>OZ030013.1:71795188-72132688 GCA_964023405.1 Apodemus agrarius | reverse complement strand
GGGAGGTGTTGAATGATTCGTTTAGTCAACATGTGCTGGTCACTTATTTGGCCACGAAGACACAAATGTGAATAAAACAGTCCTGGCTGTCAAACGGCTTAAAAATAAAAGGTCAGATGGAAACATATTAGTGTCTCTTAAGACCAGTAATAAAAACAAATTCAATGTGGGGTGTACTCCTTTAATCTCTGCACTAATCAGGAGGTGCAGAAGGTTCATTAAGGTCATCTTCATCGTCATAGTGAGTTCAAGGCCAGCCTGGACCCCACTACAAAATAGTCCTCCCCAAAAGTATTTATTTCTGGTCAATGTCTGAGACTAAACCATATTGCAAATGAAAATCTGAAACTAGATTGTTAAGGACTAAATAACCACTGCCTTTCTGATAGTACCACAGCTATTTTGAATAAAACTTCCAGTTTTGATAGCTGTCAAATGGTTTAAGTTCCCAAGACCTCCCTGAGTAACTGACATCCTGGTTGGCAACTTGAGACATGACTGTTAGGCAAGTTGCCTCACCACAGTTGAATAACCCAACCAATGGGAGCAAGATAAGTGCACCCCAAAGACATGTTCCTAAGAGGTCCCCTATCCCTAAACCCTGAGTGGTAGAATAACTTGGCACACCTGTTTGTGGATTTTAGGCTTAAAATCAGTAGGTTGGGATCATAGTCTCAGCTCCCAAGTCTGATCAGTCCCCGAGGTGTGTTTTCAATAAACAGTCCCTGCTTGATTGAAATCAGTGTCCATGTGGTTTGTGGGCAATTCCTGTACCCCAACACGATCTGTCTCTAAAAACAAATGGGGGTGTCTGTCTTGCTGATGGCATCTAGCATGACCAGTGTAAGAACAAAGGAAAAATGAGGTAGGTGGACTGATAGACCTGTGCAGGACTGGGACAGGCTGATGTTCAGGTAGACAACTGAGCGGGGCTCAGAAGTGCTGTGGATTCCAGTGGTAAGAACAGCGCCGACTGACAGGGAAGAGGAGGTCACTGTGTGGCATAACAGGTCAAGCTGATTTAGACTGAAGTCCTAGCTTCTCTCCTTGGATGTGTGGATTTGGGCAAATGGTTTAATCTTTCCAAATCTCAGCTTCCCTTTTCAAGGAATAAGGATTAAGCACCCTCAGGAATGAGGTGAGAATAAAAATTATACATGTGGAGAAAGGTCTGTGGCTCATACCTGCAATACCATCTGGACTGCTGGCATAGACAGATTGTGAGACCTACAAAGATCAGAGAAGGAAAGAGAGAGAGAATGAGCACAATCAGTTCCCATAATGGACTGCTACTGTGATCACTGTGGCTTCTCTGGTAACTGTACAAACAAGTGGGAACATCAAGGTTTAGTGGGAGAAGCAAGGGGAAGTAAAAAGACAGAACTGAGGGAAAGAAGCATTACTGGGTTGCCTCTTTCTGGCCTTAGTTGGAGTCCCAGGAATGGCAATCTTGGAGAGGCCTGGGGGAGAGGAGAGGTGGGAGGATACTTGTGCTGAGTGCCCTCCTGGGGATCTGCGGCAGGCAGAAAGCATGCCCTGGAAACTTCTCTACAGAAATCTGTCATCATATATATCTGTATATTATAAATATGTATATGGAATATATAGAAATATTTACATAGCCAGGCAGTGGTGGTGCACGCCTTTAATTCCAGCACTTGGGAGGCAGAGGCAGTCAAATTTCTTAGTTTGAGGCCAGCCTGGTCTACAGAGTGAGTTCCAGGACACCCAGGGCTACACAGAGAAACCCTGTCTCAAAAAAAAAAAAAACCAAAAAAATTACATAAACTATACTGATATACTTTATACTTATATTAATATTGACACATTTATAAATTATATAACATATATACATGATATATAAATATATTGTATATGAATATATACATATTAGACATGTGTATGAATAAATGTATATATAATCCATGTATATGTGGATATAGATATATGTAGTCTGTAAAACAGGCAATAACCCAACATTGGGAACCTATACAGATTAGGGAGGGTGTGTGAGATTAGTAAGCTTGTATCAATTTGTGCCTTTTATTGTTTGATTTTTTTTTTAAAATAATACGAGTTAACTCATGTGGTGGGTAAAAAAATTAAAAGAAAAACAATCTTATTACAAAAGATGAAGATTGCTTGTGGACACTGTCAACCAAGGCCTGGCTCCTTGATACCTAGCTGCAACTACAGCCCAGGAAGAGCCCACTGCATCAGAGGTCCTGAGAGGAAGCATTTTTGTGTTTAGTGTCCCTACTAGTCCCACAAGGGCAAGGCGTTGTTCCCAGCTAATAGGACCAGCTCTTCTTTTCCTAGGCACGCAATCCAAGCTGGAAAGTTCAACAAGTGCATGAACAGAAGAGACCTTCCGGAAATGCTGAATTTGCACTGAGCTGCTGAGGCCCGGTGTGTTTCTCTGAGTACGCTGCGGCCTTAGCAAGCAGCCGGCACAGGTCACTACGGCCTCTGACCAGCTCTTCAATGGCCCTCGCTTCCCGGAGTTGTGGCTCTTCCCGGCCCTGCCTCCCAGCCCCGCCTCTCTCTCTGGACGCATCTCTGTGTCCCATCATCACCCGGCGCCGGGCCCTCCCTCCCTGCCCTCCCCTCCTCCCTCCTTCCTTCCTTCCCTTCCTCCCTCTCTCCCTCCCTCCCTCCCAGCTCCTCCACCAGGAAACAACCGGATTCCGGATCCCGGCTGCGGCCCGACCCGTGAGATTCCTTAACCTGGCTGGCGGGCGGGGTTGGAGACCAGCTAAGGGTGGGGGAATGGGAGGTGCTGGGCCTTTGGGCTGCTCTTGGGGGAACCGGGAATAGAGATGGTGTCGGCAGGAAGCCCGTGGTCCCGGGTTTCCCGAGAGGGCAGTCATTAAACATGGAATCGGCCCCACAGCTGGCAAAGCGTTGGAGGTAGGGGCCCAGTCCCAGGCGCTGCAGTTCCAGTTCTTTCCGGGCCAGACCCAGATCCCTGGCCTTTCCCACCTAGTTCTCTCTCCCTCCGCTTTTCAGGGCTCCACTCTAGCCGGGAGGATGAAAGGCCTCAGCTGGGGGCTCCCTGCCACCAGCACTGGGTCCTAAGAGCTGCCATCCAGGCTGGGTAAGTGTCCTCTTCCTTTCTGCCCCATTATAGCCCTAGGCTCTTCCCATCTTCCTATTCAGCCCTGTCTCCTCCCTATCTTGTGCCTCTGCCAACACCTTCACATCATGCTCCTGGGGAGGTCTTAAGCCTCTTCCTGTAGCCAAAAAGGGGTGTGTGTGTGTGTGTGTGTGTGTGTGTGTGTAGAGGTGTCATACAGCTGGTGTCGTCGTATGAAAGGAATCTGAAGTAGTCTAAAAATAAGATTTCTTGGTGCACACTTAATTTGACATGTTATACGTGGCCAGCTGCTTATGTTCTGAACACCCCCCCCCCCCATGACTTAAATCCTTTGCTCTTACTTGTCCCTGCCCAGTGGCCTCTGAGTATTTCACCTAGCTCAGGAGCTTGATCAAATAGGAAATGCCCCTTTTTGGTCTCTGTCAATAATTTCCGTATATTTACGTCAGTCTGTCATCCTTGCCCCTTTCAGCCGCCCGGATGGCGACCCCAGCCTCAGCCCCAGACACACGGGCTCTAGTGGCTGACTTTGTAGGCTATAAGCTGAGGCAGAAGGGTTATGTCTGTGGAGCTGGCCCTGGGGAAGGCCCAGCCGCCGACCCGCTGCACCAAGCCATGCGCGCTGCTGGAGACGAGTTTGAGACCCGCTTCCGGCGCACCTTCTCTGACCTGGCCGCTCAGCTACATGTGACCCCGGGCTCAGCCCAGCAACGCTTCACCCAGGTTTCCGACGAACTTTTCCAAGGGGGCCCCAACTGGGGCCGTCTCGTGGCATTCTTTGTCTTTGGGGCTGCCCTGTGTGCTGAGAGTGTCAACAAAGAAATGGAGCCACTGGTGGGGCAGGTGCAGGACTGGATGGTGGCCTACCTGGAGACGCGCCTGGCCGGCTGGATCCACAGCAGCGGGGGCTGGGTAAGAAGCTTCTCAATCGCTGCTCTCCGCATCCCTCTGCAAAGTTGGTCTTCATGGGAAAATGGGGCCTCTGAAGGGAGACTGGGTTTGTGCTGGGAAGAGCTGAGTTCCCCTGTTTAAGTTGAATCAGACTGAGAGCTAACGGTTCTCCAGGGCTGCCATGCAGTAATCGCTGGGTGGGTTTCAGGGTCCCAAGCGGAAGACCGGATAGAGTTTTATAAACAGAGAGCCTTCAGAGAAAAGTTGTGACCCCTAAGCACTTAGCGTGGGTGGTGGGGTCAGTCAGGGATGGGTCGTGGCCAGGCAAGCCTTAGCAAAGGCTGCCAGTTCTGAACGGAACTTTATTGCCATGGAAGGGGTGGGGCTGACTTCATGTAGACAGTGCAGAGGAGCCAGGGAGGGGCTTCTGTGGGGCTGGCGGGCAGGAGAGCTCTGGCTGGAGCGGCTGGGTGTGGGGGCAGTGCTCAGGTGGATGGAACTGGAACTCTTCCTCCCTCCTCTCTCCACTCTCCTTTCCTGATACCCCTCTCTCCTTTCTCTACTTCCCTTCTCTCCCACAGGCGGAGTTCACAGCTCTGTACGGGGACGGGGCCCTGGAGGAGGCGCGGCGTCTGCGGGAGGGGAACTGGGCATCAGTGCGGACAGTGCTGACGGGGGCTGTGGCACTGGGGGCCCTGGTAACTGTAGGGGCCTTTTTCGCTAGCAAGTGAGAAAGTCTAGGGCCAGGTGGGGCTAGGTGTGGCTAGGGGCCAGGAGAGCTGGAACAATAGAGAATGCCCTTGGAAGAAACTGGATGGTCACGGAACAAGAGAAAGGCAGGGGAAGGTAGTGTGTGTGGGAGCCACCAGTGTGGGAGCCGAGCATGCCAGGCAGGTGGCAGGGAGAATGAGTTGGAAACATTAAGGAATGTTTCAAGGCCAGGAACCCAGAGGGTGGAGTCATCCCACGGCCCGGGGGTGGGGGGGAGGTGGGAGGAATCATGCCCACATCGTGGGCACACAACTACCCGGAACGTGGCTTGTAGCTCCAAGGACGGGGAACTTACTTAAGAGATCTGTGTCTCTACTAGATGAATGGGATTTAGGGAGCCTAGAATTCACCTCCCTTTGGAATGGAAGCTTAGTGATCAGGTGACTGGATGAAATGGCGGTGGCTGTGGGGCTGCATGGGCACACCTGTGCATGTGCACATGCAGGCATGCTCATGTGCATGCTGGGCTGTTTGTCGAATCTGGTGATGGGGTTCTTAGAGAAAACATTCCTTCTTGCGGTGGCAAGAACAAGGGCCAGTTCACTGCCCTTCTCCCCTCTGCCTCCCCCCCCCCCACCTTACTCCTCCAGGCTGAGGGAGGAACACCGTATCTAGACTAGGGTTCCGGGACTGCTGAAAGTTGCTGGCAGGGCTTTGGAGAGAAGAGTTCTGCAGCTGGCCTTGTTCTTCGTCTCCCTGTTGTGTGCATCTGCGCACCCGGGCTGACAAAGGGTAAGGCTGTGGAGCCTGGGTGGGGAGAAGCGTTGGTAGTTGGATTTGCCTGTCACCTTCCCCTCCAACGGCGGCACAAGGGTGCCGGAAGTGTTGCCTGTCTCGAGGACCTCTCTATCCAGCTGAGACTCCACATTGGGGCTCTCAGTTTCCTTTAGAAGATCCGGGCATAAATGCTGATCTAGAGTCAGCTTAGTTCCTGAGCTGTCTCAGTGAGACTGTGATCGCTGCCTGAGAGGACCGTTCCAGCTCTGAGGCCCTTGGGAGTGATGGGGACAGGTACTCCTTGACTGGCCTGTTCTGTGTGGTGGGATTGGCGCTGCTTTATCAGGGGCCAGGGATATGGGTTCTAGAGTACCTGCCACCACCTAACACATTTTCTTTTGAAGCCATGCTCTCTGCATAGGTTGTGTTGTCAACACGAGTCTCTGAAGATGGTCACGTTAGAGCTCACAGTCCAGTCCTCTAGAACAAATCCAGACTCTAGCTTCTTCTTTCGAGGGAGAGATTATCACTCCAAATGCATGCCCTGAGCCAGACCTCACTGCTGCACTTCCCAGGGTGCTAACGCTGCTGCTCTTTACTGCCGACTCCGTTCCCAGTGCTCTAGAACCCTACCTGCCTATCCCGAGCGAGCGAGCGAGGGAGCGAGCGCCGAGCGGCTTGGCTAGGCCACGGCTGCCTCGCTCGCCTCTTCACTCGGTCCTAGAATGTGGCATCAACTGTGCTTGCTAGAATGTGGGACCAAATTGGCCTCAGGTGTTTTAGTCCAGACTTTTGCTTTTAAGAGAAGGTTGCACTTTTTAACAGTGTCTATGGGGGACGTGGGAGACTGCATGTGCCAGTCGGTCTGTTTTCAGGTGACGATCTAAGACACTCAGAGCTGTCTGTGGCAAGCAGTTGGAGTGGGAGGCTCTGACTTGCTCAGGACAAACTAGGCCAGTGGTTTTCAAACTGCTTGGCAGGGCCCCAAAGTGCCCTAGGGGTTGCCTCAGGAGTCCTTTGGGAGATGAGGGGGTGGAGGGCCTGGACAGTTTGCCCTCAGACAGAACAGCTCCCCTTGTAGCTGTCTTACGTATCGGGGTTCAGGGTAAGATTTATTTGTGGTAAGGGCTTTGCTGCTGAAAAACATTAGAAAACCACTGACTAGACCATCAGCTCCATCTGGAGCCCGTGCTCCTTGGAGTTCAGGGAAGACTCTGATCTACCCTTCCCACGGGACATCTACCCAAGATAGCATTCCTGGGGGCCTTTAGCAGACAGAAGCAGGGGAACCAGGGTCAGGTTACCAACAAGCTCTGCTCTCAAGCCTTCAGACAGGTGGAAGGAGAGGCTGTGTTATGAGAGGCTAAAGGGTTGGTCTTGATCTGGATTCCCAGAAGCTTAGCCTAAATGGGACCACAGTGGAGAGTTGTGACCTATTTTGCCCTTCCTTTTAAGGGCCAGTGGAAACCCAGAGACTCTTCTGTCAGGGAAAACCAGGGACTGTCTTTTAGAGCCATATAGTTCCTTGGGATTAGCTCTTGGCCAAAAGGCTGAGTATGGCTCCCAACCTTTAAATCCATTTCATTTTTTAAATGAGGGAAATGGATATAATTTTTCAGATATTAAGTAGGTGGAGAGGATGTTCTCGCTCCCCAAAGCCCAAAGGGACAAATAGGGACTTTGCTTAGGCCAAGGCAAGAGCGGAAGTGGGCACTGAGCCCGCAGTTGTCACCCCCACTCCCCACTTACACTAGGGCATACATATACTATTTTACTTTTTTAAATCATAAACGGCAGGAGAAAAGATTTGGTTAGTTTAGAAGAGAAAAAGCTCTATAAATATAAATATATATTCCTGTATTTTTATTTAATAATTTATAAATGCCAAGTTCATTTGACTTTTATTTTTGTGTAATATGTAATGGTCGTATTAAAAATAAATAAATAAAGCCCAGAAACTTAATGAGAAATACTGGACAGGCTTTTGTGACTTCTATACTGTGCAGCCTGGGTTTAGCACTTTCCTTAAGCCAGTCATTTCTTATGACCATGACCTTGCTAAGGGGAATAATTGGAGTTAGAGGGTTTGGGGAAAGAAAGTATTGAGGTTAAAACAAAACAAAACAAAACAAAACCACACCCACCCCAACCCTGGCCAAATACCCAAACCTAAGAACTCTATACCAGCTCTGTCCTCCAGAAGGTGTAGGCACATATGGTAGGTACATCTGGAGCCCCTACACACAACAACCCCCTCCTCAAATATCCTGGCTTGGTGTGGTAGCAAACAACTGAAGTCCCAGTAGTCAGGTAGGAAGGTGGGCCACCCAGGTATATAGTGAGGTCAAGGCTTCTTGAGACCTTGTCTCTAAACAAATGATAGAAAGCAAAAGGGTAATTAATTAGTACATGGAGATTTTGTTTTTGTCTTTGTTTTTGTTTTTTTCGAGACAGAGTTTCTCTGTGTAGCCCTGACTGTTCTTTGTAGACCAGGATGGCCTCGAACTCAGAAATCCTCCTGCCTCTGCCTCCCAAGTGCTGGGATTAAAGGCATGTACCACCACCTCCCGGCTTGAGGTTGTTGTAATATTCTCAAATACAAAAGCTAGGCTGTGAACTCAGCTATGAGTTTCTTGGCAGCCAAAGCAATCTGGAAAACAGTGAGATTCAAAGCTGTATAGTTACTCAGAAGGCAGAGTTTTTTTGAAAAGATACTTTGTGACAGAATTGATGGCAAATAGTATAGCTTATATCTCTGTCCATTTAGAAATACTAAGTGGGGATCCAGAAGGCCTTAGGTTTGTTGGTCAGCCTCACTGTAATAATTAAGGCTAATATGTTCCTTTGTAGTGGTCTGATTACTAAGTTTCAGTAATCCAAAGGGACAGATGACTGTTTTCTTTATATAGTTCTGTGTAAATGCGACTCATCCAGATGGCACTTTTACTAAAGTTGGGCCACACTTAGTTACAATTTCTGACCACTGAGGGGGTAGAGAGGTTGGGTTGGGGTAGTCCTTGCTCATGCTGTAAATCTCTCACACCTCAGGAGCAGGACTTTAAGTGTAGATCTGGCTGGGACTACATACAGTCAGCTCCCAGCCAGCAAGGTAAGCCTCATGTCAGGAGAAAGAATAAAACTGAAACCCTGCAGTTTCCTTCAATTGAATCCTAGATATTCTTCATCATCAAGTTTTTGTTTGCTTTTTCTTTGGTTTTTTTGTAGCTAGCTTACAGCCCAGTCTGGCTCAGACTCAGGGTCCAGATTCCAGTGTGTGTCACCAGGTCTGGCTAAAGTCTTTGAAAATTCAAAACAAAACAAAACAATCAACCTTAAATGTGGTTATGGGGAATAACCATAAAATAATAGTAAATAACCAATCAATAACCAATAAATAATAAAAACACAACCCAAAGCTGAATGTGGTGCTGCCAGTTTATAATTCCAGCCTTTAGGAAATAAGAGGCAGGCTTGGTGCCACTGTGGCTTATATGAGACCCTGCTCAACACACACACACACACACACACACACACACACAGGGACAACAGAGATTTTGACCAGAAGGCATAATATAATGGAGACATGGCCACTCCTCACTCATCATTCACCTCTAGAGAAAATGCTCAAATATTTTCTGTGTGTTTAACACAGCTCTAGGCTCACAGGCAAAGAGAAAGGGAAGACACTGTGCAGCTCCCATGCTGCTCCTACACCCCAGTAGGGGATCAAACAAAGAACTCCATAACTATGTTAGAAAGCAGTAAATACTATGAGGAAAGATGCAGGTGACACACCTTTCATCACAGTGTTAGGGTGGCAGCCGCCAGACAGCTCTGCAAGTTCAAGGCCAGCCTGACTTGACCTACATGTGAGACCCCATCTATAGATATCTTTTTTTTTTTTTTTTTTTTTTTTTTTGGTTTTTCGAGACAGGGTTTCTTTGTGTAGTCCTGGCTGTCCTGGAGCTCACTCTGAAGACCAGGCTGGCCTCGAACTCAGAAATCCGCCTGCCTCTGCCTCCCAAGTGCTGGGATTAAAGGTGTGCGCCACCAAAGCCCGGCTTATAGATATCTTTAAGTAAGAAGATCAAGGGTAGAAATATGTAGATACTCTAATTTTAAATCAAATGGTCATAGAAACCCTCATGTCCAAGATGACAAGGAAAACCATGAATTATGGTATAATTGAAGATATCTATTAGCACGTAAATATTTTTGTAATTTCCTATAAAACTCCTATAGGTTAGAAAATAGTATGTGACAGTGTGAAGACTAACACTTTATCTGTGTGAACCTCCTGATTTAAATGAAGATTTCAGCAAGAGCAGACGAAGATACCATTTGTGGTTTTGTTTGGTGGGTAGGTTTTGTTCATTCTGCTGTCGGTATTGTTTGGTTGGTGGGAGGTAAGAAGTATAAGCGTCTGATAGAGCAACTGAAAGCATGTTCTTCAGATAACAAGTTAGCCAGTCAACCCAGTGATGGGCTTATATACTTACAATCTCAGCATCCGAGGGGTGGCAAGGGTCACTGGAAGTAGAGGTTGGTCTGTCTAAACAGTGAGTTGTAAGCCAGCCAGGGCTACATAGGCAGACCCTTCATCAAAAAACTAGCCACTCAGCGGGCTGGCAAGATGACCCAGTGGGTAATAATAGTGCCTGCCACCATGCCTGGCAACCCGAGTTCAGGCTTGGACGGGACAGGGTCTACTGAGTCTGGCAAGTGGTCCTCTTCCCTCACACAAGTGCCATGACACGCGTTCCCTTCAAATAAATAAGTGTAAAAAGAAAAAAAATGAAAGTTAGCTAATCAGCTGAGCTCTTAGAGAAACGGCTATTGGTTAAGAGCACTTGCTGCTGGAATTAGAGGAGTTCAGATCCTAGGATCTGTGTCAGGTAGTTCAAACCTCCAGCTCTAGGAGATTATAAACACCTCTGCTTTCTGTGGGCACCAGAACATAGACCCATACATGAACAAAATGTTTTAAAAATTATCCAGTCAAAACTGAAATGAAGCAGCCTGATAGAAGCCCTCTCACATTCAAATGCTACCTCACTTCTGATCTAGGAAGTTAATGCAAGCTAGGTCAGACCACACCAGAAGATGCCAGGATCTTTCTAAAATAGACACAGAAGGCTAAGGCTGGACAGAGAGCGCAGCATTATGAGTGTTTACTGCTCTTACAGAGGACCTGGCTCACATCTCAGCACCCACAGAACATCTCACAACTACCTGTACTCCAGTTCCCGGGAATCTGATACCCTCTGGCTTTTGTGGGCTCCTACATGTAGGTGCTACACATAAATTCACACAAGCACACATATATGTACATAGAAAAATTGTAAGTCTTTGTTTTGTTTTTTGAGACAGGGTTTCTCTGTGTAGCCCTGGCTGTCCTGAAACTCACTCTGTAGACCAGGCTGGCCTCAAACTCAGAAATCTGCCTGCCTCTGCCTCCCAAGTGCTGGGATTACAGGTGTGTGCCACCACGCCCGGCTAAGTAAGTTTTTAAAAATAGCATAAGGCTTCAAGTCTTATGTCAGCACTGTCCAGTGAAATATGAAGCAAGTCACAAAAAGTTTTACATATTTTTAGAAGCCTCATTAAAAATGTAAGAGAATGCCTTTAATCCTAGTATTAGGAAGGCAGAAGGGGGTTGGGGATCCTCACTCTGTAGCTGTGTCCTGAAACACACTATGTATACCAGGCTGGCCTTGAACTCAATGAAATCCTCCTGTCTCTGGGCCCACCCCCCCCCCCTTTCTTTGAGATGGTCTCATGTAGCTCAGGCTAGCCTCAGCTTTCCTATATAAGTGAGGCTGGCCTTGAATTCCTGATGCTTCTGCTTCCCCACCCACCAAGTGCTAGGAATTCAGGAGTAGTTTATGTTATCACACCTAGCTCTGTAGGGTATTTTGTTTTTGAAGATTTTTTTTTTAATGTATATGTATGTGGGAGAGAGTATGTGCATGTGTGTTAGTGCCCGTGGAAGTCAGAAGGTATGGAATTCAATAGAGCTGAACTTAGAGGTGGGGTAAGCATGTGGGTGCTGAACTCAGGTCCTCTGTAAAAACACCAAGAACGCCTGTGGCCTTTGAGACAAGGTTGCTCTGTGGCCTGGCTGTCCTGGAATTCGATCTATAGACCAGCTGGCCTCAAACTCACAGAGATCCACCTGCCTCTGCCTCCCCAGTGCTGGGATTAAAGGCGTGTAGCCCTAGTAACTCACTGTGCAAACTGGCCTGGAACTCCTGGATGTTTTCCTGCTTTATCTCTCAAGTGCTACGATTACACGTGTGTGTGTCACGATGAAGAGAAAGTAATCGCCTCGGGAATCTGAGGGAGGAGGGGCTCAGGTTTAAGGTCAGACTACAAAATCCAGCCCTGTCTCAAAAACAAAAGACAGGCAATGGTGGCGGCGCACGCTGCTTTTAATCCCAGCATTTGGGAGCTAGAGGCAGGCAGATCTTTTGAGTTTGAGGCCCGGCTGGTCTACAGAGAGAGCTCAAGGAAAGCCAGGGCTACACAGAGATCCAGTATCAAACAACAAAATTAAATCAAAAGGATTTAGGGGAATATGGTTTTGCAAAGGGTATCTATTTACTAGATGGGCGTGGCAGCACACACCTTTAATCCCAGAGTCTAGGAGGTAGAGGTGGGCGCGGCTGTGTGAGATTAAGGTCTGCCTAGGCTATATAAATTGAGCTTCCGGCCAGCCAGAGTCAGTCAGTCAGTCAGTGAGATCCTGTCTGGGAGCAACACCGTCACCACACCACCCTTAGTAAACCTTGCTTAAACTGGGGGCCAGCAAACCCTGCAGATTTTGAATTGGTTGGAATCAGTATAAGAGACCTTTCTTTGGAACTTACTTCCAAAGTCACCTGACTTCGGTGATCAACTTTAGTTCAGATGAATCCTCAGCAACAGTATGACTCTACTTCCAGCTCCCAAGATCTTGAGGTAAGGAGTGCAACAGTGGGGTGTAATGAGCCATGCTTCTGCCTTTGCTGTGCTTAGAGATTCCTTTTTGTCCCACTCCCCCGTTGCAGCCAAGTTAACCCTTCTGGTTGTGTTTGTATTATTCTACCCCTCAAACTTGTACTTTGGTCTGTCTACAAAAAAGTCCTCTTACAGATTTAGCACTACTGTTCTTTAATTTCTATAAATGTGTGGGATTTCTTCTGGAGTGGGTCTCATACTACCTTCTCCAGGGCCAGATCCTTATGGTTATTTGAAGGTGCAGAGCTGTCTTGAGAACCTGCATGGAGAATTTCCTCTGGGGTCTTCAAAGGGGGTTGGAAGCTAGGAAATTACACCTAGAAGTTGCAGTCACCCAATAATCACACATGTGTACTCTGCTAAGTGTATCACCACTTATGGCTACAAATATAAACAGGACTTGACCCTTTGTTTGCAGGCACTCCACCTAGTTAGAAAGCAGCACAGAATGGTTAAGTAGAAACAGAATGTGCAGTGGAAATAGGCCCACTTGTCTCAAGATAGAATGGGAAAGCTGGTGGAAGGCATTCTTACTGAGGTGGTCTGGTTTAGGAGAAACTGCGCAGGAAGGGCTAAATCTGTGACCCTGCGGTAAACCCGGAGAATGAGAAGTATGGAGATGACACTTGCAAACTAGCCCTAAGGCTACAGTAAGGAATTTTGACACTTCAGCTGGCCAGGAAAGAGAGGATGTTGTAACAAGTTAGAGAAAAAAAGGCTGAATCAGTGTCTGAAGCAATCACCTATGCAGAACAACGGGACACGACTCCAAGTCTGAGTGAGGATTAGTGAAATTTGTTGATCCTTTTTTAAAAATTTTTTTTATTTTTGAGGTTACTTCTCTTTGTAGTACTGACTGTCCTGGGAACTCACGCTGTAGAGTAGTCTGGGTTTGAACTCACAGAAATCCGCTTGCCTCCGCTTTCAGAGCGCTGGTATTAAAGGCATAGACCACCACACCCAGCCTAGGAATCCTCTAGCCTTAACCCAGACAACCCTTTCAGGAACAAAGTTCACCTGTCGCACAACGGGTGTCTGCCCGTCGAATCCCATAAGCCAATCGGCATCCAAGAATGGGCCACTTCAGTGAGGCGTTTGGAAGATTGGTCCTTTTCACTTCACCAAGTCGGGGGCCAATTGCGGAGCATCCTCCATGTTGTGGGCCCGCCCATGGGCGGAGGATAAGCGGAAAGTCGTCACAGTGAGGGCGTATTATTACCTAAGGACTAGACAGGAGGTGGGGTGTGTTGATTGACAGGCATATTTCACCTACCGGGTTCAGAGAATTTGGCATAGTGACCCGCCTTAGAGGTGGGATCCTGTTTGATTGCCAGGTAGAATTATCCAATAGTATTCGAGCTTAGGGTAACGGGCAGGCTGACTGACTAATGAATCCTCGGCGTGGCCGGCTCAGTTCTCCAATCGCCGAGCGGCGGGCCCCAGTCTGAGCGGCGATGGCGGCGGCGGCGGCGGCGGCAGCAGCAGCGGGGGCTGCGGGCGGTCGGGGCTCCGGGCCGGGGCGGCGGCGCCATCTTGTGCCCGGGGCCGGTGGGGAGGCCGGGGAGGGGGACCCGGGGGGCGCAGGGGACTACGGGAACGGCCTGGAGTCTGAGGAGCTGGAGCCTGGGGAGCTGCTGCCGGAGCCCGAGCCCGAAGAGGAGCCGCCCCGGCCCCGCGCCCCTCCGGGAGCTCCGGGTCCTGGGCCCGGCTCGGGAGCCCCCGGCAGTCAGGAGGAGGAGGAAGAGCCGGGACTGGTTGAGGCCGACCCCGGCGACGGCGCCATTGAGGACCCGGTGAGGGGAGGAGGCCGAGCGAGCGGGCCAGGTCATGGGAGGCCCAGAGCACGGGCAGGAGGCAGGCAGGCGGGGGGTGGGGTTGGGCGGGGAATAACGTGGCTGGTGGCGGGCCGAGGCCGTTCGTGAGCGGCCTGATGGGGCATCATGGGTGCCTAGGGTGGCTCTAGAGAAGGTAAATTGGCTCTTTTTACTTTTCCGCGTGTTTTTATTTTTTTAAATTCATTTTCTATTTCAATCACGACCCTCGCACGAGGCAAGGGAAATGGCCGAGCACGGCTGTGTCCGGGCCAGACAAAATGTACGGCACGGCCCCTGCTTCTGTGGTTAACTGCATGGCCTGCTCATTCATTGTAGGAGCTAGAAGCGATCAAAGCTCGAGTCAGGGAGATGGAGGAAGAGGCTGAGAAGCTAAAGGAGCTACAAAACGAGGTAGAGAAGCAGATGAATATGAGTCCACCCCCAGGCAATGGTGAGTAAATCGCCTCATGCACGAACAGTCCGGGTCTTTGGTTGATACGGTGGTGGGGGAAGACCGCGGCGTGGCATTAGAGGCTCGGGACCTTGAAGCTGCTCGACTGGGCGATTTTTCTGGGCAGGTGCTGTGGTTCATAGTCCATTATGTGTTCCACTGACCTTTGTTAGACACCGCAGGCCGTTTTGGTGGCAGTAGTCTTGTGCCTTCCTTTGTCTCATTTATAAATGTGTTTCTCTTTGTTCTTAGTTTGTCGCTACCCTTCTTGTGGCGATTACCAGCTGGCATTTGACCTTCAAGTTTTAAACACTTTTTAGGTAGAAACCCTTCAGTTAGGACTTAGGAGATGACCGATGGCTGTGAGGGAGTTCTTTAAAAATGTCAGGTTTCAGTCCATTACGTTTTGTTCACTCTGAGGCATTTCAGCCAAAGCTAAGTAGAGCCTCGACTTGAGAAATGTAAAATCTTAACAGCGTTTTCTATTGTTTTTAAGAGGTAGTTTCTCTAATGTATATTGAAACCTACTATGTGCTGGGCACTGTTCTAGGTAATCGGTATAGTAGAAGTATACCAAAATCTTAGCCTGATGGTGGAAATGTATATGTATTGATCCAGCAGGAAATGTGCTTGCTTAAAGTAATTTTTATTTCCTCTAAAAGCTGGCCCAGTGATCATGTCTCTTGAGGAGAAGATGGAGGCCGATGCCCGTTCTATCTACGTTGGCAATGTATGTATTAAGGGAGAATCTGCTTTGGGTTTAGGAAGACATTGTTAATTACTTTGTTACCTGTTCAGTGGAGTTTTCCCAGTATTTGTTAAGTGCTCTTTTCCTTAGGTGGACTATGGTGCAACAGCAGAAGAGCTGGAAGCCCATTTTCATGGCTGTGGCTCAGTCAACCGTGTTACTATACTCTGTGACAAATTTAGTGGCCATCCCAAAGGGTAAGTAGGAGATAAGCTGAGATCATTTTAGTCACAGTTTAAAAATACATATCACTTTTCACATCGTTACCACCATTCCCTGAGCTCGGACTGAACCCAGGTCCTTGAGCATGCTGAGTGTGTGCTGTTGCTCTACTAAAGTTCTACTTGCTGGGCGTGGTGGCGCACTCCTGTAATCCCAGCACTTAGGAAGCAGAGGCAGGCGGATTTCTGAGTTCGAGGCCAGCCTGGTCTAAAGAGTTCTACTTGCCGGTGGTGGTGGCGAACGCCTTTAATCCCAGGACTTGGGAGGCAGAGGCAGGTGGATCTTGTGAGTTCCAGGACAGCCAGGGCTACACAGAGAAACCCTGTCTCGAAAAACCAAAAAAGAGAGAGTTCTACTTATTTATGTGGTTGGTTGGTTGGTTTTATTTTCGAGTCAGGGTTTCTATGTTTAACCCTGGCTATACTAGAATTGGCTCTGTAGACCAGGCTGACCTCAAACTCAAAGAGATACACCTGGCTCTGCCTCTCTGGTGCTGGGATTAGGCATTAGGCTCATACTACCATGACTGGCTAACTTATATTTCCCAAAGAATAATAATTGCTTGTTGGAATAAGTAGGTTTTGCCAGTTAACTGTCTATACAAGTAGCTGTATATCAAATGCCTTCAGAGACCAGGTAATAAAGACTGGGCAGGCAGGGGTGAGATTGTAAGTAAACCAGAAAGGGAGGGCAGCATCTACTCTCTGTGTGTGTGTGTGTGAGAGAGAGAGTGTGTGAGAGAGAGAGCGCGAGAGCGAGCGCGCGAGAGCGAGGAGATGGAAATCTGGGTTGGTTGGTTTTAATTTTGGTGGTACTGGTGACTGAACCTTTGGACTCAGGGTGTATGCTAGGCAGGTCTTCTTACTGAGGCATATCTCAGACACACCCCACACCCACCTTTTCAAACTTCTTATTGTGAAATGGGGTTTAAGTTGTCCAGGCTGGTCTTAGCAACATTATAGCTTGGACAGACCATGAATTTATATTCTGCCTCAGCCTACTGAGAAGCTGGGATTACAAACTGTTGGCTATACTCAGTAATACTTGCT
This sequence comes from Apodemus agrarius, assembly GCA_964023405.1. Lineage (NCBI taxonomy): Eukaryota > Metazoa > Chordata > Mammalia > Rodentia > Muridae > Apodemus > Apodemus agrarius. The sequence continues at coordinate 72,115,929 of OZ030013.1, read as the reverse complement.
ACTTTTTTTTATAAATACTGTTATTTAAATGATTATTTTAAAACATTAACACCAGCTGGGCGGTGATGGCACACGCCTTTAATCCCAGCACTTGGGAGGCAGAGGCAGGCGGATTTCTGAGCTCCAGGACAGCCAGGACTACACAGAGAAACCCTGTCTAAACCCCCTCCCCAAAAACAAACAAACAAAAACCATTAACATATCATATTCCAGTTGACTATATTTACGAGTTTAACCTGTAGGCTATTTGTAAAGTCTGACTAATGGCCAAATTAATCTTTCCAGGTTTGCATATATAGAGTTCTCAGACAAAGAGTCAGTGAGGACGTCCCTGGCCTTAGATGAGTCCCTGTTTAGAGGAAGACAAATCAAGGTAAGCATAGTACCCTGGCTATCCATTCTGCACAGCTTCTCTGGCTTGACTCCAAGGCTTTCTGTTCTCTGTCCTTTTCAGGTGATTCCCAAACGAACCAACAGACCAGGCATCAGCACAACAGACCGGGGTTTCCCGCGTGCCCGATACCGTGCCCGGGCTGCCAATTACAACAGCTCCCGATCTCGATTCTACAGTGGTTTTAACAGCAGGCCCCGGGGTCGAATCTACAGGTCAGGATAGATGGGCTGCTCCTCTTCCCCGCCTCCCATGAGCCCTTAGGCTTTGTTCTCTCCTCATCTGAGGACCCGTACTCCCTTGTCCTCCCTTTGGTTCTAGGGACTTGGTCCTGCTTGTGCAGAGTAAGGAAGTAGTTGCAGGCCAGTTCTGTGTTTTCTTGAACAGAAGTTGCTGAGGGTGGATTTGTTCTGAGATGTTTCCTCCCTCGGCCTTCTTTTGGGGCATTGGTGGCAGTGAAAGTGTCTACCCTGAGTTATAAGGCCTCAGGGTAGGGAAAGCACTGCTTGGACTTTGTTACTTTTCCCATGCATGGAAGGATCCAGCTCCTGGCTGCTCCTCCCCCAGCCATGTGGGAGGACTGTTCCCAAGGTTAGCTGTCTGATGGGGCCTAGTGGCTCCATAGCCTGGCTGTGCTGCATTTACTTCTGTACTTGCGTTTAAACTGCACGTTGAAAAACCCTGCCCTTTTACAGGATAGGATGGTTAAGTGCCCTGAGCCCTGGACAGACAGTGGGTCCTTTTCCTTGTCCCTCAGTGTCTTAGATGGTCCTCCTTGCCCCCTTCCCACCTCAGGGCCCCCCGTTTGCCAGTTGTGTTATTCCTGGACTAAGGCCTCACTTGTGATGCTTCAGTTACTGGGGCAGTTGCGGGCCCAAGGGGAGGGGCTTGTTTGTACTGAACTCTCCAGTAACCCTGTTAACACCTAACTCTCCTTCTTTCTTCCAGGGGCCGGGCTAGAGCGACATCATGGTATTCCCCTTACTAAAAAAAGTGTGTATTAGGAGGAGAGAGAGGAAAAAAAGAGGAAAGAAGGAAAAAAAAAGAATTAAAAAAAAAAAAAGAAAAACAGAAGATGACCTTGATGGAAAAAAAATATTTAAAAAAAAAAAAAAAAGATATACTGTGGAAGGGGGGAGAATCCCATAACTAACTGTGAGGAGGGACCTGCTTTGGGAGTAGGGGAAGGCCCAGGGCGTGGGGCAGGGGCTACATATTCCCTCTGGGGATTCGCCATGGACACATCTCAACTGTGCAAGCTGCTCCCTGTTTCCCTGCTCCCCTCCATCCTCTGGGCCTGCTGGGGGTAGGTGGGCTGGGTAGGAGGGCTTTTTTTTTACCCAGGGCTCTGGAAGGACACCAAACTGTTCAGCTTGTTTCCTTCCCTCGTCTTCTCCTGCCTTTTGCAGTCCCCGCCTGCCTGCTCCTGTCCTACCAGGTCTCCGCCCACCCCGCCCTTCTTTTCCTCGGCTCCCTGCCCCTCCAGTTTGCCTGGTGATCTATTTTGTTTCCTTTTGTGTTTCTTTTTCTGTTTTGAGTGTCTTTCTTTGCAGGTTTCTGTAGCCGGAAGATCTCGCTCCCAGAGGCTCCAGTGTAAATTCCCCTTACCCTTGGGGAAATGCACTACTTTGTTTTGGGGAGTTTGGGGGTGTTTTTGTTTTTCAGGTGTTTTTGTTTTGTTTTATTTTTTTTTCTTTACCTTTTTTTTCCCTTTTATTTGGAGGGAATGGGAGGAAGTGGGAACAGGGTGGTAGGGGGTGGCTTTTGTTTATTTTTTTTTAACTCATTTCCAGGGGATGGGATTTTTTTTTTTAAATAATGTGTCATGAATAAAGTTGTTTTATGAAAAAATTGTTTGGCCCTTTGGATATGTATATCGTTACATACCAATTCTCTCAAGTCACAGATGGTTTTTAGTTTCCTGGGGAGTACTGGTGTTTTACAGAGGCAAGTTAAGTTACAATTAACTATAACATAATCAGTTGAGGATGATTGTGCCCTCAAGAGTGGCATTGTTGCTGTGCAAGGATGCAGGCAGGCTCATCTCTTGAGCTTGAGGCCATCCTGGTCTACATAGTTACAGGCCAGTCAGGGCTATGTCGGGAGACAGCTGAAAACTTCAAATGAGTGCAAGTGGACTGTTTGTAAATTTGGGTCTTATTAACTATTGTGTCTCAAGATGGACATGCAAAGAAATGCAAAAACAAGGACAACTACAGGTCCCTTTGAGCAGGCTGACTGTCACACACCTTAATCCTAGCACTCTAGGGGTGCAGGTAGGCAGATCTCCAAGTTAAGTGCAGGGTCCAGGCCAGGGGCTTACAGTTTTATATCATAAGGTACTACATTATCTAAGACTTGTTAAGAGGTTTATTGATTTTTTTTTTTCAGTTCTGCCTCTGTGTACCATACCATATTTGCACTACCTGGGGAGGCCAAAAAGGGATTGAGAATTCGTGGAACTGGAAAGGGCTGGGAACCAAACCTGGGTGTTTTGAAGAGTGGTCACTGCTCTTAACCCCGGATGGACTCCGGCCTCAGGATATCCATTCTGCTACTGCTAGTTCTGATGCCTTTTTCTGCATACCCCTCAGAGACTAAGCTGTGTTCTGCATCCGTGAAGCCCCAGTGCCGCTCAGGTTTCCTGCAGGAGTGCTAGCCACCAGTGTAGTTTAGCATTACTGCACTACCTCTTGTTTAGTCCCTTTCTCCACATAAAGCTGAAATACATGATCTCTGGATACTTCTGCAGACGCTGGTTAACAGGAAGCAGTTCAGTATTCAGTAGAATAGTGTGAGTGCGATGGTTGACATGAGACCCCATGCGAGAGGATTGCTCATAGATCTGGCTAGATTTTGTTTTGGAGGTTTTTTTGTTTTTGTTTTTGTTTTTGTTTTGTTTTGTTTTTGTTTTGTTCTGTTTCTAAGTTGTTAAAGGGCAGGAAATGTGTCAAGAGGACTACTTTGTAAAGTTCTGGGGATCAAATCCTGGTCATGTTCCATGGCATGGGTTTTTTTACCCACTGGCTATTCAGTCATCAAAAATGAAAGTGAAGCCAGACATGGTGGTGCTCGCCTTGAACCCCAGCACTTGGGAGATAGATACTGATCTCTCTAAATTCAAGGGCAGCCTGGTCTACATTGCTCCAGGACAGCCAGAGCTACATATTGCGACTCTGTCTCAAAAACAAGGAAGGATGTGAAACACTGAACTTGTTACAAATAAATACTGGTCTGGTCTCACTTATCCACTAGGCGGCACTAACTGGCTAGTTCTGAAATATCCCTAGACATTGTTTTGAGACTGTGTAGTCTTGAAGGGCCAGGACCTGATCAGTGTGGAGACCAGACTGGCCTGGAACTCATGCCTACTTTTACCTCTGATTGCTGTGTTTTTAGATGTACCACTACTCCCAGAACAAATCAGTTTTTGTGAACTGCTTTGGGTATTTTATTTTGAGGTAGTTTAACTATATAGCCCAGGCTGGTCTCCTGCCTCTCCCTTCCAAGTGCTGGGATTTCAGATGTGCATCACCATACCTGGCAGATGAGTAGTTTTTGACCCCTCTGTGGTCTTAGTTTTTTTTTTTTTTTTAATGTCCACTCCATTCTAGTCTATCATGTTTGTCATTTTCTCCATTTTTTTTTTTTTTTTTTTTTTTTTTAGCAGCTCATTTATTCTTGCTGCTAAAAGGAAGTGTGATGCCACCAATAGGCACACACTCAGAACTAAGGCCTTTCTGAGTCTGGCCCTAATCATACTGTCTCACCATGTTTGTATCGTGAGACTGATAGACATTCCAGTTGACTTTGTGGTGATTTCATGTATGATTTACACTGATTCTCTAGACCGCTATGGCTAGCCTAACATCTCTGCAGAAATCATGAATATGGTGTAACTTAGGAGGGGTAAAATAATGATGAAAAAGCCATAATACATATATAGTTTAAATGAAATTATCCCATTTAGGCTGACAAAGTGCTCTTTTCAACAGAGACCATTACAGAAAATCACAACCAATCAAAACACAGAAAACGTGTTTGTGGGATGCTCACCCCAGTGGATCTATCTACACAACTCCTATAGGTCCCAGGGAACCTCACACAGGATGGGGCGGAAAGGGCCAGAGAATCGGGAAATCAGCTCTGAGACTGTCTCCTAGAAATGATGTGGAAACATCACTCATGCATGATAATACTCAACCAAATGGCTGTCTGAATACGATCTGAACAAGTACAACACCAATAGACACACTATCATGGAAGCCGGGGCTCATGGGGACCGAGGCCTAGACAAAAAAACTGCAGGTGACTAAGGGATGCGGAGAGTGGGAGAAATGGGTTTTCCCAGGGGTCCTCACCCTAACTGGTCAGCCCTAAAATCTATACATACAAGTAGCACTAAGACCGAGAGTGTACCTAACAGAAAAGCCACACATTTGAGAGCTAGGGGCTATGTAAGAGAGGTTGGAAAGAGGGAAGGGAAGGGGGAAATGATGTAAGTATATTTTAATTTTAAAGGAAAAAAACCCCTTTGGACCTCTTTCAAAATGCAACCAGGTACTACAGCCATGAGGCTTTTTGTTTGTTTTTGTTGTTGTTGTTGTTTGTTTGTTTGTTTGTTTTTCGAGACAGGGTTTCTCTGTGTAGCTCCGGCTGTCCTGGAACTCACTCTGTAGACCAGGCTGGCCTCGAACTCAGAAATCCGCCTGCCTCTGCCTCCCAAGTGCTGGGATTACAGGCGTGCGCCACCACCGCCCGGCCCTTGTTTTGTTTTTTTGAGACAGGGTTTCTCTGTGTAGCCCTGGTAGTCCTGGAACTCACTCTGTAGACCAGGCTGGCCTCGAACTCAGAAATCCGCCTGCCTCTGTCTCCCAAGCGCTGGGATTAAAGGCGTGCGCCACCACCGCCCAGCTGCCATGAGGTTTTGAGTCTTTGGTCAGAAACAGCAAAGGTCCTCTCTAAAATAGCTGTACTCCTGTTTCCCACTGAACTGCGAGCTCCCGAGTGCATACAGTGAGCCTGCCATTTAGCGTGTGCCTACATGTCAGCTCGGGCTGTGGGTTACATGTCAGCTCGGGCTGTGGGAGGCTCTTGACCTGAACAAGACAGTTAGAACACTAGTGTTCCCTTCCTCTCCACCTACTGGCTCCTATTTCCTTTCCTGCGCTTTTGTCCTTCTTGGACAAACCTGGTATTGGTAGGGTATTACTGTCCATCAGTGCTGGTTAACTGAAGACCAGGAGAGAGCAGACGACAGGAGTTCTGTTGTGGAGGAAGGCATAGAAAGAAAAAAAGGGTGGTTTTTTTTTGGGGGGGGTGTAATTTTTTGTCTTGTTTGCTTTTTTTTTTTTTTTTTTTTTTTTTGGTTTTTCGAGACAGGGTTTCTCTGTATAGCTCCGGCTGTCCTGGAACTCACTCTGTAGACCAGGCTGGCCTCGAACTCAGAAATCCACCTGCCTCTGCCTCCCAAGTGCTGGGATTAAAGGCGTGCGCCACCACCACCCGGCGCTATTTTTTTTTTAAAGACAGGGATTCTCCATATAGCCCTAGATGTCCTGGAACTCACTCTGTAGGCCAGGATAGCCTCCAACTCAAGTAGATCTGCCTGCCTCTTCCTCCTGAATGCTGTGACTAAAGGTGTGCACTAACCCCTCTGGCTAGATGTAGAGATTTGTTTTGTTTTTGAGACAGTGTCTTACCATGTATCTGTGACAGTTCTGGGACTCATTAAGTAGTCCAGGCTGGCCTCAAACTCACAGAGATCCACCTGCCTTTGTTTCCTAAATGCTAGGACTAAAGGTGTGCACTACCATGCCTAGGTATGCTTTTTTCTAATCAGGTTAGAGAAATTCTGTCTTAACAAGTAGTGGGTTGGGGTTGGAGAGATGGCTCAGTAGTTAAGAGCACTGACTGCTCTTCTGAAGGTCCTGAGTTCAAATCCCAGCAACCGCCGGGCGTTGGTGGCGCACGCCTTTAATCCCAGCACTTGAGAGGCAGAGGCAGGCAGATTTCTGAGTTCGAGGCCAGCCTGGTCTACAGAGTGAGTTCCAGGACAGCCAGGGCTACACAGAGAAACCCTGTCTTGAAAAAACAAAACAAAACAAACAAACAAACAAAAAATCCCAGCAACCACATGGTGGCTCACAACCATCATTAATGAGATCTGAGGCCCTCTTCTGGTGTGTCTATAGTTTACTTATATAATAATAATAATAATAATAATAATAATAATAATAATAAAAAATCTTTAAAAAATGGTAGCCGGGTAGTGGTGGCACACGCCTTTAACAGATGGTTGTGAGCCACCATGTGGCTGCTGGGAATTGAACTCGGGACCTCTGGAAGAGCAGTCAGTGATCTTAACCGCTGAGCCATCTCTCCAGCTCAGAAGTGTAATTTTTATACTGCTCTTATATTCCGAAAACTTAATATCCTTGTAGACTTTTTTCAAAATGAGGTCTCACTGTGTAGCCCCAGCTAGCAAGGGACTTAATGTACAGACCAAGCTGGCGTCAAACTCACAGAGATCTGCCTGTCTTGGCCAGATCTTAGCCTGAGTGCCATATTAAAAAGATGTTTTTGAGCCGGGCGGTGGTGGCGCACGCCTTTAATCCCAGCACTTGGGAGGCAGAGGCAGGCGGATTTCTGAGTTCGAGGCCAGTCTGGTCTACAGAGTGAGTTCCAGGACAGCCAGGACTACACAGAGAAACCCTGTCTCGAAAAACCAAAAAAAAAAAAAAAAAAAAAAAAAAAGATGTTTTTGTCCAGGGACTTTTCGTACCTGTCTCTAATAAGGTTATAACCTACTATGGTCTGAATTTGGTAGCTCCAAATTTATATACTGAAGCCTATTCCCAGGTGTGAGGCTCTCTGGGAGCTGGGTAAGTCACAGGGCCCTGCTTTTGTAAAAGTGATTGGCGCCCTTCTCCAAAGTTAACCCTGAGACTTTTCTTGCACTCTGTACCATGTGAGATGCAACAAGATGTCTGTCACCTCTGACCTCCATGCCGAACTGGCCAACACCCTGAGCTTTATCTGCCCAGGCGCCTCAGGAGAGGTAAGTGACTCTGTGCACTTGGTGTGTGATACTTCTCTCCTCCAAGTCCCCCCCACGTTTGTACTTGTCTGCATTTTCTATACAGACTGTAATTATTTGCCTTGAGAGTTTTCACACAGCGAACAAGATGAGGAGCGTGTGCTCCTTCCAAACCTGAAACAGACGCAGCCCTTAGTGGCTGGCTAACTACTGGACAAAGTTGGTTGGTGTGACCTGACAAGGTCGCCTTGAGGTCAGACATGTGCTTCGTGTCATTTTACATACCTTAAAAAAGTTTTAAAGAAGCCGGGCGGTGGTGGTGCACGCATGTAATCCCAGCACTTGGGAGGCAGTGGCAGGCGGACTTCTGAGTTCCGAGTCCAGCCTGGTCTACAGAGTGAGTTCCAGGACAGCCAGGGCTACACAGAGAAACCCTGTCTCGAAAAAACAAAACAAACAAACAAAAAAAATGGCCTTGAACTCAGAAATCCGCCTGCCTCTGCCTCCCAAGTGCTGGGATTACAGGCGTGCGCCACCACCGCCCGGAAAAAAAAAAAAAAGTTTTAAAGAATACCATGTTATTGTGTGTTGAGAGACGGGGGTGTGTACCATGGTGCACATGAGGTCTCTAAAGGCCAACAGGTTAGAGCTGGTTCTTCTATCCCACTTTGTGAGTCCTGGTGATGGAACCTAGGTTGTCAGACCTAGTCACAAGCACTCTCATGCCCTGAGCTATTTTGTTGACTTGCTTCATACAACATTTTATTTGTTTTTATTTCATGTGCTGTGGTGGTGTGTATATGCTTGGCACTATTAGGACATGTGGTCTTTTTGGAGTAGGTGTGTCACTGTGGCATGGGCTTTAGACTCTCATCCTAGCTGCCTGGAAGCCAGTATTCTGCTAGCAGCCTTCAGATGAAGATGTAGAACTCTCAGCTCCTCCTGTGTTGTGTCTGCCTGGACACTGCCATGATCCTGCCTTGATGATAATGGACTGAACCTCTGAACCTGTAAGCCAGCCCCAATTAAATGTCCTTTATAAGAGTTGCCTTTGTCATGGTGTCTGTTCACAGCAGTAAAACCTTAACTAAGACACATGCTTTGGTGTTTTGTCTTCATGTATGTCTGTGTAAGGGTGTCAGATCTCCTGGAACTAGAGTTAAGAACAGCTCTGAGCTGTCACATGGGAGCTGGGAATTGAATCCTGGTCCTCTGAAAACCAGCCAGTGCTCTCAACTGCTGAGCCATTTCTCCAGCCTCATACAACTTTTTAGAGTTAGAAATGTACCCTTTTATATCCTCTCAATAATTCATTATGGCTCTTAGTTGAAAATCTAACTAAAACATTTATAAAGTTCATATTTCAACCAGTATTATCTTTAAGAAAAAATAGTCATGTCTCTTATTTGCCTGAAACCTAATTTCTTGAAATTCCTGGGGATTCCTTTTATTATTATTATTATTATTATTATTATTATTATTATTTTATTTTTTTCGAGACAGGGTTTCTCTGTGTAGCTTTGGCTGTCCTGGAACTCACTCTGTAGACCAGGCTGACCTGGAACTCAGAAATCTGCCTGCCTCTGCCTCCCAAGTGCTGGGATCAAAGGCGTGCGCCACCACCACCCAGCTTCCTGGGGATCCCTAATGAACTTACTATTAGAGAACTACTTTCTCATACGGCAGTCATATTTCCTGTCTTGAGTTAGATATGGTTGTTGGCTCATACCTACAGTCCCAGCACCTGGAATGTCACTGTGAGTTCAAACCCAACATGAACTAATTCCAGGCAAGTTGGGCTAAGTGTTGGACCCTACCTCAACCCCCCACACCATTTCTGTCTGTTGTGCAGGAAGAGGGCTGCAGCTCCTCACATCTCGCAATCCGGCTGCTGCACAGGCCAGGCCACATAACCTTCAGTACAGTGTTTCTCCAAGCTATAGTCTTGCACCAATTTCATGGGAAAAGTCACTTTTTCTATAGTGTGAGAATCCAATAAGGTCTTATGGTTGGTGACACTGATGTCAGTTGTTTGGGTTACACATATACACACTGTATCCACTGGACTAGGAACCAGGGTGACTGCACCTCCTGTGACTCCCACTTTCCTCTTGTCCACGTTTCCCAGCCTCTTATTTAAGAGCTGTGGAAGCTTTCTCGTTGGTTTTGGTTTTCCTCCTCAACCTTTCTTTGATGGCTCTACAGAATGAGGCGTTTCCCCCGAACTGGCTCTTAGCCAGAACTGGTGGTAAAGCCCCATGGATCGCAGCTTCCAGGAGGCTGAGACTGGAGGATTGTGACTTTGAAGTCAACCTGGGAGACTCCATTAAAAAAAAAAAAAAAAAAAAAGCTGGGTGTGGTGTCCATGCCTTTAATTCCTCTGTATTTGGGAGGCAGAGGCAGGCTGGATCTCCAAGTCCAAGGCCAGCCTGGTCTACAGAGTTTCAGGACAGCCGGGCTATACAGAGAAACCCTGTCTTAAAGAACAGTCAAGGGCTGGAGAGATGGCTCAGTGGTTAAGAGCACTGACTGCTCTTCCAAAGGTCCTGAGTTCAAATCCCAGCAACCACATGGTGGCTCATGACCATTTGTAATGGGATCTGATGCCCTCTGCTGGTATCTTAAGACAGCTATAGTGTACTTACATAAAACAAATCTTTAAGGGGGGAAGGGGGGAAGAGGACTTATGGGACACATGGTGAGGGGGGAACTGGGAAAGGGGAAAGCCTTTGGAATGTAAACAAAGAATATAGAAAATAAAAAGAAAAAAAGAAAAAAAGTCAAAAGGTAAAATAAAATAAAAAGAAGAAAAATGAACAAAGCTGAAAAACTGGACCAACTGGCATGTCACCTAGCACCTCCGCGGTTGCTACCTCGAGTGGAAACACGGCTCTCTCATTCACCCAAAGCTAAGCAGCACTAGAGTCACTGGCTCCATGTGTGCTGCTCTGTAGAATACATGCGTGTATTCGAGTATTAAAGACCTAATAGGTATATAGCCAAAGGTGGGGGAGCCACAGCCAGAGGCCTGGCTTAGAACTGTAGCTCTGTCCCTGGACAGCAAGCCGCTCAACTTCCCCCTTCACACCGTTTCTGTAATGTGATAGAGCAGAAAGGAAAAATGGCTCCTTATCAGAGGACAGTGGAGACCAAATGTGGAGACCTATGAGGTCTCCAGACACTCTCTTTGGAGCACGGTAGCGTGGCGCTATTGATAGCGTGTGGCCTCAGACATGAACTGGCAAAGAAGAGCCCCGATGCTGCTGAGATCTGGATGATCAACCTCTTTTTTCTAGAACAGTCTGGCCTGATTTCCATTTTCCTAAAAAGCCCTCTCTCAGAACTACCCCAAGATAAACCTTCCCCTTTGCAGCCTCTAGGAGTCTGGTTGGCCTGGGGCATCGGCTTGAGCTGGGCACACTGAGTACGGAATCTACTTGAAGGCTTCTTGTCTAGGAAGGTGCCTCACTTCCTTCAAGCAGTCTTCTAGCCTGGGCTACATGGCAAGTTTAAGGTTAGCCTGAACTATATAGAAAGATCCCAACTCCAAAGCAAAGCAGTCTTTTGGTACTCCTAAGTGCAAATTTCTTCCTTCTTATTAATATTCCTACTGTGGACTTTCTGTGGATTTGATCTCTGTCTTTGAGACAGAGTACTTCACGTGATGCAGGCCAGCCTTGTTGCTTTCCTTGTGCTTTTAATCCTCCTGCCTCCACCTCCTGACTGCTGAGATTCAGGGCATACACACATGCGCAGAGAACCAAACCTCCGGTGGGTGCATGCTAAGAAAGCACCCCCAACCCGGCTGCAGTCTCTCCTGCTCCTTCCTAGGGGTGCCAAGGGAATCCCCAGTTTAAGGGGTGGGGGAAGGCTAGAGTACAGAGCCCAGTTTTTTCTTTTATTCTTCTCTTCCTTTTCCTTTTGGTGTTTTTTGATTGTTTGTATGTTTGTTTGGACTGACAGGGTCCCACTCAGTAGATCTGGCTGGCCCAGAACTCACTCTATAGACCAGACTAGCCCCCAACTACAGATCCTCCTGCTTCTTCTACAATGGCTGGGATTATAGGTAGAAGTCGCTGTACCCAGCAGAGCCCTGACTCTGGCCTCTACCTGGGTCTCACTAGCGCTGTAACCTCGGACAAGTCCTCAGGTCCTTGAGCACAGCCTTCTTACTGGTTAAAGAGTTAACGCCATGCCAGACAGCCACTGCTCAGTTTTTAAAGATCCAGTCCTGTCCTAACTGCAGTTTCCTTTCCTTTTTCCTGTCCCTCGCTATTAGGAGTGGGGACAGCGTGCTGCTCAAGCTGGCCAATCACGTGCTTGCTAGAGAGGAGCTGCACGGGGCTTCCTGGAAGGAATCCTCCTGGAGTCCCTGCAGAGGCCTGCCCGTGCTACCTATACACACTTGTTTCCTCACACGATCTCTCTTTAACCTGCCCACATCTGATAAATTCCGTTTTTAAGGACACCAATGTCACTGAAAGACATTACCTTATCTTAATGCACATGCACACCATGTAAGCACGGGCATGTGGGGGCTTTTGGAGGGCGTGAGATTCCTGGAACTAGAGTTACAAGCGGTCGTGAGCAGACATACATGGGTGCTGGGAACCGAAGTCAGGTCCTCTGGAAGATCTGCAAGCCCTCTTAGCCACTGAACCATCTCTCTAGGCCCTAAAGTTGATTCTTATAGCTCCCAACAACACAACCTTAATTGCTCCAAACACCTACCTTGCCGTTGTAAGGATAGAGACAAAATGTGAAGCACCTAGCGGGGTCTTGGCCCAGAGCAGGCAGGGGTGGTTCTTACACTGACATTTCAGGGCGGGGCCAGTGAGAAGGACGATATTGCTACTGGCTTCTGTTCCACTGAGGAAAGCCTTTCCCCAAGAGATAAAATGACAACACAGGGAGGGAAGTCCAGGCTATGCTATGCTCATTTATTCCAAATGTCTTTTATTGAAACAGAATGAAAGAGCGAGAAAGAGCGAGGTCTGGGAAATGTCTTTGGGCACAGGACGGAGCCCAGACCTAATGGTTCTAGCGGGATGCTCTCCCCCGGCCTGACTCTTGCTGACGAAGTTAACAGAAAGCAGCAGGGTGGAGATGGGCTTGGGAACAACCCTCTGAGCTCTCCTAGACAGCTGACGGGAGGCGCCTTCGAGCCTTCTGTACGGGGTGGCCTTGCCTGCCTATCTTGCTAGTCCTCTGTCACCTTTCTGTGTGGCCAGCCTCCCAGCAGGCTCAGAGGTTGCTTAGAGGGCAGGGTTAGGAGTGGCTAGCAGCGGGACGTGGTCACAGCGGTTGGGGGGCGGCTGCCTCAGCAGGGACGGCCGCCGGCACAGCTCCCCATCCCGGAGGGCCTCTGGCAGCAGCTTGCGCTTGGTCTCTGGCAGCAGCATGATGCTGAGGATGCACAGGAGGGCGCAGGCCGCCAGGACCACATGCTGCAGGAAGGCCCCGTGGCCCATGTGGAGGCGTTGAGCTGGACAACTCAGCCCCCCGAGCGCCCCAAGTGCCATGATAAGGCCCAGGCCACGACCCCTGAGAAACACGGAGAAGGCACCGAGCCTATAGCCGTGAGCCTCACCTCAGCTCTTCTCCAACAGCTTCTCTTTTCCATCCTTCATCCCTTTACCTCAGCCAAAGGTCTCAAGGCCTGGCTGGCTCCGCCCCGTCCCCTACCGTCACCTCCGCTCTTACCGGACAGTGGTGGGGATGACTTCAGAAGCCAGGAGGGTACTGAGGATGGCAGAAGCTTGGGAGGAGAAGAGTCCAAGGACCGAGAAGGTTGTGATCGCAGCATCGTTCAGATCTGGAGACCAAAACGTATATATGAATGGGGGCGGGGAGCTCACACCTGGCCCAGTCTCGGATGTTAATCTCTAGGGTCGCAAACCCTCTGCTTCACGCTGTTTGGGCTCTGGGCATCAGAAATGGATGGAAAGCCGGGCGGTGGTGGCGCACGCCTTTAATCCCAGCACTTGGGAGGCAGAGGCAAGCGGATTTCTGAGTTTGAGGCCAGCCTGGTCTACAAAGTGAGTTCTAGGACAGCCCGAACTACACAGAGAAACCCTGTCTCGAAAAAAAACCAAAAAGAAAAAAAAAAAAAAAGAAAAAAAGAAATGGATGGAGAAACAGACAAGTTTACATAACTGGACAGCAGTCTGGGGAGGGTCTAAGTCAGTGAAGCCTTTTAGAGATACCTCTGTTGAGAGTCCCTTACTGGGCCCACAAGATAGGAAAGAGAAGATGCTCACAATCCCACAGGCCCAGCAGGACCAGCGATGCAATCCCCGTGAGAGTCATCAAGAGAAGCAGGATGCCCCGACGGCCAAAACGGTCCACAGTCACCCCCAGGAAGACACAGGCCAGGGCTGCTGTGCCACTGGCCAGCAGAGAGCACAAGTAGAAGTCTGACGGGCTGCCTCCTCCTCCCACGGGCTGGTAGCAGTGGCGAATGGCATGGGCGATAAAGCTGGGCCATGGGTCGTGGAAGAAAGGAAGAGCGTCTGAGCCCCCCGTCCACAGCTTCCCACAGCGTCATCCTCTGCAGGCTTTTGAGAGGCTCCCCCCCTCCCCACCCACCCCAACCCAGCCATTCCCCTGTCCCAGCAACTGGCCTGGCCCTCAGCTCAGACAGCCAGGCTCACTTGGTAAAGCCCAGGATAAGCAGATTCTTCCAGATGTTGCGGTAGTTGAGGAGGGACGCGAAGGAAAAGGTGGACGTCGCAGGGAGGGGACAGGTGTTCTCCAGTTCTTTGGGGGGAAGAGAGGAGCCATTAGAAACGGCTGGGACCCCCGGGATCCACCCCCCACGCATACACACGGAGGTGGAGACCCTGGACGGGGCACAGTTACAACCATGCATAAGTCGTCACACGGGGACGCCGTGCTTCTCACCCTGCAGGGCTTCCTGGGCCTCCTCCCCCAGCATCTGCCCGTGGGGCCGGTTCCGCTCAGCCAGGATCCTCAACACAGACTGAGCCTCCTCAATCTGCCGCTTCACTATGAGCCACCGTGCGGACTCCAGGAACAGACCAGGCCAGCTACGGGTAGGGTGGTAGGGGAGACTGTAAAGCCCTCTCTCTGGATGAAGGGACGGGGAGCTACCCCCTCTGAGGGACCGCGCGGTGGGTGGAGAGGTTCTGGACTAAGGGCTACGCTGGAGATAAAGATGGCAGAACCAGGCCAGAGGCGAAGGGTGATACTAACCCATAAAACAGGAAGAGGATGCAGGGAGCGGTGATCATTCGCTGCAGAAATCGCCAGTCCTTAGAGACAAGGGCCAGGCCCAGGAACAGGAAGTGCCCTCCCACCCCTACCAACTCCCCTGCCAGGGCCACCCGAAGCCTCTGCGTGGGGTCGCACAGCTCCAGGCCTGGAGATACAGCAGGGGTGAGGGGAGGAGAGCCAGGGAGTAAGGAGGTGTGAGGGAGAAGAGAGGGAGGGTGGAGGAAAGGACAGAAAGCTAGGTCAGGCCCCAGCAGAGGCGGCAGCCATCACCTCCCACAGACTGACCTCTGGGTGGCAAGGAGGAAGAGCCTACACCTGCCTCCCACTGGAGCCTAGCTAGACTTCAGGCTCCAGGGGTCTGGGCGGGCCGCAGTCTGGGTTTGCAGGTCCTTTTACATTCCGTCTCTTATTTGACCTTCACATCGACCCTTGTCCAAGGTCACACAAACTTCTGAGGATTTCATTTAGAGTGCGGTTTGGGACAAGGTCTCACAATGTAGCCCAGGTCACACTTGGACTCACAACCTTTCTGCCAGTCTCCTAAGCACTGGAACTATAGTCGTCTGCCACCATATATGGCCAATACTTCATTTTTTTTAAAAACAAAGCTCTATTCTCTGATAAAAGTAAGATCAAGTTAGGATCTTAAACGTAACGGCCAGTGGGAGGACAGTGTGAGAAGCAGCAGGACCCCTGCCTGGACCCTTTCAAAGGCCTGGGCATCTGGACAGCTGCGATCTGGGACCTTTGGGCAGTGGAAATTGTCTGGAGATGCAGAAAGGTAGGCACGAACCCCAAGGCAGAGAGAGGTCTCTGGCAGGGTAGCACTTACGCATCAGGTAGACACCAAGGTCAACACCAGCTAGCAGGAAGCCCAGGAGGAATCGAAGAGTCATAATGCCTGTAGAGGAGCCTGCAGCAGCTCCTCCCACTCCACAGGGGCCCACGAGCCCCAAGGTCAGCAGCACAATCCCACGACGGCCAAACCTGGAAAGTAGGGAGGGCTGCTGGCCACCGAGCGCCCTGACGGAGGAGGTACTGGGGGAGCCTAGCTGCCTACTTCAAAGCTGATGTGAGGATGAGCTGCGGGGAGCAAGAGTTGTATTGGAGCTGGAAAAAGACGGCAGAGCAGGTGTGGTGGCGTACACCGTACACCTTTGATCCCAGCCCTGGGGAGGCAGAGGCAGGCAGATCTGAGACTACTACATATACAGACCTTATCTAAAACTGAAAAGAGAGAGACAGGAAGAGAAAAGATGGCAGGTGACAGGGATGGGGCTAAGTGTACATGATGTCCGACTATTGGGCAATGGATTCTAGCTATGGTTTTATAGGAGGTGATCATAACTCTTGGGGACAGGGATATCTGTTAGAGATTAGGACATTTAACCATGGGTGTGAGTGAGGTCAATCATTGGGCACGGGGGTGGGGGGAGTGAGAATCCTGCTTAGGGGATTTGGGGCCTTCATCCTGGCCTTCATCCTTGTCGGTAGAAGTGTTCATGAGAGGGAAAAGATTTTGTCTTGCTCAGATCACCCAGATCAGTGAGAGGTTGAGTGCAGGGGGAGCTCCTCATCTGGGAGGTAGCCAGAGGCTAGTTGCACATGCGGATACAAAGTATTCATCAGTGAAGATGTAGTTACTGTCCCTTGGGGAGACCACTGTTCTTAAAGCTGGGGCTTGGGGCTAATTAAACATATGGGCAGGCAGTGGGATGAGCCACTGGTTAGGAGAGGAGCTACTGATCCAGGGGAATGGGTCTATTGATCCATTGGAGTAGAATACTTATTTTTGGAGAACTGATCTTTAGTGGTGGAACAGTTGAAGGTCTTCGTGCAGGTTGGTGGTGCCAATGGTGACAAACAGGTTAATCTATGAGAAGAGAGACTACGGATAGAGAGAGACTCTGACTATGGCAGGTACTGGTAGCTGATGATGGTCACAGATCCCAAGCCAGCAAGGGCAGGGCCACTAAGCCACTAAGCTTCGCATAGCTGGGCGATGAGGAACGGACCGTGGCAGTGGAGGACTGACAGGGTCAACGGCACTCGGGAAGGGGTGGGGAGCACCAGTACCTTGGAAAAGGTCAATTGGTTAAGGCTACTTTTCATGAGGATGAGATGATTTGATGAATGTGGTTAAGGCTTCTGACTTTAGGAGACTAAATTGTCCTTCACTGAGAATGAGGCCACTATTCCATAGGAATGGGGCTACTGAGACTTGGGGGCAGGCTACTTCTCTATGGGTTTAGGACCACTGGCCCGCAGGTGTTATGTGGTTCCTAAGCAGTGAGGATGGCTATTGGTTTTCAGGAGCCTGACCGCCATTTTTCAGTATTAACCCATGAATCACTTAGGCAGGACTGTAGATCACATGTCAGTAGTCCTGGTTTTCAGACGCAGAGGCAGCAGGGATTTGGATCGACCCAGAGGGATGAGCTGCCGCTCTCTGGATGAGACACCACTGCTGGATGGAAATGGGAGTTTGAGTCTGAGAGGATCCGAAAGCTCTGGCCAGCCATGAGGACTGGGGGTTTGTGAGGCTCTCCTGGAGTCAGAGATCACAGGGCAGCGGCAGTGGGTGGCAGGCACGGAGTGTGGGTCATCTCAGAGAGTCTCTAGCAGAGATAAGTGACAACTCTAGGGGTTGGGGTCCTGCTCTGAGGTGGGGGGTCATCCAATCGTGAAGTTAACTTATTAGTCAATGCGAATGGAGCTAGTTATATTTGGGAATTAACATGAAGGTTTAGTAATGTGGCCACTGAGAGGAGCTAGCAGTCTGGGTAGGTTATCAGCCAGTGGAGATGAATCTGGGATTGTGAGGGCAACGAGAAGGAGATGGAACACCAAATGTGAAGGCCAGGTTTTGGCTAAAGAATCGATTGTTCTTTTGAGACGAAGCCTCTCCACTGTCTCATGGATACAGATCTTCTGATAGTGACTGGGGTAACAGGTCACGAGTTCGAGGTCATTTCCTTGTGTGGAAGTGGGTATAGGATGTGTATTTCTTGATGGGGGAACGAAACAGTGGTTACACAGGAGTCCAGAGGAGACTGCTGGGTATAGACAATGGAACCATCCGTGCGTCCTCTTGCAACCCCAGCTGCTTGGGCTAGCTCTGTCAGCAACCCCTCTTTTCTCAGCCCTACCCCCCACAACATCCTCACCTGTCCGCGGGGTAACCGAGGAACAGGTAGCCGGAGGCAAAGCCCAAGATGAAGAGGATCTGCTCCAGGATCACCTGCCAGCCCAGGTCACACACCAGATCCCACTGGGGACGTGAGAGTGGTGCAGTCGCATGAGGCTGGGTCCTCACTGCCCTGGCCCGCTCCCACTCCAGGTCCCGCCCGGCCGCCTCACCTGGCCGATGGCATTGGTGGTGAGCACGGGCAGTCCGTTATAGTCCCAGTCCTTCAGGCAGTGGTTAAAGTCCGGTGGGGCGAAGCCACTACACGAGGGGTCCGTACTGGTGACGACTCCGCTGGCGGCGCTGGCCGCTAGGGCCGCGCCGGCGACGCTGACGCCGCTGGAGTTGGGGGGCTGCTCCCAGCCCGAAACGTTGGGAGGCAAGGCGCCGTAGTGGCAGTGCAGCGGGGGCGCCAGCGTGAAGATGGGGTCTGAGGCCATGCCCAGCGCCACGAAGAGCACGGGCAGGCAGCACAGGCCGAGCTGCAGCTGCTGGCCGCCACCCAGGGCCCCCACCTGGGCAAGCAGAGCCTCGAAGCTAAGGGGGCCCGGGGGCGCGGCCAGCGACAGGCTGCTGCCCAGCGCGTCGCCCTCCCCCTCCCGCCGGCGCTCCCGCTCACCCTGCAGCTGCTCGGGGGGGACCGCATCTCCGAGGCTCCCGACCTGCTGCGGCGAGGGGTGGGGGAGAGAAGGTGAGGCGGGGGAGGCCGCGGGCACGCGGGGGCCGCGGGTGGGAGGCAGGGCGCGCAGCGGGGGCGGGGGGAGGTCGCCGGAGGCCCCCGGGGGGCGCAGACACTTACTCCATTGGAGCCGGGGGCGATCTCCACGCTGCTGTCGATTTTGTTGCCGCCCCCGCCATTGGGCTCGGGGGTCCCGGTGGCTACTCGGGGAGCCAGCTTGCCGACCGCTGGGGCCCTGCGGGCCGCGCCGAGAGAAGGAGCTGTTGTCTGGCCCGGCTACGTGCAGAGAGCTGGGACGCCGAGGGCCGGGAGACCCCGCTCTGCAGCTCTGCAGCCGCGGGCGCCTCCTCCGTCTCTACGGTCTCTGCGCTGCTTTCCCCTCCCCTTCCTCCAGACTCTCCTCCCCTTCCCACGTCAGCAGAACCTGGGTCCAGACTGTTCGTCAGAGATAAAGGGGGGCCAAAAGCCCCGTGGAAGGAGGGGTTGGGGTCTCCGTCGTTTGCTTCTTGGGGCTGCAGGCCATTGTGGTTTTAAAAAAAAGTGAAGGATATAGCGGGGACAAACGCCTGAGATTCCTCCTTACTGCAGTTCTTCCCTGTCACTCTTTCATCCATCCGCGCTCCATCCTTCCACATTAATTCTATCGATAACATGTATTAAGTGCCTATTGTATCCCAGGCAGTGTGTGAGGCCCGAAGGATTAGAGGATGGACAAAATGCCCTTAGAGGTGGTTTCTAGGGGAGGCAGACACGTAATTCAGTAATTGCAGTGTGGTCTATGCAGACAGAGCAATCGTTGGCACCTTGCTTCTGCTCTCTCGCTTCCCTTCTCCTCAGGGGTGCAAGGCCCTGCGTTTCCCCAGCCTAACTTGGTTGGATCACCATTTTCTAGCGTTTGGCACTGCTGACCACCTCTTCTTCTAAACTCCCTCTCTTGACTGCGAAGCCTCACTTTGTGGCTTTTTTTTTCTTCTCATTTTCTCCATGGTAGTCACATGTTCCTCCTCCTCTCCAGCGGTCCTGCTTACCCTCCCATCTCATACCTTTACCTCTGCGCTATTTGTATTAGACACCATGGACCCAGACAAGCCGCAACTGATTCCTAGTCCCACCTCTTCTCAGAGTCCTGAGTCGGTGAAGCAACCTCTCTTGGGAGCCCACATAAGCGTGCACGTCTCCCAGAGGCCTCAAAGAGCACAATCATGCAACATCCTCCCCGTAATCTGGGTGTCTCTCTGAGAGAATGGTACCTCCTCACCTGTGGCCCAATGTTCCACGTGTGCCCTTGGAACGCCATCATCTCAAGTCGAGACCCTTATGGAACGCTTCCTCCGTCACTACTCCACCGTGCTCACACAGGGTGGCTGCTGGACCCCTAGTTCCCAACTGGTGTTAGGAGCCCAGTCTGCTTCTCTTCATGTTACTTGTGGTGCAGATGGAATGATCTTTTTTAAAATGCAGATGCTTCATTTTTAAGAATGTATTTCTGGGAGCTGGAGAGATGGCTCAGCGGTTAAGAGCACTGACTGTTCTTCCAAAGGTCCTGAGTTCAATTCCCAGCAACCACATGGTGGCTCACAACCATCTGCAAAGTCATCTGACACCCTCTTCTGGTGTGTCTGGAGACAGCGACAGTGTACTCACATACATGAAATAAATAAATCTTTAAAAAAAATGTATTTCTGTGTAAGTGTATGATGTGTATGTGTAGGTGTGTGTGCCATGTTGCATTTGTCAGGGGTCAGAGGCTAACCTGACAGTTTTTTGTCTTCCATCTTTTCAAGAGTTCTGAAGAAAAGAGTGATTTCCAGGCCTGCTGAGCCAGCTTGCCAGAACCCCAAATGGAGGTCTGATTTCGTCTCTTTCTTGCTCAACTGCCTTCAATAACTTCTCTGACCAAGAAAAATAATCTAGACAAAGGAGCACACCTGGCCAACATGCCTGATCACATGACCTGTGGCCACCCTCCACCCCTCCCCCCACTCTTCACTCCCACCACCTGGCCAGCCCTTATTTTTCCAGCATCCGAGGGCCTTTGCACAAGCTGATTCCTAGGCACAACGCCTTCTCCTTTACGGTTCCCTCATCCTGTCAGCTCAAGCATCTTTGCCTCAGAGAAACCTCTCCTGAGCCACAACCAAAGTGTGGTTGGCAGACACAGCATCCACACCACCTGAGAGACTGCTAAAAATGCACAAATCTCGGCATCATCCAGACCATTAAACCATAATTTCCAACTAGATACCCAGACATATATGGGTATTAAAATTAGGTATTTTCATGGGTATTCCTCTTAGAGATGTAATGCTTGGTAGGTATTTCACCTTCAACCCCAGGTAAATCCAGGATGGAGTATCAAGTCTCAGTAATCTTTCATTTCTCCTATGAACGCAATGCAAGTCCAAACCACAGATCACTACTTCATTACTTCCTGTTCAGAAAATTTCCAAACACAGGTTTTCTTCTCAATTGCAAGTGCCCTCAGAACCTCCCACCCCCATGTCTCTTTCAGAATTACTGTCTCTTAGAGCCTGAATAATTCCCTGGGTCTAGTTGGTCTCCATCCTTCTCTTTATCCTGGAATATTTCCTTTACTTTTTTGTTTTTTGAGATATGGTCTCACTATGTTGATCGGGCACAGAAACCCACCTGTCTCTGCTTCTCATGTGTTGGGGTGGGGGTGGGGGATTGGAGATATGTGTTAGCCCAGCTCAATAATTCTTTAATTTAAGCATTTTCTTGTTTTGAAAAGTCCTGTAAGACCATTTTGGTCCCTCTCACACTAAAGCTAAAGACAGGAGGGGCTGTAATGACTGACTCACACACAGAGGACACGGCACAGCCAATGTCTGAAGACTCCAAGTTAACGGTTCATTCTGGAAAGCTTATCTGGAAGATAGGAATGGCCTTCAATGTCTAGGGGTGAATTTGTGGGACCCCCAAATCTGAAAATGTTTTCCCTCAAGTAGGATGAGAAAGGTGCTCGAACTTGAAGAGGTAAAAAGCAGAGGTGTCCCAAGACCCAAAGATTACAACTGAAACTTGACGCGCCCTGGTGCTACTAAGCTAGGGTCTCGGGGAAACAAAACCAAAGTGGTGGTTACCTTCTCGCAGTTAACGGCTAGCTTCTTGTGGTTAACAGCTAGACGAATGGTTACCTTCTTGTGGTTAACAGCTGGACTGATGGTTACCTTCTTGTGGTTAACTTCTTGGTTCCTTTGTCCCGTCAGCTCGGGCATCCCCTCCCAGCATTCCTTTTTTTTTTTTTTTGGTTTTTTGAGACAGGGTTTCTCTGTGTAGCTCCTGGTTGTCCTGGAACTCACTGGGTAGACCAGGCTGGCCTTGAACTCAGAAATCTGCCTGCCTCTGCCTCCTAAGTGCTGGGATTAAAGGCGTGCGCCATCACGCCTGGCTTCCTCCCAGCATTCCTGACCAAGACTCCTTCTCCACTTGCTCCCTTCTCCTAGTCTTTTCCTATCACCCACTGATTCCCATCATCAGAGACAGGGTCTCACAGTGTGGCCCAGGCTAGCCTCTAACTCACAGATACAGATCCACCTGCCTCTGCCTCCCAAGTGCTAGAATTTAAGGTATGCAATGTGACACCTGGCTCGCTTCTTTTAAAGATGCACTCACAGTAACTGACTTGCTGTCTATCCCGGTTTTGCTGGAAGAGTATACTCACTTTGGCCCATTGCAGGAACTGAAGACAAGACTATCCAATAGGTCTTTAAGGAGCAAACTTACTCCTCATAGTATGTGTCTCAGGCATGGGGAAGGGTGCCGGGCCTTCCCCCTCAAGCTTTCAAGAAGCAGAGTCAGGAACTGTAGGGCAGGGTTTATTGAGGTGCACGCCATGCCTGCGGCCAGCTCTCCTGACCTGTAGGGGAGAAGCTCTCCAGTGTTTCCCAGACTATTACATTGTCACCTTCAGCCAGGAAACAGGAGAGAGGCTCTGCCTGGCGCCAAGTGTCAGCCACCTGATTTTCCGTGTTCCAAACTCCCAAAGGCAGAAGGCAGTACTGCAACCTCCACCCAGGATGATGAGGACCCAGTCAGTCCCTCCCTACCCCAGATGGCCTGATGCCTGCTTGGACAAAGCGAGAAATATTAAATATAAATAATTTATACAAAATGGCTCATACAAAAAGCAGTAGGTATGGGGGAAGAGATGCCTCGGTGAGTGGCCAAAATGACCGAAACAGATGAACCTCTAGCCGCCCTCAACAGAGTGCAGGGCTCTGGCAGACAGGGCTCTGGCAGGCAGCGGAGGGGAAGGCTAGACCAGCAGGCCCTCAGGGGAGCAGGCCAGCGAGTAGGGTGGTAAAGCGAAGGGCCTGCCCTGCAAGCTCTGCCACACATCGCGACATCTCTTGGACCGCAGTGTCAGATGGGTAACCTAAGGCAGCCCCCTTGACAGCGAGCACAGTGGCCCGCAGAGTTTGGGCCAGCCTTGTGCCGGCAGCCCCCACCTGTGCTCGGAGAGGTGCGGAGGCCGCCAGCCGGCCTAGGGTGTCCCCAACGAACACCAGGCGGTGGGCAGCCACCACCACTCGTTTGCCGTGGGGCACAAAGAGACATGGCGGCTGGTTGGCTTGGGTACTGGACATGAGAGCTGCCACAGCCGCCTGCAGAGCTGAGTAGTGGCTCTGGCATTGCCCTGCGTAGAAGTGCAGAAGTTGTAGGTCTCCAGTGGACAGGACCAGTGGCTCCTCTGGGGACAGGGCTTCCTGTGGATGGAGAGGAGGGTCACTGAGGACAAAATGATCAATGTCACTCCCACTCTTGCTGCCCCTCCCTCTCTCCCTCCGTTTTTCTCTATTGAATGCAATCCCTGTATCTCTTCTCAGTATCAAAGAACGAAGACTCACAGAGACAGCAGTAAAAGTGCCCAGAGCTGATTCCAGAAAGATCTGCATTCAAATAATCCCGGGCAGCTTCTCTGAACATCCTTGGTTCCTTATCTCGGAGTAGCCTAGTGCTGGGGACGGGGCTTTTCATTTTAGACTTGCCTAGTGTGTGTAAGGCCTGGACTTGCCTCCCAGCATCATGAGAACAAACTGCAGTGAGTAAAGCAAACCGGGGCGACAGGTCTAAACTGCCCAACAGGAGCACAATGCGAGCCAGCTTTGCATGGTTTTAAATAGCCACATAATAAAGTAAAAAAATGTAACCAGACAGTGGTGATGCACACCTTTAATCTCAGTACTAGGAAGGCAGAAGCAGAAAGATCTCTTGAATTTGAGGCCAGCCTGGTTTACAGAGTGAGTTCCAGGACAGCCAGGGTTACACAGAGAAACCCTGTCTCGAAAAATGAAAAACAAACAAAAAAAAATGCAAAAACAAAACAAAACCCTAAAAATGTTATCTACATCCAAATGTTTGAAAACTCAGAGCATCGACATGTAATCAATTTAGTTATGTGCACACCAACTCTACAAAATCAAATCTGAGCTGGGCAGTCAGTGGCTCACACCTGTAACTCCAGCACTGGAGAGTGAGTGTGAGACAGGAGACTTGCTTTTGAGTTCAAAGTCAACCAATGCTACATAGTGAGATTCTGCCTGAAAATACCAATAAAAAGAACCCTGATCTGTATTAGACAGCGCAGGTCTAGCCTGTATTTCAGAAAGGTACTGTAAACGCTATTGACATAGCAATTGGCTTGGTGCAGTTTACTGCATTCTGTGAAAGCACCACATGAATATAGCCTGTGACCGTGACAGCACAGGCAACCTTTCTAGCACAGTGTCCAGCACTCAGGAAATACCTGATGAATGGGGGGCTACTTGGACCTAAGTAACACCTAAGGAATGGGGGATACTGTATTATGTCCTTCTGGCCTTTGGCTAAGATCTGGTATAGTGGAAACTGCCTCACTTTGGCGATCCAGAAAGATAAAGCAATTACCACAGCACCCCGGGTTAATCACTGGTGGAGACCAGCTTAGGAGCCAGTCTCTTAGGAACCCAGAAATTCACTGCTGGAGAGAGGTCACCTGGCCAGCCTTGATCCATTGCCCAGAAATTCTTTCAGCTCTCCTGGCTACCCGACTTCTTTCCAGCAGTCTTTCCTGAATTCCCAATAGACTCTTCTATGTCCCAGCACCTTCTGTTGACTCCCAGATCCTCTGCCTTGTCTCACTGATGGCGTGGCTAATACCCATTCCCCGAAGTTCCAGTCCATCTTCTCTAGCTCAGCCTCCAGGTTTACCTTCTGCTCCGCCAGTCCCCGCTCCGGCAATTCAGGCTCTGCTGGAAAAGCTTTATCCAGGGGTCTAGAACCCTGAGCTTTATCCACACCCTGCAGAGGGACCGCTTGTTAGTGTTGGGAAAAGGAGCTGAATACAGCCCCCCCCCCCGCCCCCAGTTGCCTCTGGCTCAGTCCTTCAGCAAAGTATTCCTAACATCAGAGCTTGCAGTCTTTGCCCTGCAGGGGACAGCTGTTCACCTCTATGCCAGGATTAGGGCATGTGGCATTCTCTCCAGGGGTCTGGGCTGGTGCTGGAGCCCCAAGCTACTGGGCAGGAGGCCAGGAGAAAGGGAAATAGGGAGTCCCTTTTGGTGGGGTTGCCCAGGGTCTCACCTTCAGATGCACGTAGTCATATTCCTCAGCCATCGGGATGCCTTCGTACTCATTGTGAGGGCCTGCTGAATCACTGTCTGCTTCCCTGCACTCTGGATCTCCCTCAGGTTTGAGGCCCCCATAACCAGGCAGGCAGGGCGGGGGAGGGGGTAGAGGCCTGTCCTGGATACTGCCCTTTCTGCCTGGGGCAGGAGAAGGAGCTGGAGAAGGAGCAGGAGCCTCAGAGACAGGGAGGGCAGGCAGAGGACGGCGGGACAAGCTCTCAGTGGACGGGAGCCTGGGCCTGTGCTGGGGTGGAGAGCTTCTGGTCAGAAGCTGGGCCACAGTGTCCAGGTCTGTGGAGGAAGAAGCTGCCGGGGGCTCTGGAGACGGTGGCTCTGGCCCCAACAGGGGCACGTCATAGATGCCTTCCTCTGCATCCCTGCTTTCTCCATTTGCCAGTAACTCCTCAGGTGCTTCATAGAGGTTGAGCAGAGCTGAGGCCCGTTTCAGGTTGGAAGGGGCAGCGTAAAGGGGAGGCCCTGGTTCCCGGCCCCCTTCCCACTCCAGATCTGGCTCCAGCTCTGCAGGTAGCTTCAAAGCCAGAGGCACATCGTAGGGAGCTTCACCCTCTCCAGGGGGCTGTGGGACGACTGGGGCCACAGGACAGGAAAAGGAGGCTGGGGAGTCATAGGGACAGTTGGAGGGAGCACGGAGGGTGCTGGGAGGCACATCGTAGACCTGGGGGGAGGGATCGGCATTAGCCTTCAGCTCAGTGGTACACAACCCCTGAGAACTCTGGCCCTCACCCAACATACACAAAGCTCTAACCTCTCCCACATCTCTGGAGGCAGTCAACTGTGTCCCATTGACTCTGGGGACCTTGTAGATGGAGTCAGAAGAGGGTGAGCAGGATCTAGGAAGTCCTGAGGCAGAACAGGGTCGAGCTGGTGGTGGTATCACATACACCTAGGGGAGGAAGAGGTGGGTGTGTCAGGAGCGGAAGTCATTGAAACAGATACACAATCTCAGGAGCTTGTAGACTTTCTCGCCTCCTCCCTCCATACTTCCGGTGCTGAGCTTAGAAGGAGGTGGCAGAAAGACATTGGCTAGTGAAAGGTCAAGGGTCAAGGTCTCAGTCAGGATCTCCCTGCTATCTGTCCCCAAGCCCTGGAGAGGGCAAAGATTGCCAGACCTGGGATGAGAGGCTCTACTTCTTACCTCCTGCTCCTCAGGGCCGCGCTCTGGGGTGAGACATGATGAGCCAGGCTGGGTGGGGGGTGCTGGGCAGAGGCTAGGCTTGGGTGCCGGGCCAGCAGGAAGGAGCTTCACTCTGTTAGCAGGGACAATACCCTGCTGGCCATGCAGGGAGCAAAGGCACCAACCATCAAGTCCACCAGCACCCTCCCTCTGCAGTACCCGTAGAACGTCCCCTCGGCGAAAGGACAGCTCCTGGGGGGACTCAGCAGTGTTGTCGTACAGTGCCCGGGCAAGCTGGGCCTGGTGGGAAAGGTTAGGGAAGAACAGTTCTCACACGCCGATCAGGTCACGTGGAAACTAGACAGTCTCCCCTTCCAGTCAAGCTGGAAAGTCTCACCCCTGACACGGCTGCCCCTCACTAGGTTCTGCACTGCCAGCATCACGGAGGGCACACTCCTCCTCCTTCTCTTTTCTTAACCTGTCTCTTCCATCTTAGTGCCTTTGCACTTATATTTCTTCTCCAAGTACTCTTTCCTGACTCCATCTTACCGATCCATTTACATCCTTCAGTTCTGAGACAATCTCTCCTCCAAGGAAGAGGCTTCTCTTTGCTCTCTTTCCCCATCACATTCTGTGCCTGAATCCACCCAGTGTTTCCTTCAAAACACTTCCTAGTACTTAGGTTTTGTTACTGAGTTCTGCTATCACACTGTAAGCCCTGTAGGAACAAGGGCAGCTATCTATACTCCATGACCCCCCAATAGGGTCCCACTCAGACCTGGTCCTCAATGCACATTTGTTAAAGAATTTCTTTAAGGTACATGAAGAGGTCTGGCTAGCATCTCCCACGGACTCTCTTCCACGTCCCCTGACTTCCAGTGATTACTCTCCCAAGTAAAATGTTAGGTTAAGCAGCTATAGAGACCTGTCTTTCTGAGTGAGTCTAGAAGGCATCTAGACCAAGTGTTAAGGCACGCTTGAGAAAGAAAATAGGGGCTGGAGAGATGGCTCAGTGGTTAAGAGTACTAACTGCTCTTCGGAAGGTCCTGAGTTCAAATCCCAGCAACCCCAAGGCGGCTCACAATCATCCATAATGAGATCTGACACCCTCTTCTGGAGGGTCTGAAGACAGCTACAATGTACTTACATATAATAAATAAATAACCCTTTAAGAAAAAAAAAGAGTTAGCAGAGAAAGAAAATAAATAGAAGCCATTGCTTTGTTCCTACCCTGAACAAATACAGTATTGCCAGAAGAGGCTGCGGAGGCGCAGAGAAGAGAAATGTATATATACTATAGTATGTGTTCAGAGCAGGGCTGGAATCCCAGCAGTTGGGCAGGAGCACTGCTTTGAAGGTTCAAAGCCAGCCTTCAGACCTGTCTAGACAGGAACCTAAGCTTTCCCCTCTGGAGGCCTGAGCTTAGGTACTTAGCTTAGTCACAGACACAAAGTATCTAGAGACTCTTAAGTCTTTACACCAAGTCTCATTCTCAAATCTCCATTTTAGAAGGCAAACTGGGGCACAGGGCTAGGCTTGGTCCCGTGGTATGTGAAGAGCCTGGTTTGATGACAGAGCTCGTACTCTTTCAGGGGTGCTCCCCACCGCCCTTCCGCAACCACTGCCATTTTCGTGTACATCATTTTGTCTGTGTGTATGTGTGCCGCAGTGCGCAGGTGGAGGCCAGAGGCTGACTTGCAGGAATCGGTTCTCTCCTTTCACCACGTGAGTTTTGGGGACCACACTGGGGTCAGACTTGGCAACAAGCCCTTGTACCTACTAAGCCACCTCTCTAGCCTGTCCTTTTTCTTTTAGTTTAAAATCTCATTTTACTGGAGCGGGACAGTGACTCCCAGGTGCGGAAGGTGTTTATGTAGGCTCCGATATTCAAGCTCCCTCTGTTCCCACTCCTCTCCATGCTCCTGGTCCATCAAGAATCAAGTTGACTCCACTCAGAGTGTACTCAGCTTCAGCTGTGATTGCTAAATGACTGCCTGCCAGTGGGACCCCAGGCCGTGTGGCACACCCAGAAACATCGGAGAGCAGCCAGCCAGACACTGCTGGCCAGGTCGCCACGTGGACTAATTAAGTCTCCAGTCCGGGGCTCAGTGGTTAAAAGTAGATACTGTTCTTCCAGAGGACCCACCTTTGGTTCTCAGCAGCAACTAACTGCCTGTACCTAGTCCCAAGGGGTCCAACACCTCTAGGCTCAGTGAGCATCTGCACGCATAGGTACAGACCCCCACAGATATATACATATACATAATTAAAACAGATACAAAGTATTTAGTTAAACGGAGTCTAGTGGTAGAGGCCTATAATCTCAACTGCTTGGGAGGCTGAAGCAGAAGGATTGAAAGTTTGAGGCCAGCCTGGGCAACCTATTAGATCCTATCTCAATATGAAAAAGGCTAGGGAACTGGGGGCGTAACTCAGTTGGTGGAGTGGTTTATCTTAGTATACAAAAGACTCTGGAGTCTATCTCTAGCCACTGGGTCTGTGGGGGTACATGCCTGTTATCCCTACACTAGGCAGAAGGATCAGGGCTCGGCTACACAAAACTTTGCTTAAAAAAAACAAGGCGGGGGGGGGAGGGGGCGGGCTGGGTATCTGAGTATGTAGCTCTGTGATAGAACACTTGCCTAGGATGTTTTGAGGCATTGGGTTCAACTTCTAGTACGATAAAAAAATCATCATCATCACCATCATCATCACCACCACCACCACCACCATCATCATCACCATCATCAAATGAACAACCAAGCATCCAGCTGGAGCAGGATGCTACTGGACTGCAGGGGAGAAGGATGCTCGGCTCACTCGGACATGCTGGTCCTCTGGGACTGTTTTGTGCCAGGAAGGAGGTTGTGCAGCCCCGTGCTCCTTTCTTCTGTCCCCAAGCAGCCACCCACCCTTCCTTCCTTCTGCAAAGGACTGGGGGTCAAACTCGGGGCGTCCCTTTGCATACCAGGCAAATGTCGACCACTGAGCTGCATGCCGGGCCCTCAGCACACCATTTCTGATTAGACTGTGACCTCTAAAAGAAGCGTGTCTACAAGGAGAGCGTGCTGGACAGACAGACAGCTTGCTGGACAGACAGACAGCTCGCCGGCGTCTGGGGCCAGTGGCCGTCGGTGGCTGTCTCCCTTAACCATGCTCCATTTTTTCTCCTTCGAGAGAGTCTGAGCCTTAAGCCTACTGACAACAAGCCTCTGGAGTCCTCCTGCTTCTGCCTCCCCAGCGCCGGGTTACAGGTGAGGGCCCTGCACACGGCTCTTTATGGGGTGCTGGGGGTCGAACTCAGATCCTTAATTTATTCAGCAAGCACGTTGCCAACAGGGCCACGTTCCCAGCCCCTGTATCTTTCCTTCTCATTGAGAACTAGAAACTGGTATTTTGGATCTAGTCAGTGACTAAAGGCAACGTTGTATGTGCAGGTGGGCTTGGGGAGGAGTCCCTTTCTTTCTTGGACGCCTTTAAAGAGAATTTAAACATCCCTGTACTGTAGTGTCCTCCATTGTAGAATTTTCTTATCGATAGCCAAATACCTATTATCGAGTCCTTGTAAGGTTGAAAGCTGCATGAGACAATGCATCAAAAGATCATGGCAAAGTTTAGTGGGATGGGGTGGGAGAGGGCAGGTGTATAAACTATAAATGTTACTATTGTTACGATCCTGTGAGTTTCATTAGCATAAATACTCCTCACCAGAATACCTTCTGGACTTCAAAAGTGACAGTAACTCCAGGATCCTGACAGCGGCTGTGACACTCCCAAAGGCACCCTGCCACCCGAGGACTGAAAGGCCTAAGGAATGAAAACTGGATCCATCCTCAAGGTGTTCTGTGGCTTCAGGCTTTTCTTTCACTTTCATAATTTTCCTCCCCATAGCCAGAGTCCGGGAAGGCAGGTGGCAGCCGGGCTTCCCCAGGGAATCCCCAGCCAGGGCTGGAGCCGCTGAGAAGGAAAGGATTTCTCCTACAGACTCCAAGACATAAAGTAGAGGTGTGGCTGTATGGCTCCTCCCCTATTAGGTTTGAATTTTATCCAATGGGGCCATGCTTTGCCGTTTGCCTAAACCGAGGCCAGAGCTGCTGATAGGATGATGGATTATGGGTGTGATCGCTCCTGCTCTCTCTCCTCCTAGGGGCCCAGCTGACTTGTGAAGCAATGGCTGACTTACTCGAGGTGGCAGTGTGCCACTGCACTTTCTGGTAGGCCTCCTCCTACAAGTCCAACATGCCAAGCCAACTGTCCCTGTCTTTTGTCCCCCGTCACCAGAAAGTGGCCCGAGGCGGGCTGACATCACCTCCCCTCCTCTATATTATTTTCCCCTGCCTGTTCACGTGCCTGTTTCTCCATTTGCCCCAATCCTTTAGTGTTGGGCTTCCTTGGCCTTCCATTTTCCTTGGGCTTCCTGGTCTTTGTCAGAAAACCCCTTTGACTTACCTCCCAATTAATTACAAGCCCCTGCCAACCCCAATAGGCATCTGTTTCCACCCAGAAAGAGCAGATAGGATGGGGTTACACTCCGCCCTCCCCCCACCCCCCATCTATCCACAGCCACTATAAAGAAAGAGAATAAGGAGAGAGGAGGAGGGGCCAACCCAGAACCAGAAGGCACAGGGGATGAGGACTGAGAGGGAGAAAGGAACAAAAGAGAGAGGACACAGCTTCTGGGAGAGGCGATCACGGAGTGGATAGAAATAAACGCGGCAGTGAGTGCCGTAGAGCAGGTTGGCGGTCTCTGCCTGGCAAACCGCCTTTCCCTGGTGAACTCACCGACGTGGCAATGGCCATGGCTCTGCCCTCCAGCGTCGCCTGCTTCACGCCAGGCTCTGTTTCGCTGACTTTACCGGTGGCTGCCCCACACCATGGTTCCCGGCCTCCAAGCCAGAAGGTCACCCCAAGCTGTAGCGCTTGAGGAGATGCCTCCCCCAAAGTTGGAGGAAGAGAAAGAAAACCCACAAAACTTTCCAAATAGGAGGCAGCTTGGCCAAGCAGGAGGAGGAGTAAGGCGGGCCTGGGCGTCGCTGCGGGACCTCATCCAAGGGGCGCGCTCTAAACTGTCCCCAGGGTCTCTCGGGGCTCCAGGCCCCCACAGCTGCCGCGTCCTGTCGCAGAGGTCTCCAGGACACACATGGGCCCAAAGCTCACTTCCTAGGCTAAGAGACAGGAAGGAGCTGTGGCTGCTTTCGACGCCTCTCCAGGCAGCTCAGGCTAGCCCCAGGACTGGGAGAAGCCGCCAGAGTGGTTGGGCTGGACGAGCGACTCTAGAGGCCAACCCTCCCCCAGCGGCGCGGAGCGGTGCTCCCAGGGCTGTGGTCGTGGCAGCCGGGGCACTGCGGCGGGACCCGCAGGGAAGGAGGAGGAGCGACAACTGAGCTGCGTGTCGCCAAATTCGCTCAAGTCAGCGCAAAGGCCGGCGCCAAAGGCCTAAGAGCGCGTGGCGGTGGGGCTGGGCGGTGTGCCCAGGCCCGCGCCGAGGCGAGCTCTCCCGGCCACACTCCCCAGCACAGCGGGGTCTTGGAGGTGGCCGCCAGGCACCTCTCGGTCTCCGCGCTCAAGGGCTCGCACCTCCCTTTGCCCCGAGCACCCCACGGGCCCCAGTCCCCCGTTCACACACCCTGGACAGGGCCCTCGGCGAGTCCCAAAGCTTGGGGAAGCTCCAAGGGACTTGGGGAACGAATAAAAAAGCCACAGAGCAAAGGGAACAGAGAAGGGGGAGGAGCAGTCCTGTAGGATCGCCTCGGGTCGAGGTGGGGACACTGAGGGTTAGAAAAGGTCCGGGGTCGCGCGTGGCCCCCCGCCCACGCCTTGCACTCCGCGCACCTTCCCTCCCCTGCCTGGGCTCCGGCTCCCCCTCTGCAAGCCCTCTCTCCCCTCCCCTCGGGCCCACTCCTCTCGCGAGGGGCTCGGGCCGGGGGATTAAGAGAAGGGGGAGGAAGGGGGAAGGGGAAGCGGCGGAGAAGGGGGACGATCCTTTCCCAGGCGGTGTAGAGTTTCAGCTCCCGACCCTCGGGCCAAACTGCGCGCCCCAGCCCGGCCCCTCTCCCCCGCACCTTCCTCCTCGGGACCGCGCAGCAGACCGCGGGGTGGTCTGGTCCGCGCGCTCCGGGGAGCTCGGCTCTGCCCGCCACGCCCCCGCTCTCCCCCGCCGGCCCCACGCCTCTCCCTGCCTCCCTTTCATTAGCCCCACATCTGTCTTTCCCGAGGGAGGGGACGCGCTGCTTCCGCCGCGCCAGGGTCCCGGCGGTTTTCTACACACGCCGACTTTGCAGGGGGCGGCGGCGGGGGAGTGAGCCGGGGAGGTCCAGGGGGGCACAGGCTTGAAGTCTGGGGTTGAACAAAGATTCTGGCCCTTGGGAGAGAGAGAGAGAGAGAGAGAGAGAGAGAGAGAGAGAGAGAGAGAGAGCGCGCGCGAGAGAGAAGCCTTGGAGTCTGGCTCCAGATCCTAGGCTGGCCGGTCGCGCCGCCTTTTAGCCTCCTTTGCCAGTCCGGGCCTGTTCTTCAGCTTGGCCCTCGCTGCTACGGGAGGGAGCAGTTGGAGTAGAGACCGTGGACAGAAGAGGACAAAACTCTTTCAGAGGGGCTGGAATCGAGAGTTTCGGCCGATCGGAGCTCCTTGTCTTCTATACCCTTCCTGCGGCCTCTCTCCAGTCACCCACCCTCTTCTCTGGTCTTCGAGGAGATATACATCAGAGCTTCTCAGAGGATTGGGAGAGATCTGTCTTCCTCTTCAAAAAAATTTTTTGGGGGGTGTGTGTTCTGGTGTTTGGAAAGCAAACGTTAAATAGAGGTGGAAAGCTGTAATGTTTCGCCGATGTTTACGTTTAACAAATGAACACTAAAAGCACAAAATAGACAGCGAGCTTAGTCTTGTAACCTCTTTAGGAGAGAACATGTGAAATCATACTTAAGGACCTCTGAACTGGAGGCTCTGAGATCACTGTTCCTCCACCACATCGCAGGCTTAATCATGGCATTTAATCATTTAATCATGGCATTTTCCAGAACCACCTGTGGGGACGGGGGTTTCTTGCTTGCTTACCTAGAACTCTCTGCCGAGCGAGAGTTGGCCCCTAAGGGGTGGCTCAGTGGAAGTTTCTGGATGAACACTAAATTAATGGTGCTGACTCCGGGTAGTAATGCTGGAGGGCAGACCTCATGCCCTGCATGGAAACCCTCAACAGACTCAACCTCCATTAGAACAAAAAAGGAATTTTAAAGCTTCTAACCTGGAGGGAGAGCTCTCCTGTCCCAGTTTCAGCTTGGCTGGAGGTGGTGGCTAGGGAAGCCTTTCTAGCCCCCAGCCCCCAGCCCCCAGTCCTGGGGAGAGGCTCTGGCTGCCTGAGCACTGCTAGGGACTGAGTATGACCCCTACCCAGAGTCACCAGCATAAAACAAAGGTAAGCAGGACACCTTGGTCCCCAGACATAGACACTCTGACAGACACCGGGAAATAGATGCAGGCCAGAGGAAGCGAAGCAGAAGGCTGAGAAAGGTCCAGGCAGGGTTGCAGTTTGAGAGGTGGGTGGGGATCTCAGAGCTTGAGGAATGACTTTGGGTAGGGGCAGCTTCTGTCTTGGGTGTGAATCCTGACTTATTAGCTCTTACCTTGGTCCAGTCGTAGGCCATCTCACAGTTTTAGTTCCTCCAAAGCAAACAAACAGTGGTTGGCGAGGAGAACACAGATGGAAAATGCCCTTTCTTCCTCTAACGATGCTTTCGTGAAAACCGGATGTTCTTAGCTGAGAGACTGGGAACCTTTCCTGCATCCTTATACCCTGACTTCTGCCCTCTCCTTTAAGGTTGCAGGAAGAGTGCTAGCCCTGGGGAGCGGTTGGAGAAAACTCAGGCTGGATGGGGTGACTTGTGCAGAGAGCGGGCTCGTGTGGTCTTGCACCAAGGTTTGTCCCCAAAGAGTAGCAAGGAAGGAAGTCTTCCCAGCAGGGTCCATAGATCCTCTCTCTCCTTGTCCCGCCCACATGCCCTTCCTCCTCCTCGCACCCCAGTCTCCTCCTCACCCCAGTTTTCCATTCGCATTCCTAATGTCCTATTGGCTTCCGAAAAGGTCAGAGCCTCCAGACCCTTGCCACCAGCACGCCAAAAAGGCCTTTCCCGTTAGTGTGTCGCCTCTCCACCCTCTCCAGTCTCTCACCCCACAGCAGTTCTGTGCCCTTCCTACGGGAGGGAGCACTGTCTCATTTTCTTCACTGTGCTTTCTGTCATAATCGGAAGGCATCGGTCTCATTGTTTATCATCTGTCTCCTGAACTGTAAGCCTCCGGAGGAAGAAGCCGTGTCTCTCTCGTCCTCCTCTTCATTCCTAGCACTTAGAATGTCAGTCTGGTGTGCAGTGTTTGGTGAGTGGATGAATGAACACAGGAGCTGTGAAGATAGGGCAACATTGGGTTAGCCTTGGAAGGCAACATTGGGTTAGCCTTGGAAAGATACCATCCCTGGGCCCTTGCAGTCCTCATCTGATAACTCCATGTGTTTCCAGATCAAACTGGGCTCTCCTGGAAGGCGGTCTCCTGAGTGTGATCGTTCAGTACTTAACAATCGCATCAAAAATAATCAGCGTGCTGAAGAGATGGCTCAGTGGTTAGGAGCACACCCTGCTCTTCCAGAGGTCCTGAGTTCAGTTCCCAGCACCCACATCAGGTGGCTTACCTGTAACCCCAGTTCCAGGTGGATCTCTCTGTGGGCAGTTGAATTCATGTACACATACCCCCCCTTCAATACACATAATTAAAATAATAAAAATAAATATTTAAAAATTAATTTGTATCCAGGGCCGTTATCACCTATAAATCAGAAGGTGGGGCTCCTATTCTAGAGGCCTCCATCTTTGCCATTGCTGCATCTCTCAGGAAAGTGTGATGGGGATGCCCCATTGCCGAGGGCAGCCCTGCTTACCAGCAGGCACACGGGGATTTCAGTATTTTAATGACCCGAGTCTTGGCTTCTTAAAAGGTGAATAGAAATGAACTCAATCCCGTGGGTGCTGTTCTATTTTAGGACCTTAGGTCCAGGGCAGCTGATCTTTTGGGTACCTCTAAGATCACTCACTCCAGGGACACACAGTACCACATGCATTCCTACCAACAAGGAAGCATGAGCCAAAGAAGCATCCTAGGTCATGGACAGACTAGAGTCTCAAGGCAGCGGGCGGGCACGGGCCTGAGCACCCTTTGACGGACACCTGCATTTGAACTCCCTGCAAGCCCCAAGAGAGAAGACGTAGTTCATCACGTTTCTCCTTCCCTTTCTGGGCAGGTGCTGACCTCTTTCCCCAGAGGCACGGGGAAGGAATTCTTAGTTTGGCTGCCAGGCAAGTAGAGACATGTTGGGAGGGGTACGTGTAATGTCAGATGCCAACCTTTCTTTGCACCCGCCTCCAGCGTTCTCCCCATCGCCACCCCCTCACCCCTCAAGGATTCCCTGGAAGCTAAAATGACTCAGGGATTCCAAAAGTAGTCACCCCAGGAGGAAACCCTCTGGAAAATGTTTCTCATGGCAGGGAGTCACCCTAAAGTGTCCCACAAAGCTTCTACCGAGATAAGGACAGAGGCTGAGCAAGCAGGGTGGGGTGGGGGCCTGTGGCTCCGAGAATGGGTTCATGGGTCAGCCTGGTCATTGTGGTATTGGGAAAACCACCCTGGGGAAGACTGTAACTGGAGGGATATTCCATCGTCTTTCCAGAGGCTTCCTCTGGCCTCAGGTACAGAGGCAGAGAAACCCCAAATGCCTCATAGGAAGAACAATGTCCCCGTCACCCAGGCCGGTTCCAAGCAGTGTCTACAGTTTAGACAAGAAGCTGGAATCACTTTCTGTGCCTAAGATGACCCATTCTGCACTGCGCAGGCTCTGCTTCCTAGGGTTGTGCTGGTGAAGACCTGTAGGAATCCTTCTCTCTGAAACAGCACTGCCAGCTAAAGGACCCTACGCTGGGCTTGGGGTTGCTAAGGAACACCACAAGCCACCTGAGGCCATGTGCCACACACAGGGCTGAGAACAGGAGGCTGGAGCAATGGCTCCCAGCCAGTGGGGCTGGGTGCCAGAGGGCACGGGAATGCCATGTGGTCTTGGGCAGGTGCGAATGAACACATCCAGCGCAGGTCCTGGGGAACAGGGACACATTTCCTCTGGGGGTTCGCCTTCCGTCCCCAGCCACCTGAGAGCCGGCTCATGCTAGGAGCTTAGGTTTGCAGTTACTGAGGGCTGGAATGGAAAGCCAGCTCAGATTCTTCCTAACCGCGTAACCTCGAGTAGATGATTAAATTCTGTTGGGTCTCGCTTTCCTCATCTTCAACATGAGGATTTTAGTTTTCGTGTCATGGTTTTATTGTCAGGATAATAAGAGGATGTGTCGGGCTGGAGAGATGGCTCAGCAGTTAAGAGCACTGACTGTTCTTCCGGAGATCCTGAGTTCAAATCCCAGCAACCACATGATGGCTCACAACCATCCGTGATGAGATCTGATGCCCTCTTCTGGTGTGTCAGAAGACAGGGACAGTGTACTTACATATAATAAATAAATAAATCTTTGGAAAAAAAAAAGAGGATGTGTCTAGGTCTCAGCGCCAAGTCTGGTACACTCGAATGCACAGGAGCAAGACCAGCAGTGCATCAAGGGAGATGGTATCCAGGAGCATCAGGACAAGGGTGAGAGCTCTGGGTCGAGGGTGGGAGCACCAGGGCGAGGGTGGGAACATCGGGGCAAAGGTGGGTATGACATTGGCTGAAGATATTCCTGGCCTTATTATTCTTCCCAAGTGTCTTAACCCTGTCCACAGATGGTTTCTCCTCAGTGCCTCCCACTGTTCCAGGACCCTAAGATTCACCCAGAGCAGTTTCTTCCAACTCTTGAGAATGCCCTCCGTTGTCATGACAGCGCTGCCTCCAGACTGTTTGTCCTACGGCATCTGAAGAGCGGCCCTCTGTGGTGTGCGTTACCTCTGGTTCCCTTTGTTTACTTTCTGATCCCTTGGTTACTTCAGGAGTATTTTCTGAGGGAAAGCACATGCAAATCAGCACACATTATTCTAGAGACAGTGTGTATGAGTGTGTTGGGGTGGGGCTGAAGGTCCCTGAGCAAACAGAGAAAGGCCTGGAGGAAGCGCACTGGCTGGCCTCTGCACCGTCCTCCCCAGCGGGCTGGACCTTGGTTGGCCTGTGTCTTTGGAATCTGTCTTTCTGGAGTATACACACACCTGCCCGGCCAATAGGGCCCCACGAGAGTGCAGAGGCTGAGGGGCACCCTAGGGCTGGAGAGTAGCAGCTATCCTTGCTGTGAGCCTTGTCCCTGGGGCCCTGTGAACGGGGGTGTGTGGGGGGGGAGGGGCTGGGGGGGAGGGGTTAGACCTCCTGCTGGGCCTTGGGTACCACAGTGTCCTCTTCTCCATGTTCCACTCTCTCATTTGTACAGTGTAGACAGTCACCCACAGTTTCCTCCATCACTCTCGCCCACCCAACCAGAAAACTCCTTCCGGCATATCCTGGTAGTATTGTCGGGCGAGGGCTGTATCCCCAACCCAGGAAGAGGTCGGACAGGGATGGGAACAGGGTGGCAAAGTGAGAAGGCAAAGGGAAACCGGGGGCAGTAACGGGCAGTGAGGACAAGTCCTGCTCAGAAGGGCTGGAGTCGGAACGAAGGGACTGGTGGCCAAAGAAGCTGAAGAGGAGGCGAAGCGTGTGTTAAGACGGTGGGGGTGGGGGTGGGGGTCGGAGGCAGCTGGTAAGAGGACAGCTGCAGGGCAGACCCTAGGCAGGAGTGGCTGGAGTCTTGGAAATGGCGCCCCTGGAAAGGAAACCACAGGGCAGTCTTTAATTTGAGGTAGTACACATCAGGGAAATCCCCATTATGCCAGTCCACAGAGACAGAGACAGAATTGCAGAATGCTATTACTACGACCCCCGCCCGGAAAGTGCAAGGAACGACGTTTACCCAATCGGCTGCCAGGCTGATAATGATGGCCATTACAACTTCCATGAGGGGAGCATTTAAAAAGCTTTTGGGAACACTTTCAGGGTTGGGTGGTTTTTTTTTTGTTGTTGTTGTTAGTTTTTTTTTTTCTTTTGTTGTTCTTTTTTTTTTAATCTCAAGTCACTCCCTCCAAAAAGATAGTGGAAATAAATTTGAATAAACAAAACAGGTTTGCTGAAAATAAAACCAGGACACCTCAGCCGCTCCAGTCAGCCTGCTTCCAGAAGGCCTGTCAGGCAGGGCAGCACCGCGGCTGGCGAGCAGTGTCCGGCATGTACCAGGTGAGCGGCCCTGCTGTCTGGCAGGGGACTGGCCGAGAGACCGAGGAGTGTGTCGGAAGGCTAGCCTTCCAGGCTTCTGGTCTCAGGGAGCTGCAGGGGGTGGAGGGCGGAGCTCGTATAGGATGGGGACCTGGGAGTCGCTTTCTCATTGGCTTCTGCTCATAGGCGGTTGCGTTCTTGGCAATGGTCGTGGGAACCCACACCGTCAGTCTGCGGACCCAGGAGGACTGCAGCCACTTGCCCAGCTGCTGCCCCAGCAAAGAACAAGAACCCCCGGAGCAGTGGCTGAGGTGGAGCCCTGCATCGGTGCCTCCCCCACAGCCTCTGAGCCACACCGGCCACACCCACCACCCAGAATCCTGCAGGGCCAGCAAGGATGGCCCCCTCAACAGCAGGGCCATCTCTCCTTGGAGCTATGAGTGAGTCTACTTAGTCTTCTCCTGAATGTATTCATGATGGATGAGGGTCAGGGGAGTTCTACTCGATTTGACCTACCAGTCTCTTTTAATTAATTAAGCAGACCAGATAGAACTGGGAGCTACACAGGCCTGAGTTTGACTCTCAGCTCTGCTCTCATTAAGTTGGGTGATGTTTCCAAAGTTCCTTCCTTCCTTCCTCCCTCCCTCCCTCCCTTCCTTCCTTCCTTCCTTCCTTTCTTCCTTCCTCCCTTCCTTCAAAGTTTCTTCCTTCCTTCCTTCAAAGTTCCTTCCTTCCTTTCTTCCTCCCTCCCTTCTTCCTTCCTTCAAGGTTCCTTCCTTCCTTCCTTCCTTCCTTCCTTCTTCCTTCCTTCCTTCCTTCCTTCCTCTAGAATATAATCTAGAGGCTAATGCATAGGTCAATGCAGCAATGTATGTAAAGCCTGTATTTACATTGATTCCGTCTCTTGTTTGGTAGTAGTATGTGACACAGACACACAGCACCACTATACCAAATGCTGTCACTCAACCCTTGTGGTGCAGGTAAAAACCAGGTTCTCTTAGTCTTTTACACAGTTTGTCCCATACCTCTTGTAACTCTGTTTATGCCATGATATGAAATTGGGACGGAGAAACAATTTACAAATGAGGGTCTTAGGTATTTCAAACATATGTTTTCACTCCCGTATCCCTGAATATGCAGGAATCCGCACCTCCTGCCCTCCCCACTGTGTGTCTGGCTTAGCCTTACCTTTGGGGAGTTATGGAGATACTCCTGGTATAGGGAGCCGGGCAGCTTTGACTGATGTTGTGTCTAAGACACCAGTTCACAATGCTTTGGAGTAGTCTCAGAGGCTGCACGGAAGAGCTGCTTAGGGGCGTGGGGGTCTCAGTCACACCTGCCCTCTTCTCGGAAAGGCAGTGAGAAAGAACCCTTGAAAACCACTTAGGAGACATTCTGCAACATATGCTCTAGGGCTGGAGAGATGGCTCAGCGGTTAAGAGCACTGATTGCTCTTCCAGAGGTCCTGAGTTCAATTCCCAGCAACCACATGGTGGCTCACAACCATCTGTAATGGGATCCAATGCCCTCTTCTGGTATGTCTGAACACAGCGACAGTGTAGTCACATACATGAAATAGATAAATCTTAAAAAAACAAAACAAAAACCAACAACATATGCTCTATACAACACTGGTCCCACAAGCTATTTCTCAGAAAAAAAGTAGTGGTGTCAAGTTAAGTTTGTGAAAGGTTACAGAGCCTCATCCTTTGATGATTCAATGCTCTCCATACATTACAGTTAGCAAGAGGTGTACAAAAAGAAACCATTAGTTTCCCCAAACCTATTGAATTGCAGAAGCTTTTGTTTTTCAGACAGACAGATAGACAGACAGTTAACAACAACAAAATCCCAAGGTACTTATTATGGAATCTACTTTGGGAGATGCTTGCAGCAGTTGGACACCAGTTTCCCAGGGTTGGTATGGGAAATGGTTCTACCACACTGGGGCTTCCTGCTACACTACTGGATTCAATACATTTTTTAGTATCTTCTTTCCAGTTTTTGTTTTGATCTGTTTTTTGTTGTTGTTGCCACAAATATTTTCTGAATTGGTAAGAAAAAAAAAAAAAGGTCTTTCCCATGACCTGAATGTGCTGGTGATCCATGCCTGGACGGTGGCTGGAGGGAGGACATGAAGCAGCTCTCCCTGGGGAGTAAGCGGAGCAAAGGGAAACACTTGGTGTCCGTTATGCATTCTTTTATGTGTGCCTGTCGACCGTGTGGCGCAGGTTAGCCTCAGCCTCATGGCCATCTTTGCCTCAGCCTCTCACGGGCCGCCTTCCCTGCCTCTCGGCAGTTTTCAGTTTTGTAATAGCTGTCATTTAGATAAACACCATAAAACATAATGCCTCACTAAGAAGCCTCTTGTGGATCGGACAGGCGCCGCGCTGGCCTGGTGCAGGATGGCAGGCCAGTGTCCCTCGCCTTCCTCTGTGCTGTAAGAAGCTGTCTCGGCTATGGCCTAGCATTGAGGGCCACTAGGAAAGCCACTTTTTTTGTCGCCTACCTCTGTTAATAGTGGGAGGAGCTAAATCTCAGAGAGGAAGGGGTGGTGTTCAAAGTTACACAGAACAGTGTAAGAACAGGTGCCAGGATGGGTTTAAGAAGCTGGGTTCCCCAACCACACCATCTCCCCCCTCCAGCCGCTCCACCCTCCCTGCCCCTCGCTTCTGGCCTGTCCCTCCAGGACTGACCAGCTCTGTCTCCACAGGTTGGACAGGGACTTGAATCGGGTCCCCCAGGATCTGTACCATGCTCGATGCCTGTGCCCACACTGCGTCAGCCTGCAGACAGGCTCCCACGAGGACCTAATGGGCAACTCAGTACCAGTTTACCACAACCAGACAGTCTTCTACCGGCGGCCATGCCACGGCGAGGAGGGTTCCCATCACCGCTACTGCTTGGAGCAGAGGCTCTACAGAGTCTCCTTGGCTTGTGTGTGTGTGCGGCCCCGTGTAATGGCTTAGTCATGCTCGCCACCGGCCCGAGGCTGATCCCTGGTTGGAGAGTGGGCCGGGTGTACATTCACCTTGCCAGAGTGGGCCAGGGTACCTGAATGTTCAAGCCCTCCAAAGCCCTACCTGAAGCAGCAGGCTTCCGGGACAAGATGGAGGGCTTGGGAAGAAACTCTGACTTTTGCACTTTTTGAAAGCACTTTTGGGAAGGAGCAGGTTCAGCTCGTGCTGCTGGAAGATGCTGTTGTGGCATTTCCTCTCAGGAATGACCTCCAAAGGCCTGCTGACCCTGGAAGCCATGCTCCCGGCTCTTCCTTTCCTCCGAAATCCCCCAGTCCCGCACAGGCACTTTCTCCATCTTTGCCCTCTTGCCTTTCGTTGAATTTGTTTGTGAATGCCAACTCCGTGTGCAGCCAGGTGTAATTGCTCTGAAGCGGA
Source organism: Apodemus agrarius (assembly GCA_964023405.1). Taxonomy (NCBI): domain Eukaryota; kingdom Metazoa; phylum Chordata; class Mammalia; order Rodentia; family Muridae; genus Apodemus; species Apodemus agrarius. Next base: position 72,073,987 of record OZ030013.1, on the reverse strand, counting down.
TGGTTCTGAGGAGAAAGCTGTTATCGAACGTGAAGAGATTTATCCAAATAAATATCTGTATTTTAAAATGGTCTTATTTGTCGTTGGCATCTGTGGTGCGTGAGCATCCTGTATCCCAGCTGGGCCCTTTCCCCTCTCCAGGCCCTTCTCCACGCTGCAACTCTCCCTACTTTCCTTGGGTGTCCATCACAGCCACCCGTCCCCTCCCCTGGTCCACCCCTGAACACAAGGGTGGGGGTCAGACAGCTCAACATGGAGGAGAGACAGAAGGCCATTGAGGCACCGCAGCAGGCACACAGCGCCCCCTTGTCTCCCCAACAATCCTCCTTTGTCCTCTGGTTCTGGCTGTTGCAGCTTGGTCCGGCAGGGTACTGCCTGGGCTGGGCTCCAGTTCCCACCTCCCTTAAAGGAAAAGAGAGAAAGGCCCAGCCAAATAAGAGGGTTACGGTTATGGGAGGGGGCGTGAGCATCTTCAGGCTTTGGTTGCTGGGGACTCCTTGCTCTGCCTGTCTCTCTCCCACTCCCCCACCCCCTACCCTGCAACTCCTCTGGTTTCTTTCCCATCTTCTCTTCCTCTCCTTGTTCCTTCTTTCCTTCTTCAGGGTGGGTTAGGCCAGAGGAAGAGGAGGGTTAACCGCTTCTCTCTCACCCCTCCCCATGCCTCCTAGGGGCCCTGCAGGCCAGAGCAGAGGCACTCTGGGCAGCTGGGTGAAGCCCATCTGGGCGAGCCTTCCCTGGGCACTGCCTTTCCCCCAGAGTCCTACAGCAGGCCTCAGCTTCGCCGTCAGGCTCCCGTCTCCTTCTCTAACCAGACTTCTTCTGTTCCCCGTCCTGGGCTGCTGGGAATCTGGTGAGGGAGAGTCTGTCCCGTGAGCCTTACAGAGATGTTCAGTGCTTGGGATCGCCGGGAACGGCCCCCAGAGGAAGGAACAGCTGCAGGGCTCCAGGGCTTCGGCGTGGACAAGACCTTCCTGTCTTCCCTCAAAGGCATCCTGCTGGAAACTGAGCTGGTAACAGCTGCCTCCCCAACCTCGCGCCCCCATCCAGCGCTCCCATCCCAGCCCCCCTGGCACTGGCTCTGGCTGGCCTCCCGTGCTTACCATTTCCCAGCCCCCTCCCCAGGCTTCCAGCCTTCCCACTCCCACACTTACTACGGCAACTCCCAGCCCTCCGGCCGCTTCCCTCTCCGGAGGCAGTTCTAGCATGCATCACTCACCGCAAGACGGAAGTTAGATGGAAAGATAGCTTTCTAGGATACTGAGGGAATGAGCCTTGGGTGGGGGTGGGGTGGGGGTGGGGGTGGACAGGAAGAAGGCAGTCTGTCTCCCTCCAGCTTCTAGGAAGGCTACCTCTTGACACGTCTAAGTTTAGGTATCCAAGAGGGTAGATCTCCGGCAGCCACACTTTACCTGTCACTTGTGGCCCATTACCATCTAGTCTCCGGCTTGCCCTGGTTACCGAGCAGAATCCCAGTGCTAACACAGAGGGCAGTCTTTCTTACCTGCCACCCTATAGGCAGCAAGCGCCTGCCTTCTAAGCCTCTCTCGGCAAGGAATCTGCTCTTGTTATCTGACTTTTAGCCATCAGGAGTAGGGAAAGTTTTGTGGGTCAGAGGTGCTGTGGACTGGTGTGTACCTTGTCCTGGGGACTCCCCTGGGACTGTGCAGATTTGCCAAACTGATGGAGTTGCTGGGGTTCCTGGGAAAGCAGTGGGAGGATGGAGGTGCCCTCGATGGTCCCTGACACTGGGGACGAATCACTTCTTTGTCTTCGTTGAGAACTCTTCCTTCTCACCGAGGCTGGGTAAAAGTACCAGCTGAGAAGAGAGGCTCCCAGCCACAGCCAAACCATGGCCTGGCCCATGCATGTGCCTCCTCAGAAAGCTCCCTCCCCGCACTCGGTCCCGCAGGCCCTCACCTTCGTCATCTTCATTTGCTTCACGGCCTCCATCTCGGCCTACATGGCTGCGGCCTTGCTGGAGTTCTTCATCACACTGGCCTTCCTCTTCCTCTACGCCACGCAGTACTACCAGCGCTTCGACAGGCTTAACTGGCCTTGTCTGGTGAGGAACACCGCCTCTCCCCCGCACCCTGGTCTCTTCCTTCTCTCTGACGGCCCAGTTTTCCTGTAGCCTTGTGGCTCCCCTTCCTTTCCACGACTGAGCTGTGCTTTGACTCGGGCTGTGTCCTGTGCTCAAATGTGACTTTGGCCCATGAGTGTGCCCTTGTCAAGGAGACTGCACATACCCTAGGCCTGTTCTCCCACACATGAAAGGCCTAGCTCAGTCCTGCTCCATGTGGTGTGTTTACGGGTTTCCCCTCTGCCCCCTGGCTGATCTAGTTTTATCCGCTTCCATCCTCTGGGTAGAGTTCTGAGCTCACTCTTTGTAAGTATTTGACGTGTGTCCGGGCACATCCCTGGGCCGGAGTTCGATCTCTGAGGACCAGACAGGGAAAGCTGACTAGTTTGGGAGATTTCCGGGTACTGATCCCTCCCAGCATCCTCCAAACCGTCCTCCCCCTGCCTCTGGCTCCCCAGGACTTCCTCCGGTGTCTCAGTGCCATCATCATCTTCCTGGTGGTCTCCTTTGCTGCTGTGACCTCGAAGGAGGGAGCTGCCATTGCCGCTTTCGTGAGTCCGTGCCTACAGTGCTTCCCAGCACCAGAACGTGGGGCTGGTATTGGCACACTTCCTGTGCCCAAGACAAAGCCTGTGCCCAGTCATACATCATTCCCTTGCTTCTGGGCCCCATCCCCCACCCCCCATCCCCCACCCCTATCCCTCTCCACAGGTTTTTGGCATCATCCTGGTCTCCGTCTTTGCCTATGATGCGTTCAAGGTCTACCGAACGGAGTTGATGCCCAGGACCACGGACGGTGAGTTGTCTGTGCCCTGAGAGAGGAGATGCCCCTACCTCTTGTCCCAAATACTGCAGACACCCATGTTTTCCCTGCCTGGCTGCCTCTCCACAGGGGACCAGCAGTGATTCCAGGGTTACCTGGCTCCCACGACCAGACACAAGGAATCGTGTAGCCCATCATGGTCATCTTTGAATTCACTGAACCCCCAAGTGCCTACTATCTCCTCCGAGTCTTCAGAGATGTGTGCTTGAAAAGTCCGGGGGACCTGCGGGAAGTGGTGACGTGCTGGGGGGTGGGGCAAGTTGCTGTGCCTCCATGTCCCTCCCAAATTAAAACAAAACAAAACAACAAAAAAACCAAACAACTAAAATCCTAGTGGTGGGTCTTCTTCTTCCTTAGAACTTGTACAGGCTAGGAAGCCAAAGAGTTATTCGTGGAAACGTGCTCCAGACAGCCAAGATCCCCGAGGGATGAGGGAACGTGGCTTAGATGGAGGAAACTGAAGAGATACTTCAAGGGAAAAACGTTTGCGCCTCAGCCCGACACAGCAGAGAAATGTGAGATTACCAGATGCTACGTGCCAGGCTGCTCGGAGAGGTCCGCGCCTACCTAACCCGAGCAACCGCCCAGCACACCTGTTAGGCATGTCTTTTTCTGGGGTTTGTGTAGAGCTCCCCCTTGTGGTATGGGTAGGGCTGGGCGGCAGACCATAGTGGAGAGGACAGCCAGAGGTCTTAGGAGAAATTCCTTAAATACCAGCACCTGAGGGTCCTTAGGTATGAGCTGGTCACATGCCCTCACCTGTGTGAGAGAAACCTGGGGCTTAATTACGGGGAGGGGCCTCCTTGTGGCAAAGCTGGCTCTAGAACATCTTGACCTTGAAACAGGACCGTCTTGATCCTTTTCGAGACTTTTTTTGAAGCCCTGAAAACCAGGGCCCATCCCTTTGCCAGTGAACTCCCCCTTCCTAGCTTGCCACGGTCTCAGAACGTTTGCTGAGTGTTTCCTGTCTGCAGAGCCAAGGCTCAACACCAGAGATTTAGAGGTAACAGCTGGGCCCTAAAGGGCAAACCAACTTGGAAAGGAGTTTGAGACAGGAACGGCCTGGTCCGTGGTAGTCTGTCTGGACGGTACCTCCCCACCTGGCTGGAGGAACCCACCAGGGTCCATATACGTGGTTCCATTCCAGTGGACTTCTTGCCCCCTGTCTTTAATGCTTGACTCTCCTGAAGTGCCTTTCCTCCTTCTGGTGGGCCTTTCAGGCCTTTCACTCGAGGGCTCTGGCCTCGAGCTCTGACTGTCCCCTGGATCTTGACCTTGGGGGTGTGCCACGCTTTTCAGTCACCACTATACTTGTCTTAGTAGATTTTTCCTGCCTCCCGCCTCCTGTCTTCCTATCTTTGTGTTCTGTCTCCTCGTCGGGCCTGGTGGACTTCGGGTTTCCCTGGACTCTGTTCATGGGTCTTGGGCTTTCTGCACAGGGTGTGCGTGAGTCTAGATGATGGCCCTTGGTCGGGAGAATGGAGGTAGGAGGGGCATGGTCTCAGAGGAGAGATGGAAAAGGCCGGGCTGGGGAAGTGGGAAGAAGACGAAGATTGTAGGCTTGAGAGGGTCAAAAGAGGATCTGGAGAACCTTGTCCAAATGCCCAGAGGACGGTGAGGTTTGCTTTCCAGCAGGAGATCTCAGCTCCAGCCCTGAGCAGCTGTGTGTCTAGTCCTCTAAGGAGGAGAGAGAGACAGAGACAGAGACACAGAGAGAGACAGAGAGTAACTCGAAAAAGACAGACAGGGAGACAGAGACACAGAGAGAAACAGAGACAGAGACACACAGAGAGAGTCGGACTTGTGCCCACCTGTGGGTCTGTATCTATGTACGCCCACGTGAAGAGAGACAAAGCAAGGGCTGTCCCTGTTTAGTCCACACCCCATTATGATTTGGACTCAGCATCATCTGGTCCCCGAGTCCTGGAACGTCCTCATGCGAGGCCTGACTCACAGTTCTAGGGCAGATGTTGGGTGGGAAGATGCACCCTGTGGGCCCCACCTAAGGATCTGAGTGACTGGGGTCACAGCTGTCTCCTGAGTGTCCCTCAGCAGTTTCCTGTGCGTCCAGCCCCGGCAGTGCAGAGACTCTTTGGGTATCAGTGGGGAGATCATCTTGGAGAGAACCCATGGCCCGGGGCAACTTTAATTTCTGCCAGTTAAGAGGACAGGCTGAGGAGGAGTGGCTTCCACCTGAGCAGCAAACTTACACACACACACACACACACACACACACACACATACACACACACACCCGGGGTCTGACTTGACTCGCTTCATGGCCTCTGTTCTTTGTATTCTCCGAGGGTGGTTGTTTTCTTGTCTTTGAGGTGGGGTCTTACATTACCCAGGCTGGCTTTGAACTTGCTTTCTAGCTGAGCCTGTCTCTTGCCCCCACCTCCTCCGGGGAGGCTTGGCCATCCATCATACCTGGATTTGATTCCTCCACTTTGGAAATTTTCCCTTTCTTTACTTTGCACAATGATCAAATGGAGCTGGGACTGTAACTGTGTGCCTGGGGCAGGACGCTTCACTTCTCTCTTGGTCTTCACAGACATGGGGCACTTCAGCTCCTACAGCTCTGACAGTCTCTGCTGTGGCCACCCTCCTCCCGGGCCACCAAAATCCCCATCCCAGATAGACAATCGGTAGGAAGAACAGAGGGCACAGGTGGAGTCGAGCATTCATGTTTATTGTGGATTAGCCACCGTGAGGTCCTGCTGGAAAGGTTATTCCTCGTCGTGCATTTTCTGCTGAGAAAGGAATAAGAGATGTGAGGCCAAAGGGCAAGATGGCCTAGGGAGGAATCTCTAGGGATTTCAGTGGCTCTAGGAAGATACCCTTGGAAAGGGAGGGGTTGGGGCTGGTAAGATGGCTCAGAGGTTAAGAGCAGTGGCTGCTCTTCCAGAGGTCCTGAGTTCAAATCCCAGCAACCACATGGTGGCTCACAATCATCTGTAATGAGATCTGACGCCCTCTTCTGGTGTGTCTGAAGACAGCTATAGTGTACTTACATATAAATAAATAAATTTTTAAAAAGAAAAGGGAGGATTAAACCTCAAGAGTCTTGAAGTCTCATAATGGCTGGGCTTGTAGTTTAGAACACAGATCTGGGGCTGCTTTGAGTGGGAGAGTGAATTCTCAGGTTATAGGTGTCTGTGGGACCCTCCGGTTGTATGTATTGCCTATTCTATGTCTAAATGCACATGGGATACACACGGAGCTGTTCAGGGCATCGTGCATGCAGCGGCATCCTGGTGACAGCATGGGGGCTAGCGGTCCCAGGGGAGGAACCCACCTTGGCACCGATGTCGCGGCTCTTGGCCCGCAGCTTGTTGACCTGGGACTCGGCGATGTCCGCCCTCTCCTCTGCCTCATCCAGCTCGTGCTGCACCTTGCGGAACTTGGACAGGTTGGTGTTGGCCTGCTCCTCCTGAGAGCAGATAAAGGGGATGGGAAACCGGGGTGAGAAGAACTCTGGGGTGGGCTCTCTGGTTCTCACGGTCCATGTCTCCGAGCCACTCCTCACTCAGTTCCCACAACAGCCCTTCCGCGATGTCCCGCTAGGCGCCCTCCTCAACCGTGTTCAGTGTTTAAGATCCTTCATCGCCACCCGCTGCCTGGGATGAACCTGGGCTGCCTGGTGTGCTCCATGAGAATCCAGATTCTATTCCAGCTGCGCCTCAGACAGATGCCTGCCACCTTGGGGGGGGGCGTTCTGCACATCTGTGCTCATCCTCACCACACCCACATGCTTCTGTCCACCCAAGTGTCCTCCCTTTTGCCCTGTGTTCAGTTAGGTTCCCGCTGGGGCCCGGCTCCAACTCTCGGCTCTTTGCTGTCCTGCATCTCCACGCTCTCCCTTGGTCTCACGGTATGTGGGCCGTAAGCAACTAGTGGGCAGATGCAGGGTACACACAGCACTGATCTTTGGAACTTACGGTGTTAGATACAGCTCTGATCATATGTGCAGAAGGTTGGAGCTGAAGGCTAGAGCGGACGGACCCTTGTCTCCGCCCCTCTGTGGCGGATGCTCACTGGCTCTCACTAGCGGGTGTGTGGATAAGAGATGGAGGGCCAAGCCTGAACTCACCGCCTCCTCGGCCTGGCGCTTGTAGGCCTTCACCTTCAGCTGCAGCTTGTCCACCAGGTCCTGCAGCCGCATCAAGTTCTTCTTGTCTTCCTCTGTCTGGAGGTGGGAGGGAGGGAGGGAGGGAGGGAGGGAGGGAGGGAGAAGGCAGTTTTGGGTAGAGGAGCAACTGTGCTCATCAGCCCCTCCTCCCTTACTCCTTCCTCTGCCCAAGCCTCAGCTGCCTCTCCCTCTGGTGGCTCAGGCCAATGGGTTGCTGTTTCTCTTTGTAGGTCAAAGGGATTTTTCAGTCAGGGACACACAAATTAGTGAGAGTCCGGGTGCTGGAAGTGAGGGGAGGCTCCCAGAGCCACTGGGAACTTTGATTGATTGATTGATTGATTGATTGATTGATTGATTGATTGATTTTTGCATTGAGGTTTTGCCTGTGTAATGTCTGCGTGAGGGTGTCTGACCTTGGAATCACAGACAGTTATGAGCTGTCATGTGGGTGCTGGGAATTGAACTCGTGTTTTCTGGAAGAGCAGTGACTTCTTTGAATCACCGAGCCATTTCTTCAAACTCCCCCCATCCCCAGAACCTCTTTCTGTGGTCCTATGGAGACATAGGGTCTGTCTGGTGAATAGTTTCCCTTGCAGGAACATGGGCACTTTCAGCCAGTGGTTCAAAGTACCAGAAGAGGGATAGTTAAAGAAAGCTGGCGTGATCACCGTCTAGACTATTCTAACATAGCCGAATATTCAGGCACATTCTCCTGAGCCAGAATTTGGGCAGCAGGATCTGTGGCTCCAATGCCCCTTGGTTATTCCTGTCTCTGTGTCATGTTCTAGGATGCCATTGCCCCTTTGTCCACAGTAGGTCTGCAATCTCTGCCCCCTGCCTCTTGTACCCCCTTCTTAAGTGGACCAATTCACCCTTCTTCTTAGGCTTCTCTTCCCAGACATTGAAAATAGTAGGCCAGTGGCCAGTCTCAGCTATGTAGATGGCATCCCCAGACACTCTGAGATGGTGCCCCAAGGCCTAGGTGTCCTGTCAGAGAAACTGAGGCTAGCATTGAAAGGTGCCGGTGTGGGGTGGCATTAGTGAGCGATGGCACAGCACAGCAGAGCCCGGTTTGAGCCCGCGGGTGGGCTTGTAAAGCCATTGCTCCGCCCTGCCCTGCCCCGCCCCGCCCCGCCCCGCCCCGCCCTGCCCGACCTGGTAGGTGAGCTCCTTGATGCGCCGCTCGCTCTTCCTCATGCCCTTCACTGACTCTGCATTGCGTTTCTGCTCCGCCTCCAGCTCATTCTCCAGCTCCCGGACCCGGGCCTCCAGCTTCTGCAGCTGCTTCTTGCCACCCTTGAGGGCGATCTGCTCTGCCTCGTCCAGCCGGTGCTGCAAGTCCTTGATGGTCTGCTCCATGTTCTTCTTCATGCGCTCCAGGTGGGCGCTGGTGTCCTGCTCCTTCTTCAGCTCCTCAGCCATCATGGCGGCCTGTGCACGGGAGGGGAGGGGAGGGGAGGGGAGGGCGTGTGGTCTGCTGCTCAGGTCCTCGTGGGCTCGCTGCCCAGGCTGGGGAGATGCTGGTCTGGAGGGGGTAGGCAGGGTGGGGGGACTCACATCTGTGATGGCCTTCTTGGCCTTCTCCTCTGCATTCCTACACTCCTGCACCGCCTCCTCCACCTCTGTCTGGAGCTGGGTCAGGTCTCCCTCCATCTTCTTCTTCTGGTTGATGAGGCTGGTGTTCTAGATACGAGTAGGAAAAATGCCAAATGCACACTTTATTGCTTACTTCCATATTTTTGTTCAGAGAAAATTAGAAGTGGTTGTTTTAAAAGAAGGATGTGGAAGGGAAGAAGGAGGAGGAGGAGGAAGAGGAGGAGGAGGAGGAGGAGGAGGAGGAGGAGGAGGAGGAGGAGGAGAAAAAGTCATCTAAGACTGGGGAGACGGCTCAGGCAGAAAATCACCTGCCACTCAAGCCTGAGGGTCTGAGCTCAGATCCCCAGAAGCCATGAGAAAGTTGATGTCGTGGTGCCCACCTGTAACCCCAGTGCCCAGAGGTCAGACCCAGATGGAACTCTGAAGCTCACTGGCCAGCCCACCCAGCCAGCTGGTGAGCGCCACATTCTGTGAGACACTTTCCCTCAGAAAATAAGACGGAGAGTGACAGAGGAAGACGCCCAGCGTCAGCCTCCGGCCTCCTCATGTGTGCACACACATGTGCACATGTGCTGTGCTCCCATGTGCACACACATGAACACGTACAAATAACACCAATACAAAAATTAAACAAGCCTAGCTTCCAGAATGTTCCTCACTTTCCCTTTCCTTACGAGAGTGGATATAGTCCAGAAAGTTACTCAGCCCTGGAGACAGACCCCAAACAGCTCAAGGTCTGCAGTTTTACCCTTGAGTGCTTAGGAATATATTTGCATATAGGAACAGAGCAGTATTCCAAGGAAAAATGGTGAGATTTCAAAGAATAACTAGACTAGAATAATAATTGCCTGATTATAATTAAAGTGTCCTTGACTTAAGTAGAAGGCACAGTCACTGGATGGTGTCATTTACACAAATGCTAAATTATGGACCCAAACCACACAAGGCACTGCAATAGTTTGGCACAAAAACTCATCTGGAGTAGAACTGGATTCAGTGGGAGTATGGAAGGCAGTGTCCTCCCCACTGTTTGCCTGGCAAGAAGATGTAGTTGTGCTTCTTAAAAATCTCTCTCTCTCTCTCTCTCTCTCTCTCTCTCTCTCTCTCTCTCTCTCTCTGTCTCTCTCTGTCTCTCTCTGTGTGTATGTGTGTGCATGTACATATATGTATATATGTGTGTGTATGTGTTTACATATGTATGTGTGTGAGTGTGTGCATATGTGTGCGAGTGTATGTGTGTGCATGTGTATGTGTGTATGAGTATGTATGTATGTGGATGTGTGTGTATGTATGAGTGTGTATATGCATGTGTGTGTGCATGTGCATGAGTCTATGAGTGAATATGTATATGTGAGTATAGGTGCTCACAGAGGCCACAAGCCCCAGATCTTCTGGAACTGAAGTTGTAGGAGATCATGAGCCACTGACTTGGGTGCCGGGGACCAAATTTTGGAGTCTCGCGAAGGAACAGTAACCACACTTAACCGCTGAGCCATCTCCTCCAGCCCTGGTTACGCATTTTTAAGTCCCAAGCTCCTATCTTTACAAATCAAGTCGGAGGCTGTCTTGTAGATCAGGGTATCAGATGACAAAATGCAGTCTGTGGCTCCCAGATTTGTGACTCAAAGGCACTACCATTCAGCTGTGATATACTTAGCTTCTACGACTGTTCCTCTTGCTCAAGATAACGGTTCTCCCAGCTGCTACTAACAGATGCGAGCTGACCCATGAAGTGAGAGACTGCACAAAGCTGCTTGACTTGCTCTAAAATTATCCCGGGCTCTGACTCTCAGTGGGTTTCTGCACAGGGTCCCTAACTCCGTCACCTGCGAGTGCAGCAGCTGCACCCGCTCGCTGGTCTCAATCAGCTCCTGCTCTGCCAGCTTCCGAGACCGCTCCGTCTGCTCCACCACAGCCCGCAGCTCCTCCAGCTCAGCCTGCAGCAGCGTGTTGCGCCGCTCCACGATGGCGATGTTCTCCTTCAGGTCGTCGTTGGCATGGACGGCATCGTCCAGCTGGAGCTGGGTGTCCTTTGGGGAAAGTGTGACCGTAAAGGGCCTAGACCAGATGCCAACAGACCTCCCATTTTGGGTCTGGCACACCCCACTGGATCCCATTCAATCGCCTCTTGTCCTCAGGAAGATAAGCACCTGTCTCATTCTCTACTCTCTGGTCCCAAGGCTTGACCGTTCCTCACACCTACACACTCAGGAGGTAGGCAGTTCCCACTTTCTAATATTTATGTTAGCCCATTAGTTCACTATCCATTACTGTTTCCTATTTAAGCATTAACCAGGCCCAGTCCTCTTAGCTTCCAAGATCAGACAAGATTGGGTATATTCAGAGTGGTGTGGTTGAAGACCTTTATCATCTTTCTGGGCACTATACATATTCCGACTCACCACCTTCTAGAGGCCTGGCTCCTGTTACCTTCAAGTGGGCTTGGGCATTCTTCAGGTGCTTCTGGGCCTCTGAGGCTATTCTGTTGGCCTGGCTGAGCTGGATCTCCATCTCATTGAGGTCGCCCTCCATCTTCTTCTTCACCCGCAGGGCCTCATTGCGGCTGCGCGTCTCGGCGTCCAGGGAGGTCTGCAGGGAGTCCACCACCCGCAGGTGGTTGCGCTTGGCCTGCTCCATCTCCTCGTCCTTCTCGGCCAGCTTCCTCTCGATCTCTGCCTTGATCTGGTTGAACTCCAGCTGGGCGCGGAGGATCTTGCCCTCCTCGTGCTCCAGGGAGGCCTGGACAGGGGCGAGGAGTCAGAGGTGGGTAATCGAGGCTGAATTAATTGAGTTGGGTGTGGGTAACAAGGGGATGACAGACTTTAACCAGGCCTGTGGCCTACGAAGGAGCTGTGGTGATAGGCCCTGTACCCAGTCTGCTGTGGGAGGGAAAGTGCTGACTCTCCAGGGCCCCCCCTGCCCCGCCCCCCCTCCCCGACTCCTGGAACTTCCTCTGTAAAGGAGAGGATTCTGACTTATCTTTTTGGTTGAGTCTAGCCTTTAATGGCTGAGCCATCTCTACAGCCTGAATTAGGACTTCTCAGTCATCAGGCCTTTGGGACTAACATAGCAGGAATTCCTGACCCACCCTCAACCCCCCAAAAAAATCACAGAAAAGTTTGAAGTGTCTATAGCCCCAGGTTCTTAGACGTGTGCGGCAGTCACGGCTAATACTTACTTAACTTGCTTAACTGTGATCTCATAATAATCTTAATCTTCATAATAGTCACATACACACACAATCTTATGAGGCTTATACGTTAATTTCCCTTACAGATGAAGATAGCAAGGCACATGGAAGGTCTCAAGCCAGGGTTCAAACCCAGGTCATTTGGCCCTGGAGCCTGTGTTCCTACCCAATGATTTGAGCTGCTCTTAGGATAGCCTGATTCTAACCAGGAAGCAAGCCCACTGTCCTAAAAACCAGACTGTGGCATTGTCTAACGTAAAGCTTTGGAGGCAGTCACGGTTCCTGGATGTGTGATCTTCTACAGAGAATGGGAGCCACTAGATTTGAGTTTTGGCATCTTGGTGACTTCTGTGAGGTGGGATACAGTAGGACAGACTGGAGAGTAGAGAGAGATAGGCCCTCACCTCAGCCTCCTCCAGGGCCGACTGCAGCTCCAGCTTCTCCACCTCCAGCTGTTTGCGGATCTTCTCCAGCTCGTGCACATTTTTCCCCCCTTCGCCCAGCTGCTCAGTCAGGTCTGAGATCTCCTCTGAGGATCAGAGGACCAGAAAGATCAATAGGCCTCGCCCGGCTACCCTTTCCCCCGAGGCCCCTCCCTTTCCCTGCAGCCCTTTCCCCCCACACCCCCAGCTCGCCCACCCTGGAGGTTCTTGTTCTCCCGCTTGAAGGTCTCCAGGTGCTCCAGAGACTCCTCATAGGCATTCTTGAGCTTGAAGAGCTCCGTGCTCAGGGAGCGCGCCTCCTTCTGGGAAGACTCCAGCTCTGACTGTGACTCTTCATACTTCTGCTTCCACTCGGCCAGGATCTGTAGGGAAGGAGCACACTGTGTCCAGAGCCGCCCCGGGCCCCTCTCCTGACTCAGCCCTCCTCCCCTGCCTCCAAGGAGCAGGCTCTGGCCTTGAGCAGGCACTGAGCCCGCCACCAGCATGCACGGTGTGGTGCGCGCAGCCCCACCGTGAGCCTACCTTGTCAAAGTTCCTCTGCTTCTTGTCCAGGGCTGCGGCGGCCGCATTGGAGCGCTCCACGTCCACCATCAGGTCCTCGATCTCGTTCTGCAGCCTGTGCTTGGTCTTCTCCAGTGAGGAGCACTTGGCGTTGACGGCCTCCACTGCCTCCTCTGCATCCTGAAGCCTCTGAGCCAGCTTCTTCCTGCAGCAGGGGGATGTATGTGACTGTACTTGAAGCCACAAGGCTGTGAGATGACCCCCTTCTTCCTAGCATTGATGAGAAAGACCCAGCTTCTCCCCACGGTTCCCGACCATGTTGGAACCCCAGCCTAGAGGCGGTGAGGGCCACTGGGACCTAGAATGAAGTCTTCCCCCACAGGCTGCGCAGACGCCCCCACACATGCAGCACACCTGTGTGGCTGCGCCCCTTCCTCCCCCATGCCCAGGCTGAGTGACGATAGCTCCTCTGACCAACAAGCTTTTTGCTCGTCTTATACGTGAGTGTCAGGTATAACCCGGGCCAAAAGCTCACCCGTCAAAGGAAGTAAGCAGGGGCCAGCCAGGCGTGACAGGTTGCAGGGCTCGGGCTTCCTCTCAAACACCTCCATGCTCACCAGGTCTCCCCATCCTCTGTTCTCCCACTAAAAAGCTCTTCCCTGCATCCACCCTGCCTGTCCCCACGGCAGACACTCTGCAGATCCAGGGGCGGTCACAGCGGACTCACTTGGCCTCCTCCAGCTCCTCCGTCCTCTGGATGGCGTCCGTCTCATACTTGGTCCTCCACTGCGCCACCTCTGAGTTGGCCTTGGACAGGACACGCTGGAGCTCGGCCTTGGCCTCCATTTCTTCTTCATATTGTTCCCGCAGCAGGTCACAGTCATGCCGGGCTGACTGCAGTGCGTGGGCCAGGGCGTTCTTGGCCTGGGAAGAAGAGGGCATCAATGAGATTGGAGCAAGCCCAGCCCTCCAGCCTCTAGATTCTTATCCTACATCCTGAAGCCTTTAGTTAAGACCCATGTGATGTGGATTCTCAATGCCTGTGGGTGATTCCCATTTACCTACCCCTATCCCTTACAAATAAGGAGTCATTAAATGACCAGGAGGCCATTTAGTGGGGACATAGGTTAATAGGTTATCTCTGGCGTCCGGGTGCATTCCCGGAAGTAACAGTGTGTCCGAGGATGCCACCGAGCCTGTCCCACTGCCACTGTCCGGGCCTCACCTTGCCCTCCTCCTCCAGCTGCCTCTTGAGGTCCTCCATCTGCTGGGTGTAGGAGAGCTTGCCTCGGGTCAGCTGGGAAATCAATGCCTCCTTCTCTTCCAGCTGCCGGGACAGCTCCCCTGGAGGTGGAATGAAGGGTTCGTGGTCATGGAAGCCGGAAGCGGAAGCTCCCAGGGGCCGTCTAGGGGGATGATCAGGGGCACCCACCGTTCTCCGTCTGCAGCTTGGCGCGCTGGGTGGTGAAGTCATTGAGGGAGCGCTGGGCTTCTTCTAGCTTCACGCGGTATTCATTGGCCTGGTCCTCCAGGGTCCGGGACACCTTCTCCAGGTTTGCCTTCAGGCGATAAACGAACAGATGAAGGGCGAACGTGGGAACGGCCCGGAGGAGGGGTTGGGTGGACCAAGACCAGAGGAAGGAGAGGAGGGCAAGGATGGGGACAGGCAAGAGGGTGGCATAGAAGGGACTCGGTCTGAAGAAGGAAATGCAAGTAGATAGATTAGTAGATAAATGTGGGTGAAGGCTACGGAGAGGCGGGGTAGACTGGAGGTGAAGGCCAAAGGAGATGAGAATGACAAGAGACGACACAGCTGTGAGGGGGAGGGGCAGCCGCTGGGAGGGCCCACCTTGGCCTTGATGATCTGCTCCATGTTGGAGGTGACATCATCCAGCTCCAGCTTGAACTCGCTCTTCTCTTTCTCCAGCTTCTGCTTCACGCGCTGCAGGTTGTCTATCTGCTCGCCCAGCTCGGCCACACTGTCGGCATGCTTCTTGCGCAGGGCCGCGGCCGTGGCCTCGTGCTGCAGCGTGGCCTCCTCCAGGTCGCGCCGCATCTTCTGGAACTCGGCCTCGCGCTTCTTGTTCATCTCGATCTGCACGGAGGTGGCCCCGCCGGCCTCCTCCAGCCTCTCGCTGATCTCCTCGAGCTCCCGGGACAGGTCAGAGCGCAGCTTCTCCACCTTGGCGCGGGCTGTGCGCTCGGCCTCCAGCTCCTCCTCCAGCTCCTCGATGCGTGCCTAGCCGGGGACACAGAGGCTCAGACCTGCTTCCGGGACCCCTCCATTGAGGCCCCTGCCCCGGGGCTCTAAAGGGCCCCCAGGTACTAGATCTCTAGCACTGGTTGTCAGCCACTAGGTCTGGCTGGCAATGCCTGGAGACGTTTTAAATTGTGCGGAGGATGCGATAGAGGCTGTCGGTAGAAGCAAGGGGCATTGCTGACCACCCTAGAATAGACTGGCTGTCATTAGGAGACTGGCCGATGAGGATTTTAGAGGATTTCTCTGAAGCATCTGAGACTCAGTGTTGAGGATCTGTGTTTGGAGTGGGATCCTGAGATCTCCTGGGATTATTTATGAACCTCAAAGAGCCCACAGTTTCACCTGACTCTGATCCACTCACTATAAGGTAAGGAAATAAGCACTCTTTTTTTTAAAACTAACATTTGTAGCAAGCTGCCTCAAGAACAATGAAATACTCCTGTAATTATCTGAACTAACCACAAGGTCTAGTCAACTGTGTTCCCCACACTTCACGGATTCCTTAGTTATGCTCAGGCCTGGACCGTAGCTTGATTGCTCCTCTCCAAGTCAAGCCATGTATCAACAAGACGCCCTCTTCCTCGCACCCCTGTCTCATTGTTGTGGCCTTAGCCTTGGTCCTGACTGAATCTGGAGCTGGTCTTTTGTCTCTATAGAGAAGATTTGTGTGATTCTATTTTATGATTCAATGGACAACTTTCATGAACTACAGAGTAGATCCTGGGGTAGGAGAGAGGGGGCCTCCACCTCTGCTCTCAAGGTGGAGAAAGTAGGACTTGAAGCACAGACGAGAAGAGGGAGGCGCTGCAGCCTAGTTCCAAGACCCGGTGAGAACAACAACATTATTATCTCCTAGAGGCCAAAGAACTCGCCTAGACTTGTGGTAGAAGACCTGGGGGGATGGCTCAGTGTTCTGGGTAAAATAAAAAAGATGTACCCAAGAGGATGGGAAGACAGACCATGCATGAGTGCAGGTAAGCCTCGGTTTACAGCCTTACTGCCACCGCGCGCGGGTGAGACTAGTGAGGAAGCTGGGTGGCTCACTCCAGGAAGGAGGAGTTCACTGTGTGCAGGAATGCCTGTGCTTCTCGGCCTGTGACAGAGGCTGGGGTTAGTGCCCGAGGGTTGTGAACAGGGCAGTCCCTGGGAAGGGGATCTGTGAGGGTTTGCCTTGTCCCTGTGCAGAGAGAGAATAGAGAGGATTGCAGGAGAACTGAGCCCTCTCGGTTGTTCCAGAACAGGAAGTCCAACAGGCAGAGAGCATCTTGGGGAAAAGACGCCCTATTAGTAGGTATGATTCTCCCCCAAAACAGCTTTGCTAAGTAGATGACATATTCTTGCTCAGTAACCGGAAAGCTAGTATCCCTGTGTTTAGGAGTGCTTGGGTCCTGGGCTGTCTGGAGTTCCAGACATAGTCTAGAACCTTAAACACCCCCCACAGTCTCCGGGCTCTGAGTTCCCTTCAGCCACCCTGGGAAGTAGGTCACCTGGTTTTCCTTCAGTTTCTTCTGCAGCTGAAGAGCCAGGGCCTGCTCATCCTCAATCTTACTGTTCTGCTGACTGATGTCAAACTCTTTCCTGGAGTAGAAGGGACGTGTAACTGATGGTCGTCCTTCCTCCCAAACCCTGGCCCAGACAGCCAAGGGCCTTGACTGCCCTCACTTTCAGTGTGCCCAGGGAAGCCAAGCCAGTAGAAATACAGCCCTCCGCGCCCTGGTTACCGGGCCAGAGACCTATCCCTCGTCAGCCCCTCCTGCCCACCACGGGCCGTACTTCTTGAGCTTTTCTTCCAGCTGAAGCTTGTCGTTCTCCAGGTCCATGATGCTCTCCTGCGTCAGCTTCAGGTCACCCTCCAGCTTCCGCTTTGCCCGCTCCAGATCCATGCGCACCTTCTTCTCCTGCTCCAGGGAGCCCTCCAGCTGGCAGAGAGAAGGGAATGAATAAATGCTGGGAAGGCTGGGATTCACAGTGCGTGCCTTATACTTGAAGCCCATTGGGGTTGGCACTCAGAGATTTGCCTGATGAGGAATCACAGAGGACGGAGATGCTCGGGGTGGGGGTGGGGGTGGGGGTGGGGGTGGGGGTGGGGGTCACAGGAATTAGATGTAGAGGGGGAAATTCCTCACCTATAGGCTCTGGCTACAACGTCTTGATCTGAGAGAGGTGGAGCATGGCTCTTAGCACTTACATCATCCACCTGCTGCTCCAGCTTGACTTTAGACTTGGTCAGTGTGTTGACTTTGTCTTCTTCAGCTTGCAGGTCGTCCAGGGCCTGCTGGTGGGCCTCCTGCAGCGCTTTCTTCTCTTTGGTCAGCTTGGCAATGATCTCATCCAGTCCAGCCATCTCCTCTGTTAGGTTTTTAACCTGCCAAAACCAATCAATCAATCAATCAATCAATCAATCAATATCAATCAATCAATCAATCAATCAATTAACATTGCCTTTAGAATCAAAGGATGTCATTGCAGAGACACTTATAAAGGTGCTACCAACTAGGCCCATACTCTGGTCCTGAGATCTTCTGGAGACCTGGGCTGAGCCCGAGGGAGGCGGCCTCACCTTGTTCTCTGTCGCATGCTTTTCCTTCTCCACCTTGGCCAGCGTCAGCTCCAGGTCGTCGATATCCTTCTTGAGCTCCGAGCACTCGTCTTCCAGCTTGCGCTTCTTGGCTGTGAGCTCGGCGTTCATCTCCTCCTCGTCCTCCAGCCTCTCGGTCATCTCCTTCACCTTGGCCTCCAGCTGGATCTTGTTCTTGATCAGCTGGTCACAGCGCTCTTCCGCATCATTGAGGTTGTCTTGTTCCTGGGGGCGAGGAGCAGGAGAAGTCACCGACGGAAGAGTTTAAGGAGAGGAAAGACTCCTTAGGGAAAGGGCTGGAGCTTCCGGGTTCCCGGACTCGGGAGATGAGATGGGCAATAACCCAGGAGACAGGAAGGGAGAGAGAAGAGCAAGCCACGCGGCCTCACCGCCTGCACTTGGAGCTGCAGGTCGTTCTTCTCCTGCAGCAGGGACACCATCTTCTCCTCCAGCTCCTTGCGGCGAGCCTCAGACTTCTCGAGCGTTTCTTTGACGCGCCCAAACTCCTCCTTCATGTTGGCCATCTCCTTCTCCGTCTCTGCGCTCTTGAGCAGAGGCTTGATCTTGAAGTAGAGCTTCATCCACGGCCAATTCTTGACCCCCATGAAGGCGCGAATGTTCCACTGGATGACCAGCAGGGCATCCCTGAGAAGAAAGAGTGGAATCAGGAAGAACTCTAGAAGGAAGTCTCCGGCGTCATGGGACCAGTTGCCCCGGCCTCCTCCATCTAAGCAAGTTTGTAGGCACAAAAGACAATGGGCGTTGTAGCCTCACTCCCTGTGATTCCCACAAAGCATGGTATGCATTCCCCTACTAGGGCAACAATAGTAACAGAAGCCACTGAGAGGCCAGCCGCGTTCAGTGTTCATTCTCAGGATACCTTCAAACACAGACTATGTAGCATTTTACATCTCAGAATGCCTCTGATAAATATACCATGAGATTTAGAAAACAAAATAATCGCTTGAGAGCCCAGCGGCCGAGCAGGAGACGGAGCATTCAAGCTCTGAGCTGGCAGTGGGCTCTGGTACACCTTCTCTGGGCCTCTACTAGAAGCAGCCACTGCTATTGAACTTGGTTTTCACTTTCTTACGGCGGCTTTAAGAGCTGCTTGCACGGTTATTCCCTATCTGAGCCATTTCCTGGTTCCTCGTTTTCTTCTTCTTCTTCAAAAAAAATAAAGTGTTTAAAACAATGCACAAAGGTCACCTTAAACAATGCACTTCTGTTTCCATGATTTCTGAGCTTCATAAATAAATACCGTGTCTGCTTGTAGGAACGGCTTCCACTCCCTTAGTGCGCATGCTTTTAAAGCTCAGGTGTACCATGCCATGTCACTGTGGCTTAGCCGTTTCCACCGCTACATAGTATTTCACCCAATGGCTGGAAGACTATCTCGCCACTCCCTTTTTTTTTTTTTTTTTTTTTTTTGAGACAGGGTTTCTCTGTGTAGTCCTGGCTGTCCTGGAACTCACTCTGTAGACCAGGCTGGCCTCGAACTCAGAAATCCGCCTGCCTCTGCCTCCCAAGTGCTGGGACTACAGGCATGCGCCACCACGCCCGGCTTTCTCCCTTTTAGATGGAAATTGAGGTTGTTTCTAGGTCTCTGTCTTAAGATTAAGACTGACATGAAGATTGATTTTTTTCTCCTCTTTTGTCTCCTGATGTATGTGTGAAGGGGTGTCTCTGTAAGACTGTATTCAGGAATGGAATGGGAAGTATTTGATAATAAAAAATAAAGACACAGAAGCAGACATGGTTAGGAATAAGAAAGGGCCTGTGGGAGTTGGGGTGGGGGCAGTGTGGTCTATATGATCACTGAGTATTGTATTAAATTGTACAAAATTAAAAGTATGTGATAGTCCAACGTTAAGGATGAGAACAGGCTGGCGAGATGGCTCAGACGGCAAAGGCACTCGCTATCAAACACCACGGCGACAGGAGTCTGTCCCTGCAACTGATCATGGTAGAGGCAGAGATCTGGGCCTGCATGCCTCCACACGCACCATGCCTCGTGCATGGACCCACGTGCACACATGCTTCGTACACATGTGCACACAAAAGAAACACATACACGTGAGCTATCTCTAAAAAGAGAGGATAAGAGCCTTTGAGGAGGCTCGGCAGGTAGAAGCTGCCTGATGGCCTCAGTTCATCCCTCGGACCCACACAGTAGGACAACAATAAACAACAGCAACAACGAAAGTCCTCTGTGGCCGGTCTACAGAGCGAGTTCAAGGACAACCAGGGCTACACACACACACACACACACACACACACACACACACACACACACCCTGTCTCCATAAATAAAAAGAGGAAGAACCAACTCTGGGTTGTCCTCTGAGCTTCAGATATGTGACATGTCATCACCCCAATACATAAATGAATCTAATAAAAAACCCCTAAGTACATTAAAAAAGAGAATAAAATGCTTTTCAAAACCCTATACTAATTTACACATCTGTAAACAACAGGCCAGCCTTCTTAATTCATCTGGTGTTTTGACGTGTCATGGAGTCTTTTAAAAATAGTTCAAGGGCTGGAGAGATGGCTCAGTGGTTAAGAGCCCTGGCTGCTCTTCCTGAGGTCCTGAGTTCATTTCCCAGCAACCACATGGTGGCTCACAACCATCTGTAGTAGGATCCAGTGCCCTCTTCTGGTGTGTCTGAAGATAGCGACAGTGCGCTCATGTACATAAAATAAATAACTATGTTAAAAGAATAGTTGAAAATGAACTCTCCTGCAGCAGGCTCACTTGTCCACATCCCAGGCAGGATCCGAACGCAGACCCTGTAACTGCCCCACACTGCCGGCCCTCCTCTCGTCTGACGCGTGCCCTCCGCGCCTGCCTCACCTGCGTTCCACTATCTTCTTGAACTCAATGCGCATGAGCTGGCCTCGGGCCTGAGCCTGGATTCTGGTGATGATGCGGCTCAGCCTCTCATCCCGCATCTCCTCCAGCAGCCCCAGCAGCCCCGCCTTGAAGAACACCTGGGGGCAGAACCAACGCAGGGCACAGTGTCAACAGAGGGTGATGGGGCAGAGGAGGGTGGAAGAACGTTCAGGAAGCTCCCAGGGTCCCATCACCCGTGCATTCTAGGTCTGACTGTGGGAGTGGAGGAGGACGGGGGTGGAGCCTGTGCGAGCCGGCCTCACATCTCAGCTGTATCACCCAGCGTGGATACCTGCTCTACAGCCATCATGCAGCGCTCTAGACTCACCTTGGTGTGACCAAACTTGTACTGGTTGTGGTCGATGTCCAGGGAGCCCAGCAGCTTCTCAGCCCCCTTCCTGCTATCAATGAATTGCCCCTCAGGGATGGCCGCTGGGTTCAGGATGCGATACCTTGGGAGGGAAGTTCTCAGAGTCATTTGCATTCTGCATGGGTCTGTTCTGCCTATAGAATTCCAGAGACACCATAGACCCCCCCCACTCCCACCAAGGCAGCCCACCCCTGGCTCCCTGACCCCTGAGGCACCCCCTTACCTCTGCCGGAAGTCCCCATAAAGAATGCGGTTGGGGAAGCCCTTCCTGCAGATGCGGATACCCTCCAGGACACCGTTGCATCGCAGCTGGTGCATGACCAGAGGGTTGTCCATCACCCCTGGGGCGGCGGGGGAGATGGAGGTCAGCGTCTGGTTAGTAGGTGCCAGGCAGCACCCCTAACTAAGGCCTCCCCTGTGGCTCACCCGGAGCCTTCCGCTCGTTGGGGATGATGCAGCGCACAAAGTGAGGATGGGTGGTCCTCAGGTTCGTCATCAGCTTGTTCAGGTTTTCCTGGGTATGAGTAGAGTGGAGAGTCGGGGGCCATACGAACCTTCCCTTGGGTCTCTGAGTCGGGGGTTCCAGATACTCCATCCCCAGAACCATCAGAAGGAAGCGGGGTGAGTTCAGTCTCACAGTGTTAAATACCCCCAAAATGATGGTGTAACTCTAGCTTCTTTCTGTCCCATACACGGAGCATCAGGGTAGAGTGTCGCAGCCCGGAGGCTCTGGCCTTTCCCACTCAGTGTTTGGAACCTCTGGGCCCTCCTTACCCTGTGGAGAGCGGACACTGTCTGGAAGGACGAGCCTTTCTTCTTGCCTCCTTTGCCTTTACCACTGTCACCTAATAACAAGGACCCAAGAACACGACTCTAAAAACACGGGCACTCCCAGGCAGGGCCAGGGCTCTGGTCTTCTGGGGCTGTGTGATTTTGGGCAAACAATTTTCCAAGTCTGTTTTCCATGAGGATGGAAGTAACTACCTCTAAAAGCCGGGACAGGTGCTGGCTAAGCCACAGCCTCAAAGATAGCCTACCCGCAGGTGTGAAAAACGCTCCCAGTGAGTGCCCGGCCCCTCCATCTCCTGATGCCACCACGCCATACTCCTCCTGTCATCTACTCTTTTTATACTTCACTCTGGTCACTTCCAAACCACGCCCATTTTCTTCCTTCTCTGAACTGGAGGTCCATCTGCCCTACCCTTCGTTCAGCAATCTTCCCAACGGGCATTAAAAACTGTGCATTTTTCTGTGCTGGGTATCGGACAGTAACGTGTGTGCCATGCGTCCTGACCTCCAGTTGTTCTCAGACTTCAGGAGCCAGAGATGTGTGCCCATACCCATGACATGAGGTAGGGAGAGGCACAGGGGAGTACAGATGGACTGTGCTGCACTCTGGACCCCACACCTGTGGAAATCCCCTAGCCCACGGTAGGGGCTTCCCCCTTACCAGTGTCAGCAGACGCATAGGTGGAGAAAAGCGTAGCCATGAGCTTGAGGGAGGACTTTTGGTACAGTCCCACCACCGTCTCGTTGAGTGGGTCCTTGTTCTTTTCCAGCCAGCCCATGATGTTGTAGTCCACGGTGCCCGCGTAGTGGACCAGGGAGAAGTGGGCTTCCTGCTTCCCCTTGACGTTGCGGGGCTTCTGGAAGTTGTTGGACTTGCCCAGGTGGTTGTCATACAGCTTGGCCTTGAAGGTCATGTCTGAGGCCTTGGGGAACATGCACTCCTCCTCCAGGATGGACATGATGCCCATGGGCTGAGAGCATAGAGCAAGGAGAGAAAAACGAGCAGTTACACTCCAACGCCTGGGACCCCCACCCTCTGACCGGAAGGCTCTACAGACCTGCATTGCCGCAGGGTCAAAGAGTGCCTGGGCAGAACCTCTCGGCCCAAGATAGGGAGATGATACTCTTTTTTTTGCTGTTTTGTTTTGTTTTGTTTTTTCGAGACAGGGTTTCTCTGTGTAGCCCTGGCTATCCTGGAACTCACTTTGTAGACCAGGCTGGCCTCGAACTCAGAGATCCACCTGCCTCTGCCTCCCGAGTGCTGGGATTAAAGGCACCACCGCCTGGCAGAAGACAATACTCTTAATGAACTTAAATCCAGTTACATCTGGATCTACCCCACATATTTTTTCTTTTGCCCCAGTAGCAAAATAGCTATGTGTTCCTAACCAATCCCCCTAACGTCTGCAAAGAGAAACATTCCTCTTTTTCAGGCTAGGGACAGATGCATGTCCACAGAACGTGCCTACAGATCCCTGTCGGCAGCCATTTAATGGTTGGCAGGGCAGATCCTGGTTCTGAAAAACACTTTTGCCTTCAGAGTATGGAATTCTTCGTTTTTCTTGGGGCTAGAGTTCTTTTGAGAATTGGGTAAAGCTGGACACCATTTTTCCCCGAGGAAGATGCACATGTGCCTTCCCCAAACTTTAGAGGGATGAGAACCTTGAGTCTAGAATTCAAGTAAGGACTCAGCTTGTGGGAAGGTCTCTTTGCAGTCAACAATGACCGCATGCAGGTCAGACCCTTGGGTTCTGGTCTGGAGCAAAAGGCAAGGCACACTGCAGTCAACCATTAGGCCACAGGGACACCACCCTCTCCTGAGGAGATAGGCTGAGAATTGGTTATTTCTCAGCAAACAGGAAGGGTATAGAGCGAACATTTCCAGTTTCCGACTGCGGCCCTTCCATGATTGACATTTCGTATGCGATAGGGAAGGGTCAGGGGTCACTGAGAGGACTGGACTCTCATAGAGTGGAACAAGACTCAGGTTTGAGAGAAGAAAGCAGTTGTGGGTGCTTGTGACCTCACAGTGCGTGAAACTGGGTCTGGGGAGCAGCTTGGGATTCTGGGGGTTCTGGTTTCCTGAGGGTAGAAGGGATGGGATGACTATTTTGGGTTGGCAGAGAAGGGAGCTCAGGTGTGTGGGGGGTGGAGGACAGGGCTCACCTTCTCAATGAGGTCGATGCAGGCCTGCAGGTCCATCCCGAAGTCGATGAACTCCCACTCGATGCCTTCCTTCTTGTACTCCTCCTGCTCCAGCACGAACATGTGGTGGTTGAAGAACTGCTGCAGCTTCTCATTGGTGAAGTTGATGCACAGCTGCTCAAAGCTGTTGAACTGCAGGGCCGAGGCAGCCAGTCAGGCAGGCCGACCGAGGCTCTGAGTGGCCAGCAGGGTGGGTCAGCCTAGGACTGTGCCACACACCTGCCCAAGCCTGGCACAGGTCATGGCTGCTCCCCTCCCAGGTCATGGCAGGGAAGGGAGGGCTTCTCCTGAGGGCAGGGTCAGTGATTGGCTCTATTCAGTACCCCCCTCCCACCCCCGTGCCTGGCCCCTGGCTGGCCCTGCACACACGACAGAAGGTCTGAGTGGGCGGGTGAGGAACATGTGTGTCCCAGGCCAGGGCTCCCAGACTCACATCGAAGATCTCAAAGCCGGCGATGTCCAGGACACCTATGAAGTACTGGCGTGGCTGCTTGGTCTCCAGGGTTGCGTTGATGCGCGTCACCATCCAGTTGAACATCTTCTCGTACACTGACTTGGCCAGTGCCCCGATGGAATAGTACACCTGCTGTACACTCTGCCCCTTGGTGACATACTCGTTACCCACCTTCACCCGAGGGTGGCACAGGCCCTTGAGCAGGTCGGCTGAGTTCAGCCCCATGAGGTAGGCAGATTTGTCGGCATCTGATTGGCAAGGAGAGCGAAGCACTTTCAGTGCCCCCCATTCCTTGTCCAGCTAACTTCTGATTAGTGAGGCCACGGGTCTCCTTGCCATGTTCTTGCTCCTCCCCATCCCCCACCCTGTCTCTCTATCCCACACGCCTCAGTCCCTCCAGTCATACAAGGGCTTGGTTGGGAGCAGGGCCTGTCTCTGGGTGAAGGCGCTGACCACCGCTTCTTGTATTTCCCAGTTTCCTCCTCCTTTCTGAATTATAGTCCGGACAACTTTGCTGCCAACCTAATTCCTTAAGACTTGCTGAAAGAACCACTGGGCACAGCACAAGAAACCCAGTCCCCAGTGACTGTCTCCAGTACCTGAGGTCAGCGTGCCTCGTGCGCCCGTGCAACGCCCAGAGTTTCCTCCACAGGGCACTTCCCTCTCACCTTCGGTGCCGTCGGGCTCCGCCTGCTCCTCCCGCTGCTTCTGTTTGAACTTCATGTTCCCATAGTGCATGATGGCGCCTGTCAGCTTGTAGACGCCGGCCTTCTCCTCGGCCGTGAAGCTCAGCACATCAAAGGCGCTCTGGAACAGAGGGAGAGGGTGGGTGGAGGGTGGTCCGCAAGCTCTCCAGAAGCCCCAAGGGCATCTCCCGGCTGCTCACGTACATCAGTGGCCAAAAGCTCCTCCGAGTCATCGATGGAGGCGACGGACACCTCGCCCTGAGAGACGAAGGCGTAGTCGTACGGGTTGTTGGTAACCAGCAGCATGTCTGTGCCAAGCAGAGAGGGCAGGGCAGGGGTGGGGGGAAGGAGGTAGAGGAAGGGAAGGAGGGGAGAATGGAGACAGAGTGGGGGGAGATAGGTCAGGGAGGAGATGGGGAAGAGAACAGTCAGTGGAGACACAAGGGACACGGGGAAGAAGCCCCAGGCCCCGGTGAAGGAGCACGCCGTGTGGGAAAAGGAAAGTATGTGAAGGGAATAAGTAAAGGGGAAGGAGAGAAAACATGGCGGAGAAGAGAGGGAAGACACAAAATGAGGAGCAAGGTACTTCACAGGGGATCAAGAGAGGCGCAGAGCAGCCGGGGGAGGGAGGAGGAAGGGCGGATCAGAGGGAAGAGGGAGGAAGGAGGTTGGACAGAGCCAGGGGAGGACCCCACGGGTGGGTTCTGGGAACAGCATGGGCAGTGGTCAGGCCAGGTTACCCAGCAGCTCCGGCTTCTTGTTGGACAGGATCTGGTAGAAGATGTGGTAGTTCCTCTCAGCCTTTAGCTGGAAGATCACCCGGGACTTCTCCAGAAGGTCTGAGGAGCAGAGAGGGGAGGAGAGCAGGTGAGAGGAGAGAGGTGAGTTAGCAGAACAGAGATCAGAGCAGGAGGCTCCCCCACAGTGGTCATAAGAGGCTAGTTTCAGTGAAGAATAGGAAAGCCATGAGGTAGGCAGAGGTCTAGGCGGAAGTCAGAGTGAGGAGGCGGGGCTGCCCAAGGGGACGGGAACAAGCATGGCGGCACTCACAGGTCTCTATGTCTGCGGAAGCCAGCTTGCCCGTGGCTCCAAAGTGGATCCTGATGAATTTCCCCTGTGGGGAGACCAAACAGAGTGAAGGCACTCGCCAGACGTGTGGAATCAAATCGTGGACTTTAGCCCAACCCAGAGTGTCCTGATGGTTCTAGAATGTGAAAGGCCTATTTGGTGTCACAGTTTAGGATATGTAAAGCTAAGAAAAGGCTGCTCACACCCAGATAGCAGCCAGAAGCTGAGGGGAGCACAGCGGCCAGGCTTAGTCTGTGTCGGAGGCCTCCAGTTCGTGGCTCTCACCACACCCCGCTTCACGCCCTCGGTGTTCTATGAGGTAGATGTCATAAGCTAGGGGCTTGGGAGGATGCTGACTTGCTCAGTGTGTAGAAATTCAGGCCTTTGGCCCAAGAACATATGGAAATGTTGGTAAGAGATCTCAAATATAAACCCAATCAGCTCTGTCCACATCTGTGGACAGTTTGATCTCTTTCCAGGGTTCCCAGAACTCAAGGAACCAGACTGAGTCTCCTGAGTCTCTGCCTGCCTGTCTGTCTGTCTGTCTCTCTCTGTATGTGTCTGTCTGTGTATGCCTGCATACATACATATATATGTATATATATACATATGTATGTATATATATATACATATATATAATGATACTCAAATTCCGGGTGCAATATAATCAACAAAATATATCAACTCTTGGCAAAATAGAACTCCCATTTTCTTGACATGTTTGAGGTCATTTATTGTAGTAGCCCAGGGTCACTCACAAAGCGGGAGGAATTGTCATTCCGGACAGTCTTGGCGTTGCCAAAGGCCTCCAGAGCAGGATTGGCCTGGATAATCTGGTCTTCCAGGGTGCCCTGTGAAAGGAGCAGAAAGTTGGGGGTTTATCTTCCATTCACCTCTAGAAGGTTTTGGTTAGTGGGGAGCCTAGGCTGATCCTCGGGGTGGGGGGTAGCGTGAGGCTGGATGCACAGCTCATGAGTCCTCAGGTCTCAGAGCACGTGTGTCCCACCAGGAAGATCTGCACTGACCTTCCCAAGCCCTGCTCTTCTCCCTCGTCTCCTGGGCTGAGCCTGTGACCCCTCTCACCTTGTTTGCATTAGGATTGTCCTTCTTGCTACGGTCCCCTATGGCTGCAATGCTGGCGAAGTACTGGATGACACGTTTCGTGTTCACGGTCTTCCCCGCTCCGGATTCTCCGCTTGAGGTAACAAGGAGCAATCAGAGCCCGGGAGTTCCACCATTGTTCATAGGAAGTGCTCCACACCTGTCCTGTCCTAGCCTAGGCCACTGGAGCTCAGCACAGCATGAGATTTGCCTTCTACAAAGAGCCCAGTCCCCTCCCCCCAATACCATTGCAGTTATAGCCTGAAGACTCTCCTTCCCAACTGTACCTGGGGGTCAGTCTGGCCATTCCCACCCGAAACCCCTGTGGAGGGTTAGTGCTTGCTCACGTGATGAGGATGGACTGGTTCTCCCGATCTGGAAGAGAGAGGAGGAGAGGCAATGCGTTGAGGGATGAGAGCCCGGCTGAGGAGAGTCTGGGTTGGGGGGGACCCAGGTCGGGGCACCAGGCTTACCTGTCAGCATGTACTGATAGGCGTTGTCAGAGATGGAGAAGATGTGAGGTGGGGCCTCGCTCCTCTTCTTGCCCCGGTAGGCGGCCACCACTTCCGCATTGTACACTGGCAGCCACTTATAGGGGTTGACGGTGACGCAGAAGAGGCCTGAGTAGGTCTGGGGTGGAAGACAGGGCCAGCATGAGGTCAGTAAGGGGAGACTAAGACAGGCAGTGGTGGCAGTGAGAGGCACCCTGGTCACGTGAGCTGGCTCCCTTCACTCTGCTAGGATGAACCAGGCGGCAGGGTGAGAGGACACTGGGACTTTGGGGAGCTTTTGTGACCACTCCTTTTCAAGTGTCCTCGCCTGTGTAGGCCTCTCCCGAGTCCCGGCACCGTGTAGCAGCCACTCACGTAGATCATCCAGGCCGCGTAGCGCTCCTTGAGATTGTACAGCACAGCCGGCTCGTGCAGGAAGGTCAGCATGGCCATGTCCTCAATCTTGTCGAACTTGGGAGGGTTCTGCTGCATCACCTGGTCCTCCTTCACCGTCACCGTCTGGAGAAGCAGAGTGGGCCACAGGATGACGGCTACCTTCCCACGGGCTCTGGTCAGATCTCGTTTCCCAGCCTTGTGCTCTTACCTAGTCACTCCCCTAGCTCTTAGCTGACAAAGGTTTCAGCTTCCTGCCCCTAAGTCCCCTAGGACTCGGTTCCCAGGTCATTTTCCTGCCCAAGCTCTAGAGATGCTCTAGGGTTCCTTTCTCCTGACAGCCCCTGACCCTGTCCAGGGATCATCTCTTTTCTGGCCCCGTGTGTTAAACATACAAAGCAAAGTGGGAGACTAGCAGCTCTAAAATCCATGTTCATTGTGCCGCGCCTCTGGGCGTCTCCTGAACATGGTTCTCAGGAGCACTGTGGCTCCAGGAAAGCCTTTCCTCCTGCAGGACAAGCAGCACACCCCAACCCTGCACTCCATATCCGTCAAAATTGGGGGTCGATTGACATCCATTTGCTATGTCTTGATGCCAATAGCTTCTGCCAACAGGGACTCAAGTGTTTTTTACAGTGGAAGAGGTAGTGGCTCTTAACAGTTAAACACTGTGCCTTCATAGTGACCAGAGCTCACTGAACCGGGATGGATTACAAGCCATTGTGGGTGGGGACTATCAGTCCACACATCCTGAGGAAGCAACATCCAGGCAGCAAACCTGCGTGGCGTAAGGCCCTGAGTGAGCAGGGACAAAGTCTCATGCCTAGACCGAGCGGCATCGAGGGAACAGAGGCTCCTGGGTATATATATCGCTGGCCTCAGGAATCAACTCTCAACTCAAAAGTTTCTGCTTTTTTTGTTCATCTGGGTCTGAATTTGCTCTTGGTTTAGGAGAAGGGAATTTGAGAAAGTGAACTCTTGGGGGAAACTGAGGCACGGACAGGAGGGATGCAAGTGCTAGAAAGGGGAGCTGCCTTTAACGCTATGCTGGTGCCTTTGTATAAAGACCTCTTCAAGGAGGAAGACAGTGTCTTTCTGGCAAGAGAGCTTTCCTTGGGTGATAGCCTGGTGTATCTGCTTAGGTCCTCCTGAGAAAGTCTGGTTCTGGAGTTCTCAAGCAAGCATATGTTGGCATCCCCACCTCTTCTCAGCTCCTACTACACTACAGGAGGATCTGTCCCGACCCCTTTCCCCAACTGTTCTCCCCGCTCCTTCTCGTTCTGACCCCTCCCCTCCCCCCATCCCCGCGTCTTGCCACTATTGTATGTTATGTACCTTGCCATTTTCCGTTTCGGCAGTGACCTTGCCCCCTTCCCGGGACACGATCTTGGCCTTGACATACTCCTCCTTGTCATCGGGCACGAAGCACTCTGTGCGGATGTCAAAGGGCCGGGTCTGGGCCTCTAGGCGCTCCTTCTCTGATTTGCGGAGGTACTGGGCCGCTGCCCCGAAGTCAGCCATCTGGGCGTCCGTCATCCTGTCACTCTTAAACTCTTATGGGGGAGATAGGAGGGACCCGTCATTCCTGGTGTGAGTCAGGCTGCTCTGTGAAGTCCTGTCTTTCCTACACCACCACTCCCCTGCCTCTTCCACACCACAGCCCATGGCTCTCCCACCAGGACTCCATGTAAAGTGCCTGCTTCTCTGCAAGAGGTCTATGTGGGGTAAGGGTGACTGAGGTTTGCTACGTGTGCTGGGCTGCTGGGCAGAGGGAGAGAGTGCTGGCAGCCTGGCTTCCGGAAGAATAGTGATCTGCTGTCTGCACAGGAAACTGAGGGCATCCCCACCTGGTTAACTTCTCACAGAGAATCCTGAAGAATCTGCACCACAGCTGGAATGGAGCACCACAGAGGTGCAGCTGGGCGGAGAGAGAAGACCAGGCAGGAAGAGGAGCAGCAGAGGCTGAGAGTCCGATCCAGAGATCCTGACCAGGGTGGAGCAGGACAAGACAGGGAGTGAGGCGGGTAGGAAAGTGCCCAGCGGGGCTGAAGCTATGGCGCACTGGCAGATTGCTCACGCAACGTGAATGAAACCCTGGGTGTGACTCCCAGCACTCTGACACAGAAAGGAAGGAAGGATGAAAACAAGGAGGAGAGAAAAGGTGACGTGGAAACGGGTGGAAAAGGAAGGGCACAGACGAAGGCGAGGCAAGGCACGGAGACAGGAGAGACAGGGAGTGGACAGACAGCGCAGGCCACATCCTGCTGAAGATAACCAAGGCAGGGGAGGGCATCCCCAGGAGGAGGGGGGAGGAGACGGTGTAAGGGACGGGGCATCCAGTGTTTCTTGTGGAAACGTCCTGCCACTGAGGACTTGCCAGGCTGGTGGAAGGCCATCCTAGCAGATCTCTGACTGGCCTGAACCCCACTTCCAGGGAAGGCAGTTTCCTTCGAGGTGGGGACAGGTCTGGCATGGGTGGAGAGCCCCCACCCTGAACTCCCTCTTACCTGGGTTGGAGAAATCTCTGTCTGACAGCTCTCAGTGCTACAGCCCCTTTATAGCCCATGCCACGTGCCTGCTGCCTAAATTTGGAGTCGTCTGCTGGGACCCTCCCTCCCACTTCCCTCCTGTCCTGGCTCCTCCTCCTTTGATCCCTTGGCTCTGGAGGTGACGGGAGGACAGCAGGACCCGAGGTTTGCCCATGAAAGGCCTGTTGCCCTCACCCCTCTGGCTCCAGGGCCTTTTTTTAGTCCTTGGGCACACCCCTCCTCCCCAAAGGGCCGATGGGCAGATAGAGGAGAGACGGGACCGTCTCACACCACCCCCCACCCACATGGCCCTTACCTCAGTTATTTTTAATCTGAAGGGTGAGTTGAACAACTGGGTAAGGGTCACCTTCTCTTACAGGGCTAATATTTGTCTCCTGCCTCCAACACACAAGCTCCCATCCCAGGCTCTCCCTTCCCCCTTTCCCACCCTGGCTATCTGCACAGCTTCAGGCTGAGGGGCGCCTCCTGCTCTCTCAGACCTGGAGTTCCACAGTGCTGGCTCCCCAAGGACAAAGGAGGGCATCCATTTTGCAGGTGCATGACTCAGTTTCCCTTTGATAGTAAGAGAATTCTACACCTCCCCTCTTCTCCTCACTATACAGATACCGTCAATGGTCTCTGCTGTTCACATCTCTAGACAGTTGTTCTCCAAAGACCTGGCTACCTCGGTGTAGGGACACGTATAGAGTCTCCATTCTATTTCCGATGGTCCCTGGGATGCAGGCCACCGCAGCCAGTGTCTTTAAACCGTGGGAGAGAGACTCGCCCACTCTGCCTTGGGCGATTTACACACAAACCTGCAGGCTGGTAACCTCACACACAGAACTGAACAGCTGCACATCCATGCCCATTTTCAGTCAGACACACACATGCACACAGACTTTACACATTAACCCAGTTAAGCCTGCAGATTTTCTCTCTTGCTTCTGCACATAGATGCACATATCGTGCACAGCCATGTTTGGGCGTGTAGGTTTTGATTCTCCCTCTGCAGTCCTCCACTCCTGCCGGGAGGTGGGAAGGGCGGGGGTGGGGGGAGCCCAGAGGTGTTAATCCTGGGGCTGAGGGAGAACGGGTGTAAGTGGGGGTTTGCTCCCTTCCGCCTCTCCAGGCTGCCAGAGGATGCAGGTGCCGCTTCGGATGCCTGGCAGGCCCGGAGATTTACACCAGTTGGCCCCGGGCTCCAGATTCCGTGGGCAGGGGCTCTGCAGACTGACCCCTTCCCAAGGGCCCTTCTCTAACCCTCCTGGGGCCTTATACTCACATGTATGCCCTCTTTTGTGGCACCATCAAGCACCCAAGGCCCAGAGGCAAGCCCTGTCCTCAGGGGCTGCTTGTTTTTCAGAGGTCATAGGTGTTGGGTCTTTAGCAGGTCACGCCTGTTATAACTAAGTAGACACTGTGTTCAGAAGACAAAGCCAGACTCTCCTACTCTGGTTTCCCCTACACCCTCACACCCAGGAACACCCTCCCTGCTCCCAGCCCATCCTATCTACTGTCACCTCTCAATATAGCTCTAGAGTGTGGAGGTGGGCAGGACACACAGCGGCCAGTTTTTCTGGGTACAGCACCCTCAGTGATGTGGTGTCTCCCCAAGGTCGCCAGCCCCCTAGGGTACTTCACTCCCTTTATGGTGGGTGGGCGTAGGAGCATACACTTCTCTCCGGGGGCCTTAGATCTTGCATGCAGTATTCCTGAAGGGACCCAATCTAATCTTGCATTCCCATTTGCAGGCACCTATGCCAAAATGGTTGCTCTCAGAGGATAAAGGCCGCCTGTCTGCAGCTGTGTCCCGGGAGGTCACTTGAGGCTCCTGTGTGCGGGCTCCAGGGTTAGCCCATGGCCTAATATGTCACTGCCCGGGTCCTCGAGCTCTTGAGGACATGATAAGGCTCTGAGAACACTGGGTCAGCCTGGGTCAGGCCCAAGTGACAAAGGCCAGGCTCTGTCCTCAGGGAACCTAGTATACCTCTCAGGCCAAACTTGGTATAGGTGGTGGGGGCTCATGGGGGAGGGTGGGCATGGGAGCTCCCACCGCCTCCTATGGAAGACGCAAGGAGGAAGGAGTTAACTCAGTCCTGGGCTCGGCCCTCTTCCATGGCCTGGCTTGCCCTCTTCTCCCTTTCCTAGGCCCCTTGTCTCCCCTGGCTCCCACACACTCAGCTGCCTCCCAGGCCAGCCGTGCAGTCCGACGAACATTCTAGAGTCTGTGGACAGAGATGGACGCTCCGCTCACAGGTGAGAAGGACCATCCCTTTGTTACCGGGCTCCCCCAGCTCTGTCAGTTCCTGTGTCTACCCTTCTGTTCCCTGTCTCACATCAACCCTAGCCTCTGCTGCTCCAGCGTCATCCCGGGACTCTGCCTTCGGCGGGCTGATCTGAGGGCCCTCACCTGGCTCATTCCTGCCTCCATGTCTTGCCCCGGTTCTTCCTCTACTCTCTCAGCTTCCCTTCTCCCCGACTCTCACGATTTACATCTAAAGGCAGCCGGGTTCTTCCCTTCATAGGATCGCTTCTGGCGCTTTCGGATTCTCCGTTCCAGGCTCCTTCTCATCCTCTCGCCTCACCCATTCTGGGTTTCATCCCTCTCTTGAGGCTCTCCCCCCAGTCCTTGGCCCTCTGTGTGCACAGCCTGGCCGCCTCTGCAGCACTCTTGCTCTTTTAGGCTCTGGCTCTTAGCTTCCCGGACTTCTCCACACATCTCCTCCGTCCAGTGTGATCCTCTTTAGACTCTACGGATCTCTTCACTGCTGTTCTAGGGAGTAGAGCCGGCTTGGTTGGGAACCGGGTGAGGGTATAAAGAGGAGACTTGGGGGACCCGGCCTCTTCCTGTGGCCTCCTTATGCCCAGAATCTCTTCCTTTTCTGTTTCCTCTGCTCAAGCCATGTGCTGGTTCCCCATCTCTTCTGACCGCATCTGATTGGGCCCATTCCTTCTTCCTTCCTTATTTCGTTCTCTGTCCTCCCTCACCTGCTGTTGTTGCTATTGGTAACCAAACCCCTCATCCTCAGCACAGGGCCCATGCTCTGGTTGCCTAACTCTGATCAGAACACAGAGAGAGCTGCTGAACAGGAGTCTGGCCATGCACAAGTGTGTCTATGGGTGGGGTTGAGGGGAGATTCAGCCCAGAGGTGGACCAGGTTCAAAGAGATGTCTTCAAATCTGTCGTCTTTCAGACTCACATTCCTAAACCCGCCCTCAGCAGCCCAGCTGTGGCAGAATATCTGTGGAACTAGCTTTGCTTAGCTGGAGCAGACTCTACCCCCCCCCATGCCCTGCAGTGATTTAGTTCCCCCTCCTTCCAAAATCTGGTCCCTCTGTCATCTGCTTTCTCTTGAGATGGCTTGCCATACACAGGGCCAAACTCTATCTTCCAGCTGCTGCAGGGGTAAAAAGCCTTGCAAATGGAAGTCACAGAGGGGAAATGAGGGAGAAGAAATGAATACCGTAGACCAGGGATTGGGTCCTGGAGGGCTGGGGAGGAAGAAAGAAAGGTAGGCAAAGGTTGTGGTCCTCCTGGCTAAGTGGGAGGGCCGAGGGCCACTGTGGATAGATAGCTGTGTTTGGAATGCCACGTGACCACATCTCTCTCATCCTGTGTCCTCTCTGAGACGTGCGTGGGATGGGGTCTAAGGGGACATTATCACATCTGCCATGGGGGTCATGCCTCTGCAGACTGAAAAGTCACTGGTCAGTTCCTACACTGCGGGCTTTCTCCCGTGACCCAGCTCTGCACGTTACCAGTGTGGGATACTGATCAGCACTGGCGTGCAGGTGTGTGGTAGATGAGCTCAGAGCTCCAGGTGAGTTTGGAGGCTTCTTTAAATCCTGTTTCAACCTGACAGGCACTGGGCCTGGGGAAGTCACAGAGGAGGTATCACTTCTTGCTAGGTTTGGCTGGAGGAGGCTCTATGAGCCAGTGCTCTCCTGGGAAGGCTCCCAACTTCACAGGGTCCTGGGGGCGACCTTCGCCGCTCCCCATCCTTCTTCCAAGCCCCACCCTAGAGCCCGGGTACTGAGGTCAGAGAGAAGAGACTTAGAGGCAGGAGTTTGGCTTTAAGGAAAATTGCTTTATTTGCTTCCGCCGAAGGGGAAGGCTCCAGGTCGGAGGCTTCACGGGCATTCTTAGAGTTGGGTAGCGCAAGATCTACTCCTCATTCAGGCCCTTTTGAAATAAAAACAAAGTCCGAATTAGCTCTAGGGAGGCCAGCATTGTGGGGACAACGTATGGAAACTGATGTTGAGACTGGGGCACCTGGTAGGTGGAGACCCTTGTGTGACCTTGCGGGATCCCCTCTACAGGCAAGGATATGTTTCCAGGGGGTCAGTGTGGAAGGAGAAAGTCCTGGAGACAAGGGCTCTTGAGTAGGCTGGAGGGAAGCTGCCTTTGAGATCATTGTAGCCCTTGGGATATTCTTTACATGTTTGAGTTTCAAGGATAGGGGCCAGAATGAGGTGGGAAATAGACACAGTAGCCAGGGGAAACTGGATCTAACGGGTGTGTATAAATTGGGGCTGTAAAGGTATAGGGTTTCTGACTCCTCTTGACCTGGACTTCCCAGAATCACTGCAAATGAGGTCACAGAGAACCTTAGATGTCACTGGGAACTCAATCACCTTCGCCTTTGGGGCTTTGTGGTTCAGCTGGGTACCCAATGAAACAACACTGTCTGGGGCGGGGGGGTGGGGGGGACAGAGGAGTTGCGCCTGCTGTGGG
The DNA here is from genome assembly GCA_964023405.1 of Apodemus agrarius. Classification (NCBI taxonomy): domain Eukaryota; kingdom Metazoa; phylum Chordata; class Mammalia; order Rodentia; family Muridae; genus Apodemus; species Apodemus agrarius. Next base: position 72,038,665 of record OZ030013.1, on the reverse strand, counting down.
AGGTGACAAGTGAGGTCCAGGGCAGGAGCCCACCTTGGCACCGATGTCGCGGCTCTTGGCCCGCAGCTTGTTGACCTGGGACTCAGCGATGTCCGCCCTCTCCTCTGCCTCATCCAGCTCGTGCTGCACCTTGCGGAACTTGGACAGGTTGGTGTTGGCCTGCTCCTCCTGAGAGTGGATAAAGGGGATGGGTAAGAAGGGTCTCTTAGGCTTCCGGTCTGGGGAGGGGGAGCATCCTGGGTCCCTCCTCCTGGCTTCAACCCCAGCAGGGTCACTCACCGCCTCCTCGGCCTGGCGCTTGTAGGCCTTCACCTTCAGCTGCAGCTTGTCCACCAGGTCCTGCAGCCTCAGGAGGTTCTTCCTGTCTTCCTCTGTCTGGGGGTCAGAGGAGAGCAGGAGGTGAGAGAGCACGGACCTGGGGGGCAGCGCCCCCACCCTGGCTTCTCCTGGCTTCTTCATTCCAAATGCTACATTCTGAGCCAACGCTTGCTCTCTGGTCCTCACGGAATATTTGAATTTGCTTATAATTTCTTACTCAAGGAGCATCTTTTTCTGAGGCATGGACTCTTTCTGAAGCCAAGGCTAGTCTCAAACACATGAACCTCCTGCCTCAGTTTCCTGAGTATTGGGATCATAGGCATGGACCACTAAGCTCACTTGGAATGTGACTATTTTAAATAACTCTGTAAAGAGAGAACCCAATAAGATAATGTGATGCCCGAAAGTGTGGCGGCTTATGCACGCACACCGGCCTGGGGAGCTGGATCCTGAAGGCCCTGGAACACCACGGAGCATAAAGCCACTGGCTCCGGGCCCAGCATGTACTGGGAGTGACCCTGGGTTGTAAGCATGATGGAATTTCCTGGGCTGCAGTGGGCTGACACGAACCTGATCTCGGCTAAGGACAAAGTGTGCTTAGAGGGCGTAGCGCGCTAGACAGACAGACAAATAAACAAACGCTAATGAAGCACTACGGACAGATGGGTTTATGCTGCCCTGGGTACCTGAAATGTTTTGAGACTTATTTGAATGGCTTTGCTGTCTTTGGTAGCAGGCCTGGCTATCGATGTTCTGCTGTTGAAGGGTATTGCTGCTTGAAGCCATGCCTGTCTATAGCCTATCCTTGGTGAATGGGTTGAGGGTACACATGTCAAGGTGGTACACTAAGGCCATGAAGCTCAATCGTGGTCCCCTGGGCCAGGGGACAAGAGTCCATGGCTGAGCAGAGTAGAAGGCCACCCAGGGGCTGCGTGCCAACTCTGGGGAGGGAAAGGCGGCAGCCTCTCTCTGTTTCCCCTGGGTTGCCTGTCCCTGTGGCTCGAGGCCACTGTGTAAGGGCTGTGACTGCGGCCCCGCCCTGCCCCGCCCCGCCCCGCCCCGCCCTGCCCCGCCCTGCCCGACCTGGTAGGTGAGCTCCTTGATGCGCCGCTCGCTCTTCCTCATGCCCTTCACTGACTCTGCATTGCGCTTCTGCTCCGCCTCCAGCTCATTCTCCAGCTCCCGGACCCGGGCCTCCAGCTTCTGCAGCTGCTTCTTGCCACCCTTGAGGGCGATCTGCTCTGCCTCGTCCAGCCGGTGCTGCAAGTCCTTGATGGTCTGCTCCATGTTCTTCTTCATGCGCTCCAGGTGGGCGCTGGTGTCCTGCTCCTTCTTCAGCTCCTCAGCCATCATGGCGGCCTGTGCACGGGAGGGGAGGGGAGGGGAGGGCGCGTGATCTGCTGCTCAGGTCGTCGTGGGCTCGCTGCCCAGGCTGGGGAGATGCTGGTCTGGAGGGGGTAGGCAGGGTGGGGGGGACTCACGTCTGTGATGGCCTTCTTGGCCTTCTCCTCTGCATTCCTACACTCCTGCACCGCCTCCTCCACCTCTGTCTGGAGCTGGGATAGATCTGCCTCCATCTTCTTCTTCTGGTTGATGAGGCTGGTGTTCTGGGAAGAGATTGGCAGAGCAGGAAAGGCACTGGGCATCTCTGAGGGGCCCCTCCCCCTGTCTGTCGTCTGCGGAGGTCAGGATTGTACGGGGTACCCCCTCACCTGCGAGTGCAGCAGCTGCACCCGCTCGCTGGTCTCAATCAGCTCCTGCTCTGCCAGCTTCCGAGACCGCTCCGTCTGCTCCACCACAGCCCGCAGCTCCTCCAGCTCAGCCTGCAGCAGATTGTTGCGCCGCTCCACGATGGCGATGTTCTCCTTCAGGTCGTCGTTGGCACGGACGGCATCGTCCAGCTGGATTTGAGTGTCCTGAGGATCAGAAAAAAATGAGTGTAAGCTAGACAGCTGGCTGTGGCGCCCTCATGACGCCATCACACAGGACTGGATGTGGGTGGAAAGTCCACTGTGGTTGCTCAGGGTGGGCCTGTCAGCCCTCTCTACAGTGATGGCGTGACGAGAGAGAAGGCTGGTGTTCCTACCATCTAGTTGGCGTTTATAGAAGCCAGCCCTTCCCCGGGCGAGGTGACCCCCTGTTCCCAGAAGTCTCCGAGTACCTTCAGCAAACTCTGGAGGCTCTTCACTTGTTTCTGGGCCTCAGCAGCCATGCGGTTGGCATGGCTGAGCTGGATCTCCATCTCATTGAGGTCGCCCTCCATCTTCTTCTTCACCCGCAGGGCCTCATTGCGGCTGCGCGTCTCGGCGTCCAGGGAGGTCTGCAGGGAGTCCACCACCCGCAGGTGGTTGCGCTTGGCCTGCTCCATCTCCTCGTCCTTCTCGGCCAGCTTCCTCTCGATCTCTGCCTTGATCTGGTTGAACTCCAGCTGGGCGCGGAGGATCTTGCCCTCCTCGTGCTCCAGGGAGGCCTGGACAGGGTGTGGGGAAGAGGTTTTGAAGGCGTATAGTCAGAGACCATGGCGGAAGCAAGGGTCTGTCTATAAACCGTGGGACAGAGAGCATTCGGGAATGGTATACGCGACTCAGTTAAGAGCTGCAGAGGAAGAAAAAATGAGAGAGGGTGTGTACAAGAGAAAGGAACGCAAGCTAAGGAGAAGGGGAATGCAGACTCCCGGGGGGCGGAGGGAGGCAGCTTTGAAGACAAAGTGGAAAATGAAAGGTGTTGCCAAGGAAACAGAGGCAATGAAGCACAGAGTGGAAAAATAAAAAACCTGCAGGCAGGCAGAGGTGGGAAGGGGGGTGAGAGGAAACAGGAGCCTCTTCAAGGTACAGTGAGTAAAATGTTTGCACGAGGGACCTCGAGTGACCTTGAACGCGTCTGACATTGACAAAGGTTTGCTGGATGCCTGCTGTGTCCAGCCCCATCCTAGGGCCTGGCAACGGACCACTGAGGAGGAATTCGGGCAAAGGGAAGATGGGAGCAGGGGCCAATTCCTACCTAGCCCTGCCCCCTCCCGCATGCCCACCTCAGCCTCCTCCAGGGCCGACTGCAGCTCCAGCTTCTCCGCCTCCAGCTGCTTTCGGATCTTCTCCAGCTCATGGATGCTCTTCCCAGTGGAGCCCAGCTGCTCAGTCAGGTCTGAGATCTCCTCTGAGGATCGGAGGACCAGAAAGATCAATACTCCGTGCCCAGCTACCCTTTCCCTTTCCCCGAGGCCCCTCCCTTTCCCTGAGCCCCCCTCCCCCAGCTCGCCCACCCTGGAGGTTCTTGTTCTCCCGCTTGAAGGTCTCCAGGTGCTCCAGAGACTCCTCATAGGCATTCTTGAGCTTGAAGAGCTCCGTGCTCAGGGAGCGCGCCTCCTTCTGGGAAGACTCCAGCTCTGACTGTGACTCTTCATACTTCTGCTTCCACTCGGCCAGGATCTGTAGGGAAGGAGCACACTGTGTCCAGAGCTGCCCCAGGTTCCTCTCCCGAATCAGCCCTCCTCCCCTGCCTCCAAGGAGCAGGCTCTGGCCTTGAGCTGGCCCTGAGCCCGCCACCAGCATGCACGGTGTGGTGCCCGCAGCCCCACCGTGAGCCTACCTTGTCAAAGTTCCTCTGCTTCTTGTCCAGGGCTGCGGCGGCCGCATTGGAGCGCTCCACGTCCACCATCAGGTCCTCGATCTCGTTCTGCAGCCTGTGCTTGGTCTTCTCCAGTGAGGAGCACTTGGCGTTGACGGCCTCCACTGCCTCCTCTGCATCCTGAAGCCTCTGAGCCAGCTTCTTCCTGCAGCAGGGGAAGCAGGGAGGGTGGCCGGGAAGGGAAGGGTGGGGACAATGGAGGAGGTAGGTTTGGACAAGAGGAAAACACATGACTTTCAAAAGACTATCCTTGACTACCTAGAAGCATTCAGAAAAGCCTGAGGTCAGGCTTCAGAGGCTGGGCGCTCGGCAGGCAAATCTTAGTAGCTGAGCTTGATGACAGATGGCACCGGTGAGACCATGAGCCTGATCCTTCCTGGCCGCATCAGCCCCATTCCCTACAGCACCGTCCCCCAGGTGGGAGCACTCGGCCCTCAGACAAACCTTTTGTTCGTCTTATATTCGGATGAGAAACATAACGCGAGCAAAAAGCTTCCCTGAGAGGAGCAGGAGGTGGGGGTGCCCAAGCGTCTTCTACGTGTAGACTACGAGCATCAGACCGGGCAGCAGAGGAGCCTCAGTCAGCGCTGGCTGCCCAGGACTCACTTGGCCTCTTCCAGCTCCTCCGTCCTCTGGATGGCGTCCGTCTCGTACTTGGTCCTCCACTGTGCCACCTCTGAGTTGGCCTTGGACAGGGCACGCTGGAGCTCCGCCTTGGCCTCTGTCTCTTCCTCGTACTGTTCTCGCAGCAGGTCACAGTCATGCCGGGCTGACTGCAGTGCGTGGGCCAGGGCGTTCTTGGCCTGGGAAAGAGGTGGGCATTAAGGAAGTGGGTCAGCTTTTTCCTCTGCCATCCCTTTACCCCAGTCTCAAGGTGTGCCTTGGCCACATCTACCTCCAACTGTCCAGTGAACCTGGTATAACCTGTTTGCTGAGCAAGAATGGCCCTAAGTAATCAAGCAGCTGCACTGGTTACAAAGTTCCGTGCCCACCGCCCGGTGCCCCTCGCAGCAGCTCTGATCACACTGCGCTTACAGGTGCAGAGACATCGAGAAGTTTTTCTTAGATCGCACTGTGAGAGGTAGGCTAGGACTAAGCTTTGGGGTTTGGGGGAGGAGTTGGGATGTTTGTACATGTTTAGGGGAGCCTGAAGTCAACCATGGGTATCATTTCACAGACACTGTCTACCATATTTTTTTGAGACCAAGTCTGTCAGAGACCTCAGGAACACAAACTTGGCAGGGCTGGCTGCCAGTCAGTCCCAGAGATCTTCCTGTGTAATCATGATTTTAGAATTTTGGTTTCTTTTAAAAAGCACAGAAATATTATAAGAATGTGCGTTTGTTTTACTCCCAGGTTTGGGGATCTGGCGCTGCTTCAGATTGTCCACAGCCGCTGACTATGATTTGCCTCGTGCTCTAGCAGGAGTGTGATTTTTCCAGCTGCAGGTAGTTTCTGCAATTGTGTGACATTTGGGATTCTAGGGACTTTTCAGAGGGGATGTAAATGCTAGGGCCCAGGGAGGTAGGGCTGGATGTTAGGGGCTGTTGGTCGCTGCTGGTCATGGTTTGTTAAGTAGTCCTGTGCAAAGAGGAAAGTAGAAGAAGAAGAGGAGGAGGTGGAAGCAGAAAAGAGGGGGAAGCAGAAGAGGAAGAGGAGGAGGAGGGAGCAGAAGAGGAGGAAGAAGGGGAGGAGGAGGAAAAGGAAGAAGAGAAGGAAGAAGAAGGGGAAGAGGAAGAAAAAGGGGAGGAGGAGAAAGAGGAGGAGGAAGAGGAAGAAAAAGAAGGAGGAGGAGGAAGAGAAATTATATATCCTGATGATGAAGATCAAACTTGGCCCAAGCAACTCAACCCCAGCACCCCCTACACAGCAGGAAGTAGTCCAACAATGACGTCATCCCTACACAGCAGGAAGTAGTCCAACAATGACGTCACCCCTACACAGCAGGAAGTAGTCCAACAATGACGTCATCCCCTTTCCAGCTTCTGACTTTGTCCAGGGATCTCTTTCTTTCCCCCTCTATCCTTTTTTTCTCTCATATCTAGTGTTAGGGGGTTGGAAGGGTGGAAGAAAAGGGTGGAGAAGGGTAGGAGGAAAAAGAATCCACAACGTAGCAGAGGCAAGCTGCATGCCTGTCTCTGCCATCTCCGCCCTGGGATTCCACGTGCTGGGGAATGAGCTCAGGCCCAAAACCGTCATGCTCCTGCAGCAAGCACTTTACTGACCGAGCTATCTCCCCAGCCCTGTGAGGTTTAAGAACTCATGGTCTTATTTACCATGAACTCAGTACTGGGGTAGGAATAGGCTCTGGTTTTCTTTCTCCAGGTTTCAGATTGCTCTCATGATCCCAGGACTCACACCACATAGCTGCTGCACCCAAGAAGGTCAAAACCCATCTCCCCAGACAGTGGCTCTCAACCTTCCTAATGTTGTGTCCTTCAATGCCATTCCTCATGCTGTAGTGACCCTCAACCACACAATTTTCATTGCTACTTCATAACTATAGTTTACTACTGTTCTAGATCTTAATGTGAATGTCTGATATGCATGATATCTAATATGCAACCCCGAAGAGGTGGCAACCCAGAGGTTGAGAATAATCGCTACCTTAGATAATTTCCTCTCTGCCTCCTTAATTTCCCTCCCACCCCAACCCCTGCACAGCAGTAGGAGGGAAAAGGGCTTCTCTCAGCCTGGGGAACAGATTTTTAAAGATACTCAGTAAAGACTGGGCTATTCTTTTTTTTACAGTTTGTAGAGAAGTGTGGACAGACAAGCCTCGCTCTTAGAGAAGAAAGAGATCCAGAGTCTAGGCCCATTGGTGCGTTCTATGTGTGGGCTGGGCCTTACCTTGCCCTCCTCCTCCAGCTGCCTCTTGAGGTCCTCCAGCTGCTGGGTGTACGTGAGCTTGCCTCGGGTCAGCTGAGAGATCAGAGCCTCCTTCTCGTCCAGCTGCCGGGACAGCTCCCCTGGGGAGGCACCGAGGTACCTTCAGCCCCTCCTCACCCTCAATCTTGCCTCTAACCCTTAGGCTCCCCTCTCTGGAGAGGAGCATGTACGCCCAGGGCCAGGATGGCTCAGGAGGTTGGGGCTCACGGAGCTCCATCCCTGGGCTCACCATTCTCTGTCTGCAGCTTGGCCCGCTGGCTGGTGAGGTCAGTGACAGAACGCTGTGTCTCCTCAGCCTTGCTCCGGTGCTCATTCATCTGGTCTTCCAGGGTCCGGCACATCTTCTCCAGGTTAGCCTGAGAGAGGAAGAAGTTAGAGTAGGTGCAGGAGGGAACTTAAATGGAGTAAGGATTGCAATTAAAGAGAAAACCATGGAGGGGGGGGGGCAACGAGATGAGCCTTCAAGGAAGAAAGAGGATGGATACCGGAAGCAGATGGAGGGGATTAGAGGGGCCGCCGGGAGGGCCCACCTTGGCCTTGATGATCTGCTCCATGTTGGAGGTGACATCATCCAGCTCCAGCTTGAACTCGCTCTTCTCTTTCTCCAGCTTCTGCTTCACGCGCTGCAGGTTGTCTATCTGCTCGCCCAGCTCCGCCACACTGTCGGCGTGCTTCTTGCGCAGGGCCGCGGCCGTGGCCTCGTGCTGCAGCGTGGCCTCCTCCAGGTCGCGCCGCATCTTCTGGAACTCGGCCTCGCGCTTCTTGTTCATCTCGATCTGCACGGAGGTGGCCCCGCCGGCCTCCTCCAGCCTCTCGCTGATCTCCTCGAGCTCCCGGGACAGGTCGGAGCGCAGCTTCTCCACCTTGGCGCGGGCTGTGCGCTCGGCCTCCAGCTCCTCCTCCAGCTCCTCGATGCGTGCCTAGCCGGGGACACAGAGGCTCAGACCTGCTTCCGGGACCCCTCCATTGAGGCCCCTGCCCCCGGGGCTCTAAAGGGCCCCTGGCCTATAAGAACAGCAAGTAAGTTTGATGTGTTACTGGAGAGGTGGACAGGGAAGGATTTGGGAGAAGGTGTCTTCACAGCACAGTCAGCTTTCATTTCATTCTGTGATCTCTTGACTAGACAGACCGAGACACAAAACCAGGACTTCTGCCATCTTGACCTCCCCCGCCCCCCGTCTCTTCCTGGGTCTTTCTTGGATGATATAAGCCCCAATTGGGGGCTCCCCATAGGAAGCCTTGTTCATTTTATCCCCTTCCACGGGCACACAGCTCGGTGGTGCAGGAGTAGCATAACCAGGAGGGGGACCCAGGGAAGCCGAGAGCCAGCGGGGGACGCCACGTTCAGCTGGAGCCCCTGGCCCTACCTGAAGCTCTTTGAGCTTCTTCTGCAGCTGGCTGCCCAGGGCCTGCTCATCCTCAATCCTGGCATTGAGTGCATTTAACTCAAAGTCCTTCCTGTAGGGAAGAAACAGGGTGGGGTAGCAGGCCAGGCAGGCACCTGGAGAATCCACCAGCGATTGGAGGCTATACAACCAATAAAGTGCAGGCAAAAAATCCTTCCCAATAGTGATTTAGCCCAAAGGCTAACACCTGCTGTTGGGTTCAAGTCCAGTAAGAATGTCATGAAAAGCCCTGTAGTAGCGTAGTGGGGAGAGTGGGGCTCTGTGGGGCTTTCCCCTCTTTTTTAATCAATCAATCAATCAATCAATCAATCAATTAAATGTATAATCGTACATTGCCAATGTCCTCAGACACACCAGAAGGGCATCAGATCCCTATTGCAGATGGTTCTGAGTCACCATGTGGTTGCTGGGAATTGAACTCAGGACCTCTGGAAGAGCAGCCAGTGCTCTTAACCACTGAGCCATCTCTCCAGCCCAAGTTTTCTCCTCTTATCCCAAGTTTTCTCCTCTGTGAAGTAATGAGACTATAGCAAAGCCCCCCCTTTTATTTCTTCCTCTTTGGTGCTGGTGGTCTTTAAGTTGTCACTGTTAGCTTAGGCGACTCAGTTCTCTCTCTCTCTCTCTCTCTCTCTCGCTCTCTCTCTCGCTCGCTCTCTCTTTATTGGTGTGTATTCTCTGTACATAGTGCTGGGATCATAAAGATGGTCTCTCACACCTGAGCACGTGCCTTGATCATGCTCACTTCCCTGTCTACTCCTTGGCCTTGCTGAGCCTTGGCTCTTTGGTAAGGTAGGATGATGGACAGCACCTTTGGAAGGATTCTGAGGAGGGCGGCTGAGAGGACCGCTCCTCCAGAAGAAGCAAGCTCGGTTCTCAGCACTCACACCATGCAGCTCACAACTACCTCACAGGCCAGCTCCAGGCGGTCTGGTGCCCTCTTCCAACTTCTGTGAGCAGTGCACACACACGCACGCGCGCACGCACGCACGCACGCGCGCGCGCGCGCGCGCGCGCACACACACACACACACACACACACACACAATTAAAAATAAAATATATCAAAAATAGAAGGTTGAAAAACCATTAGGGCCATATGCAGTTCACTCATTCGTTCAACAAACTGTGCTTAGGGAAGTGTGAAGACTCTTGTGCAAATACAAGCTGAAGTACTATAAGATCCTCAAACATCAAAATATGCTTTTGCAGCGCTCTATTCGCCAAGTCCCTGTGCGCACCTTTGGGAAGGATTTGCAATAAAGACTGGAACTAGAATCTACCTAGAGCAGGGCGGTGGGTGGCACACACCTTTAATCCCAGCACTTAGGAGGCAGAGGCAGGCGGATTTCTGAGTTCGAGGCCAGCGTGGTCTACAGAGTGAGTTCCAGGATAGCCAGGGCTGCACAGAGAAACCCTGTCTCGAAAAACCAAAAAAAAAAAAAAAAAAAAAATCTCTACCTAGAAAATAAGAAATGACCCAACCCTCAGTGTTTTGAACAGCAGAGCAGTTCCTTTGAAATTATGAGCGGCCTTCCTCCCTATCTGACCAGGTGCTCACAAAGGGAGCACGCTCGTATTTTCACCCCTCCCAAGGGCCTAGCGGGGACAAGGTGCTTGCGAGAGCCAAGCGAGACTCCTTGCGAGGGAGGACCACGGGGCCTGGTGTGTGGCTTGGGGAGCCTTCGCCCCAGTTTGGGCATCCATCGCCTCTTCGGATGGCCCTTGCCCGGGTCAGCCTGTACCGTGGCGACCTGAGCTGGGCTGGATACAGGGCCCTGGCAGTGTGGGACACGGTACTTTTTGAGTCGCTCATCCAGCTGCTGCTTGTCGTTCTCCAGGTCCATGATGCTCTCCTGCGTCAGCTTCAGGTCACCCTCCAGTTTCCGCTTTGCCCGCTCCAGGTCCATGCGCACCTTCTTCTCCTGCTCCAGGGAGCCCTCCAGCTGGCAGAGAGAAGGGCCAGCTATGAACCGCAAGGTAGGCGATCCTGACCGGAGCTTTGCCCATCTATACTTTGGAAATCCTTAGAGAATCTAGGGCTGTGGACGCTCCCCTAGAAAGGACCAATGTTTCCAGGGAACCGTGAGAATGTCTAGACTGAAAGGTTTACTCTATAGATATTTTGTGAATGAATGAATGACTGTGGGATAAGATTCCAAAGCCATAATCGTTCATTCAGCATCCTGTAAGTACCTACGGGTTCCAGGCTCTGTGCAGGGTACTGGAGACACAAAACTGAGTAAACTCAAGTGCCCATCTGAGGGGAGCTCTTAGTCCTGTGGCTGAGACAGACACTGAGTCATTAGGGCGGAATGGTAAGGGCGTCAGTGGACATATACATGCTTGGGGGACAATGGCCATTCGGGACCAGACTCTGCAAAGACCCTCCTCAAGGAGTCTAACAATTTACCAAAGACACATACAGTATCCTCATGAGATAATGCTCTAAACCCTGTGGCCAAAGACAAGAGTTATGTGGGTTTAAATTTCTAACTTTAAAGCTTAATTAAACCAAAAGCCAGCCCAGGCCGCGCATTGTGGCGCATGCTGTACTGCTCACAGCAATCAGGGAGGCAGAGGCAGGAGGATCTCTGTGAGTTTGAAGCCAGGATCATCTACAGAATGAGTTCCAGGACAGACATGGCTACCCAGAGAAACTCTTGAAACCACAAAATCAAAATAAAACAAAAAAGCTACCCCTGTTCTTGATCATAACAGTGAGATTAGATACATTTTTTTTTTGGAGTCGATAACCCTCATGCTTTCTAGTCCCCAGGTTTATTCTGGGAAGATGTCAATAGACTAAAGATTTTCCAGTACCCCAACACCCCCACTCAAACACGGCCATTCACACACACCTCTCAACACAGAAAGGCATGATACGTCTAAGCCCGTTATGCCCAGTCCGCTTACATCATCCACTTGCTGTTCCAGCTTGACCTTGGCCTTGGTCAGAGTGTTGACCTTGTCTTCCTCAGCCTGAAGGTCATCCAGGGCCTGCTGGTGGGCCTCCTGCAGCGCTTTCTTCTCCTTTGTCAGTTTGACAATGATCTCATCCAGTCCAGCCATCTCCTCTGTCAGGTTTTTCACCTGCCAAACGCAAATCCCACATCATTCCCTTTAAGTCAAAGGACACCGTGCTGGGGACACCTAGAAGAACCTCCATGCGGTGGTTTGGAGCCCGAGGGAGGCGGCCTCACCTTGTTCTCTGTCGCATGCTTTTCCTTCTCCACCTTGGCCAGCGTCAGCTCCAGGTCGTCGATGTCCCTCTTGAGCTCCGAGCACTCGTCTTCCAGCTTGCGCTTCTTGGCCGTGAGCTCGGCGTTCATCTCCTCCTCGTCCTCCAGCCTCTCGGTCATCTCCTTCACCTTGGCCTCCAGCTGGATCTTGTTCTTGATCAGCTGGTCACAGCGCTCCTCTGCATCCGCCAAGTTGTCTTGTTCCTGGGAGCGAGGAGCAGACAGGGGAGCTGGTCAGAGAGGGCGCCATTGTCCTCGCTGGTGGAGGGGAGAGGTGCAGTAGCCGGAGAGAAGAGGGGTCCCGGCTTATTCTCCTCTGAGAAGAGCCTGAGGGGGTGGGGGGCTCAGGAGGCAGGTTTAGGACGGTCTGGCTTGGGAGCACTGGGGAGAGGAGCAGAGGAGGGAACTCAAAGTCTTTACATGTCTTTTCCTCTAGTCTCCTCGATTTAAGGAACTACACTTGCTGATGTTACGCCCTGTGAGTCTTAACCTATGAGACAGGCAGGTGGCTCCTGTCTAAAATGAAGAAATTTAAGCTCAAAGATGATTTACAGTTTCCCCTAAGAGCTCTCTCTCTCTCTCTCTCTCTCTCTCTCTCTCTCTCTCTCTCTCTGTGTGTGTGTGTGTGTGTGTGTGTACATGTATATTTTGGGACCGAATCTCTTACAGCCCAGCTTGGCCTTACGCTCACTCTATAACCAATGCTAACCTTAAACTCTTGATTCTCCTGCCTCCGCCTCCCAAGTGCTGGGATACCAAGGCTGGGCCACCATATATGCCTAAGCCTGTGTATTTAACAGGGGATTTTTTTTTATCTTTTCTTCTTCTGAGGATGTCTTCCAAAGCGCGCTACCAGAATCCTCAGCCTGTGAGTGACAAGATTTACACTCCTAGGTGGAGAGAGGCGTGGGATTGTGGGACGCGTGGCCAGAGCACGGGGGAGGAGCTGACCATGGCCACACGGCCTCACCGCCTGCACTTGGAGCTGCAGGTCGTTCTTCTCCTGCAGCAGGGACACCATCTTCTCCTCCAGCTCCTTGCGGCGAGCCTCAGACTTCTCGAGTGCATCTTTGACGCGCCCAAACTCCTCCTTCATGTTGGCCATCTCCTTCTCCGTCTCTGCGCTCTTGAGCAGAGGCTTGATCTTGAAGTAGAGCTTCATCCACGGCCAATTCTTGACCCCCATGAAGGCGCGAATGTTCCACTGGATGATCAGCAGGGAGTCTCTGCAGGCACAGTGAGGAGAGTCATGTGCAGCTTCCCCGTCCCTTCCCACTTGAGGCCTTTATTCCCAGATCAATCCACCGTTCCTTCATTTGCCACACCCTCTCTGAGGTCTTCTGAGGCTAAGGACCAGCTTGTGTTCATAAAATGCCCTCCTAATGATTGCTTCCTGCTGGGCTCACTGAAGTCTTTCTCTTGACACGGTCACTGAATTAGCCTGACCCTCCGGAGGCCTGGGTTCCTTTAAAGACCGCTCGCTCTCTCACCTGCGCTCCAGCAGCTTCTTGAACTCCATCCTGGAAAGCACGCCTCGGGACTGGGCCTGGATTCTGGTGATGATGCGGCTCAGCCTCTCATCCCGCATCTCCTCCAGCAGCCCCAGCAGCCCCGCCTTGAAGAACACCTGCAGAGAAGACTTTGTGTGTCAGGCATGACTAGGATGAGGTATGAGAGGGAAGTGGTGGGCATTTGGGGACAACTGAAGGAGGAATTGGAGGGAGGATGCCAACCAACCAAAGGGAAAGCGATAGCTTTAACTCATTTGTCTCTTTCTTTTCCTCACCTTGGTGTGACCAAACTTGTACTGGTTGTGGTCGATGTCCAGGGAGCCCAGCAGCTTCTCAGCCCCCTTCCTGCTATCAATGAATTGCCCCTCAGGGATGGCCGCTGGGTTCAGGATGCGATACCTTGGGAGGGAAGTTCTCAGAGTCATTTGCGTTCTGCATGGGTCTGCTCTGCCTATAGAATTCCAGGGACGCCATAGCCCCCCCACTCCCACCAAGGCAGCCCACCCCTGGCTCCCCGACCCCTGAAGCACCCCCTTACCTCTGCCGGAAGTCCCCATAAAGTATGCGGTTGGGGAAGCCCTTCCTGCAGATGCGGATACCCTCCAGGACGCCGTTGCATCGCAGCTGGTGCATGACCAGAGGGTTGTCCATCACCCCTGGGGCGGCGGGAAGGAGAGAGATGATTGGGGGAGACTATTGGATTAATACCAATCCTCTGGGTTCTCATCCAGGCCCTGGCAAGGCTTACGTCAGCAAGTCAGTCAGCCAATACCAATTTTCCATTTGTTTCATTTCCCCCTTAGCCACACTTCTAACGGCAATCAAAATATTCTCTCATCTATTACCTTATATAATTTATGCTTCTTACATGGGTGGTTTCAGGATGTTCATATCTCTCATTCTGTGTGAATGAGCTAAGACACTGAATGCTGTGCAGGCCACGGAGCTAACTGAGGCCTGAGCCAGGCTCTGAACCTGGCTCTCCTGGCAATTTTGTTTCCAGTGTTTAAAACCAGATAGACATACCATAGATGTCACTCATGAGGTGATACCCATAGAAGTACCTTACATAGTACCCTGAGGTACATTCCCAACATAGGGGAACTCTGGGAGGGGCAGTCTGGGAGGGGCAGAAGAATGTGACTCGGAAACCACCATGACTCGGAGATTACTCAGGGTCGGGCCTCTGAGACAGAGCGCGTCCGGAGTGGGAGAGCGCGAGTCCGCGGGCTCACCTGGAGATTTCGTCTCGTTGGGGATGATGCAGCGTACAAAGTGGGGATGCGTGGAGCGCAGGTTTGTCATAAGTTTGTTCAGATTTTCCTGTGGCAGAAAAAGAAGAGGAAATAAAGAGCGGGGAAGAAGGAGACGTAGGAGGCAGAGAGGAGGGAGAGAAAGGAGAGAGTCCAGGAAGTGAGGGGACGGGAGGATGCCGGAGAGGACACAGGTGTGGGGGGGAGCTGATGGAGGTGAGAAGTGAGGGAGGTGAGATGGCCCGGAGACGAGGACAGACAGGAGCCTGGAAAGGGCCAAGACTGAAAAAAGCCCAAAAAACTGGGCTTGGGAGGAGCTGGGGATCCAGGACACAGGAGCTGGGGCTGCAGTGCTGGAATGAATGGGGAGCCATGGTAGGCGGGGGCTGGGCACGCACGCACTCACCCTGTGCAGAGCGGACACGGTCTGAAAGGATGAGCCTTTCTTTGCCTTGCCTTTGCCTTTGTCTGCAGCTGTGGGATGGAAGCCAAGGGAAGGGTAACTAGTGGGCTCGTAAAGAGGAAAGGCGTCGGGGGTGGAGACCTACGGCCCCTCTCACATCTCCTCTTTCCTGGCCACCAGACAAGGCTTTTCAATATGGCGGCTTCAGTGTCTCCACCCAGGTCTATCTCACTGAGTCTATTCGGCACATCTCGGGCTATACCGTGACTTTGCAACAGATGTGCCTCAGAGCTATGGCGTAAGCCTTAGAGTGCTAATGCCCGGGTCCTTACGTGCATCGGCTCCAGCATAGTTGGCAAACAGATTGCTGAGCAGCTTGAGGGAGGACTTTTGGTACAGTCCCACCACCGTCTCGTTGAGTGGGTCCTTGTTCTTCTGTAGCCAGCCCAGGATGTTGTAGTCCACGGTGCCCGCGTAGTGGATCAGGGAGAAGTGGGCTTCCTGCTTCCCCTTGACGTTGCGGGGCTTCTGGAAGTTGTTGGACTTGCCCAGGTGGTTGTCATACAGCTTGGCCTTGAAGGTCATGTCTGTGGCCTTGGGGAACATGCACTCCTCCTCCAGGATGGACATGATGCCCATGGGCTGAGAGTGTCGGGAGAGGATCGTTGAGTAAGCTTCACTCGGTCGAGATAGTCTTCTGTATGTCAGTATTTACTCAGACATGCACATAGGGTATGAAGAGACCAGGCTCGGCCCAAGGATAGCAGCGGTCTACCCTGTGACACCTGACAAGCTTTCCACAAGTGGGGATTTTTGTTGATGTCGGAGGGACTTTTTCTTTTTTCAAATCTGAGTTCGTGGTTGCTTCTGATGTCTCTATCATACCCCACCACCCAGATCCCTGTGATGCTGAGCTTAAAACTAGGTACACTAGCCATGTGGTGATGACACAAGCCTTTAATCCCAGCACTCAGGAGGCAGAGGCAGGCGGATCTCTGAGTTCGAGGCCAGCCTGGACTAGATAGTCAGTTCTAGGAAAGCCAGGGCCACACAGAGAGACTTTGTTTGGAAAAACCAAAAACTAAAACACTCTTCTAACCCCCACACCACTGTCCCATTTCCTGTAACCCAGAGCCAGCGGCGGGGAAGCCCCACTTCAGATGCCCACCCTTCATGTGCCCAGTCCTAAGACCCTGGGAACAGTGCTATCAGCACTGTCCTAAATAGTCTGAACAACACAGAACCCTGAGAACCCTGGAAAATAGAATCCCGCTTCTGATTCTTAGACTGAACTCCTCAGAAGGGAGATGAGTCATCACTTTATCTGGAAATCTGAAGGGTTTATGTAAGGTACAGGGGGGGGGGAGGCTCAGGTGGGGGAGACAGGGCTCACCTTCTCAATGAGGTCGATGCAGGCCTGCAGGTCCATCCCGAAGTCGATGAAGGTCCACTCGATGCCTTCCTTCTTGTACTCTTCCTGCTCCAGCACGAACATGTGGTGGTTGAAGAACTGCTGCAGCTTCTCATTGGTGAAGTTGATGCACAGCTGCTCAAAGCTGTTGAACTGCAGGGCCGAGGCAGCCAGTCAGGCAGGCCGACCGAGGCTCTGAGTGGCCAGCAGGGTGGGTCAGCCTAGGACAGTGCCACACACCTGCCCAAGCCTGGCACAGGTCATGGCTGCTCCCCTCCCAGGTCATGGCAGGGAAGGGAGGGCTTCTCCTGAGGGCAGGGACAGTGACTGACTCTATCCATCCCACCCCTCACCCCCTGTGCCTGGCCCCTGGCTGGCCCTGCACACACGACAGAGGTCTGAGTGGGTGGGTGAGAAACATGTGTGTCCCAGGCCAGGGCTCCCAGACTCACATCGAAGATCTCAAAGCCGGCGATGTCCAGGACACCTATGAAGTACTGGCGTGGCTGCTTGGTCTCCAGGGTTGCGTTGATGCGTGTCACCATCCAGTTGAACATCTTCTCGTACACTGACTTGGCCAGTGCCCCGATGGCGTATGACACCTGCAGGGTAGGGGAGAGATCCAGATGAGATGCGCTCTTGGGAAGGATGAATTTGAAAGCTCATCTTCCACCATGCTGTGATCTCGTGGCCTTTCATTTATCATCCAAAGATGACCCACCTGCTGGACATTCTGCCCCTTGGTGACATATTCGTTGCCCACTTTGACTCTAGGGTGGCACAGCCCCTTAAGCAGGTCAGCTGAGTTCAGCCCCATGAGGTAGGCTGATTTGTCAGCCTCTGGAAGGAAAGGACAGGTAGCAACGTTACTACAGGGATACCCAGTCTGCAGATGTGGCCCTCAGGGATCCTCGGCTTTCTTGCTTCTCACCCTCAGTGCCGTCGGGCTCCGCCTGCTCCTCCCGCTGCTTCTGTTTGAACTTCATGTTTCCAAAGTGCATGATGGCGCCTGTCAGCTTGTAAATGGAGTTCTTCTCTTCTGG
The DNA here is from genome assembly GCA_964023405.1 of Apodemus agrarius. Classification (NCBI taxonomy): domain Eukaryota; kingdom Metazoa; phylum Chordata; class Mammalia; order Rodentia; family Muridae; genus Apodemus; species Apodemus agrarius. Next base: position 72,021,569 of record OZ030013.1, on the reverse strand, counting down.
AGTGAAGCCCAGCACATCAAAGGCGCTCTGTAAGCAGCCCCCATATCAGGGAATCCCAGAAAAGGAAGTGTGACCAGTTAATGAGACCCGCATACGCTGGAGAGAGAACTTGAATTGGCTTTCCTACTCCCTGTAAAGTATGAGATTCCCACAAGCAGAGAGGGACTCTGAAAGAGACATTACAAGATCGGGGCTCTGCCTTATCACCGTCCACTGCCAATGGTTATAGCCGGGTTCTCTGTAGCTGCTGTGGGCTGCTCACCTGTGTTCCCAGACCTTTCCCTGCCTAGGTTTTCATACCCGTGTGTATCTCTCCTCTACCCAACAGCTCACTTTACCCCTAGGATCTGTAGGGCTCTCCTTCCGGTTTCCTGAGCCTTGTGATTTTGTTTTCTACCTTTCCTGTCTCTGTCCATGGTTCTCAGCACTGTGATTTGACAACACCAAACACTGACTAACCTCCTGCTTCACAGCGCATGCCTTAGCAAACCCTGTTCACAGGGTGCACTGTAGCCCTCCAGGAGGGTTGTACCGCTTTAAAAATCAGATAGCCAGTATCTGTTCCTAAGCTGCCACCACTAAGTGTCCACCCCGCGGCTGAGTGCTCACATACGTACATCGGTGGCCATGAGCTCTTCAGAGTCATCAATTGAGGCCACAGTCGTCTCTCCTTGCGAGATGAACGCATAATCGTAGGGGTTGTTGGTGATCAGCAGCATATCTAAGATGGAAGGAATGTGGTTCGGATGTGCACAACCCCTGGCTATCCTCGGGGCTGCAGGCTATAGCAAACAGGCCAAGGGAGAGGCTCAGATAGGGCTCGACTTGACCCCCAAGATTGAATCTAGCAATATCCTAGGGCCCAAGGCATACTGCCAGAACCCAGCCTTAGGCAGAGAAGACCAGGTTGCCATGGAAATAGCTGGTCTCAGTCTGACTCACCTAGAAGCTCAGGCTTTTTATTAGACAGGATTTGGTAGAAAATGTGATAATCTCTTTCTGCTTTCAGCTGGAAAATAACCCTGGATTTTTCCAGAAGGTCTGTGAACAGGCAGATAGAAGGAGAGGAATGAGGGGTTAGAATGTAAATACAAAGAAGTCAAGGGAAAGGGATGGGGACTGTGACCAGCAAAAGACAGAGGGAGAGACCACTGCATGGATGCCATGGTCACACATGAAGGTGGAGGCGGAGACCCAGAAGGAGAGAAAGCATCTTAGAGAGAAACCCCAGAGGAACACGCACTGATGGCAGACGGAAACCAGAGAAAGCCTCAGGCAGGTGTAGAGGCAGAGAGAAGAAGCGCATACCGCGGAAAGAGGTTGCGATTAGGCCGTAGAACCAGAGTGGGCTCAGCCTAGAGAAGCCCCGGCAAATGCATGGAACTTACAGGTCTCTATGTCTGCAGAGGCCAGCTTTCCTGTCGCCCCAAAATGGATCCGGATGAATTTCCCCTGAAGAGATGGATGGGAGAGAGTAGCACTGAGCCCGGGAAAGGCCCCCGTTGGAGTCCATCCTCCAGCCAGCACAAGTCCCGAGTTCAAGGTGGAGTATCACTCACAAATCGGGAGGAGTTGTCATTCCGAACTGTCTTGGCATTGCCGAAGGCCTCCAGAGCAGGGTTGGCTTGGATGATTTGATCTTCCAGAGTGCCCTGAAAGAGGCCAAGAAGGATGAGAGGCGAAAGCTGCCTACTCTTTTCCCATAATGCAGACCCTTAGGTGACAGCAGGCCTACCTTGCCCGGGGTCTGGTCCTTCTTGCTGCGGTCCCCAATGGCAGCAATAACAGCAAAATACTGGATGACCCTCTTAGTGTTGACAGTCTTCCCAGCTCCGGATTCTCCACTGTTGTGACAAGCAAAGGCTTAATGGGCAGTAAAAATACTGGTTAAGACCCTCAAGCCTCAGGTGAGGGGGGAGGAGCACCTATTCTAGTGGAGAGGATGCGTTCTGATCAGGGAGTTGTTAGGGACTGGGACAGAGGATCAGGTTAGCCAGGCAGGAAGATGATGCCACAGAGGACAAGGTGTCAATCAGAGGAGAGGATGGAGAGAGTAGGTGGGGAGGGTGGAAAAGGTTTCTGAGGGGAAAGATAAGGAGAGTGAAGAGGAGAGATGCATGGGCCTTTCCAGATGAGCTTATACATGAATGAGGAGTTAGAGGAAATGGGGGAGAAAGCAAGAGGAGAAAATAAAAAGATAGAAAGCAGGAAGGGAGAGGGGCACAAAGAGAGAAGTTGGAGCAAAGATCAGAGAAGCAAGAGCTGGGCGTGTGGGTGGAGAGAAAGAGGACCATAGGTGCACGCAAAGGAGTCTGGGTACTCCCCAGTGGATTCTGGGATCAGGGATTCTGGAGCTATGCTCACGTGATGAGGATGGACTGGTTCTCCCGATCTGGAAGAGAGAGGAGGAGAGGCAATGCGTTGAGGGATGAGAGTCCGGCTGAGGAGGGTCTGGGTTGGGGGGACCCAGGTCGGGGCACCAGGCTTACCTGTCAGCATGTACTGATAGGCGTTGTCAGAGATGGAGAAGATGTGAGGTGGGGCCTCGCTCCTCTTCTTGCCCCGGTAGGCGGCCACCACTTCCGCATTGTACACTGGCAGCCACTTATAGGGGTTGACGGTGACGCAGAAGAGGCCTGAGTAGGTCTGGGGGAGAGGAAGTGAAGGGTGGTTGTCAGAGTTAGAGAAAGACCCCAGGAGACGATGGAAGCAAAAGGCGAAGCTCAGAATCCGGTGTTAGAATCGAGCAAAGGAGCAGGGGCTGGCGTGGAGTGCCATGCTTCCCGGCCACGGAGCAGGCAGGTAGGGGCGTGGCTTCAGGAGACTGCTCTTGCCCAGGAGGCTCTAGGGTCTGAGGGATTGGTGGATGAACTGGTGCTGTACTCACGTAGATCATCCAGGAAGCGTAGCGCTCCTTGAGATTGTACAGCACAGCCGGCTCGTGCAGGAAGGTCAGCATGGCCATGTCCTCGATCTTGTCGAACTTGGGAGGGTTCTGCTGCATCACCTGGTCCTCCTTCACCGTCACCGTCTGGAACAGCCCACACAGGCCCTCATGTCAACCTGTGCCTGCCCTGTTCTATCAGCGCGAGGGCAGTAGGACAAGGTATGGAGTGGGGGAGATGGTGTATCCCCAGGAGAGCCTGGAGTTGGATGTTGGGAGTATGGAGGCTTTTGGGAGAGTCTGGACCCCCATCCTACCCGAAGGACAGGAAGCTTGGGGGTCCTCAGGTGTGCACGCATGTTCCCCTCTCTGGGCACCCCGGGTGTGGGGCTCTCTTGAGTGCCCCCCTCACACCAGAACCGACACCTACCTTGCCATTCTCTGTCTCAGCGGTGACTTTGCCACCCTCTCGAGACACGATCTTGGCCTTGACAAACTCTTCTTTGTCATCGGGCACAAAAACATCTTTCTTGAGGTCAAAGGGCCTGGTCTGCGCCTCCAGCCTCTCCTTCTCAGACTTTCGCAGGAAGGGGGCTGCGGCCCCAAAGGCAGCCATCTCTGCGTCCGCCATGACTGGGCCTGGGGCGAGGAGCAGCTGTTACCCACAGCCTTTCCCCATCCTGGGCTCTCCCAAAGCTGGCACCATGCTCAGCGCTCAGGAGCTTACCCTTCTTCAAGCTTAGCCCTAAACCAGGAGCAGCCTGGCAACTGTGCCAGGCGAAGGGGACGGCTTTTGTTCACTTGGGGCACTCTTTGGGTGTGTCCTGACCTTCTTGCAGAGACAGGACTCTGCCTCGATCTCTGACTGTCAACAGTCCCTGTCCATCACTGGCCATGAGTATGGAGCTTCTGAAACCCCTTACTGTCTCCAAGCAGACAGAAAGGGGCTTTCCAGGCTTTGGGCTATACTGTGTGCGGTTTGCCCAGATCTCCCAACATTTGGACTTCAGCTTTTCTCACCTTGGATTCTCAAACGTGTCTAGTGATAGAGGGGTAGGCCCAGGCCTGTAGGGGAGCTGGAGAAAGGGAAGAGACTGTCAGGACAGGCCGTGGCCCAGCCTGCCTGCTGGCTCCTCCCTCCCCTCTGGCTCTGCTCCTCAGCACATGGAAGTGTGATCAGCAGCGCTGGCCAGCCTTTCTGGTCACTGCCATCCTCCCTCTTCCAGCTCTGTTTCCTTTCTCCCAAAGACTAACAGCGTTTGCGTCTCCCAGTCCTCCACCCTTAGGGGCTGCTCTGCCCGTACCTGGCTCCGTCTGCCGAGGCTTCCTTTCTTTGAGCTACCTACAAAACAGCAACGGTCACACTTGTCCAGACAATGCACTTTTACTGGTTTACTTGGTGGCTGCCCCCTTGCTCACGTCAAGGTTGAAGGCCTTAACTTTTCTCAGCGCACCAGGCAAGTAGCAGAGTCCAGACTTCAGACTCGAGTCTCCTGATTCCAAGAGCCCCCTGACTACCCTCGCACACCCCAGCGTCCCCTGCCCGTGCTCTGAGGAGCATCGTGCCTCCTGCTTGTGCACACACGTGACCTGAACATCAACTTCCGTCCTCACTCAGCACGCATGCTCCCCGCGGTGTTCGTGTGCGACAGCCCCAGCACACAGGCAGGCTCCTGTGGCTGCGTGATCGTCAGCCTATGAAGATCAGAGCCCCCCACACCTGCGTGTCTGTGGGCTGCTGCTTCAGAGATTACATGCAGGGTCATACCTAGTAATAGTTCTTCCTTGCACACAGTCAGACACTTCCACAAGCATGGACAGGTTCTAGTATTCACAAAACTGGCTTCCTTAAGAATTAGTCTCCACCATTCTGTCCCTCTTCCCCCAAAATGCTCGTAACCAGGCATGATGCATCTTATGTGACAAAATATTAACTGAGCCGGGCGTGGTGGCACACGCCTGTAATCCCAGCACTTGGGAGGCAGAGGCGGTGGATTTCTGAGTTCAAGGCCAGCCTGGTCTACAGAGTGAGTTCCAGGACAGCCAGGGCTACAAAGAGAAACCCTGTCTCGAAAAAGAAAAAAAAAAATAACTGATCCTTACATTTAAGACATGTGTGCTTGTACTTGCACACGTGCACGCACACACGCACGTATACACGCACGTACACGCTTACACTCGCTGCTATTGCATTCTGGGCCATATACACATATAGATATTCACCCCCCCTTGGGACACTTGGGCTCCCACATTCCTATGGCACAAGCATGCGTATTTAGGTCTGCACAGGAGGGCTCAGTAGTAACCAGGTACTACACGCCAGAAGCTGCTGTTCTAGGGGAATCACTTCCTGAACCTGGAGCCCCTTATCCCAGAGGGAAGCCTCCAGCTCCCGGTCCTACCTGACGGTAGCAAGGAAAGAAACAGCAGGAGAATGCTCAGAGCCAGACCTGCTCTCAGGGGCTGTATATATGGAGCAGCAGGGTGCCCCATCCCCCACCTGCACCCAGTCCCTAGCCAGATTTAGAAAGAACTGTTGTCACTAAAAGCATTTCCCCCGACTCTCCCCCCCTTCCCTTGTCCAAACAGTACTCCCCCCTCCTCCCCCAGCTAGGAAACAATTGGAAGTGGTCGTCATTGTTGTGGCATGGCATGTCCAGGGTCTGAGTTCCAGGGGGTGGGGCGGCTGCAAGCGGAGCAAAAATATCCCCTTACATTCCACAGCTCACTAGAGAGTGAGCTGAGCAAGACCACCATGACCTCAAGCAGGCAGGGCCCTGGCTGGCCTGCAGGAGGGCCCTGCTGACCCTGGCATGACTGCCCCTTAGAAACCTTGCCCCTAGTACTAGCCTGGCCCTATTTCCAGGATCCTCCCCACTCTCCTGGCTTGAGTCCTGCATCTGACTGAGGTGGGAAGGGGTTGGGTCACAGCAGCAGAGAGGGGCAGGGCAGAGTTGGGGGCATGGCCCTGGTATGGCGGTTGGATTGGAGCAGATAGAGGGTAGGTTCCTGGTAGGAGCAGAGAGTTTAGGCACAGGAACTCTGGCTCAGGCGCTGCTCTCCTTGGGCCAGCAGGCAGGCAGCGCGTCTCTGGGATCGCTGGGCTTCAGAGCCAGGCAGATCTGTAGTGATCCACTTAAGTGCTTTGCTTTCTGGAGGAGGGAGTGCTTCCTCTAAGGTTTCACAGCTTCAGGGGAGCAGAAGCCAGAGTGGGGACCTCAGCAGAGAGGAAGTTGATCCCATCAGGGGAGGAGGGTTAGGGACTCCAGGGAAGCAATGACAAAGCCCTTTGCAGGGGCACACCGGCTGCCCAATGGTTGCACTTTAGAGTCCTTTGGTGTTCTCCTCGATGCCCTGCCTGAGCCTCCCAGGGCTTTAGGTAATATGGCTACGGTTCCCTGGTCCACCTGGCCTCTGTCTAGACGTGGGTGCAATCTTTGTTCTTACAGGTGGAGAGAGGGACAGGGCAGGACCGATCTTCCCTTTCCCTGCAGTCCCTGGGAGCGACACTGGCACCCAGCCTTGTTCTTCCAGCACGGGCTATGGAAGCTTCGCTGCTCGGTGTCTAGGCAACAGATTCATGGTTTAGTTTGAAATCCCCATTCGTCCCAAACAGAGCCCTGAGCGCATGCGGATTAATCCAGTTGATTAGATGTCAGTTTGAAGGAGAGAGGCGGGCCTGGGGGATGGGGTGCGAGCCAAGCAGGTACATTTTGAAGGTGGGGTGGGCACAGCAGGGAAGGGAGCTTCCAGGAAGGGCTTCTGTGGGGTTTCTTGGTAACCGTAGCACAGGGCTGAGTGAGGATGCTGAGCTAGCGCACTGTGCAGGGGGAGCTGGGGGGAGACCACAGACTGTAGGGGCTGCGCCCCACTGCGGCTGCAGCTCTGCAGTCCTCAGCACGCAGTTGCAGCTGTTGAAGACATGTTAGCTTGCTGCTGACATGCTCAGCAGAACAAATTCTGGGGGTCTCCTCCAGACCCCGCCAGGTATTGACAGAGCAGCCACAGGAAGGTGCCCTTCCTGTCACGTGCAGCGATAGGGCTCAGGCACAGGCACATGGGATGGGTGAAGAAGGCGTGGAACCCGGGCGAGCCAGTTTAAAGCCTTTGTGTGTCTTTGAGTGGCTGTGGGATTGGGTAGCCATCTCTACAACTTCACCACACACCCTTCCCCCCCCCTTTCAGGTTTGCAGGGCTTTGGCCTATAGATGTTTCAGTGGATTGCTCTCAATGCTTTCCTAATTTCCTAAGTTCCCTGTCTCCTAGCCCAGATGTTCGGGTCTCTTCTGCTTGCTGCTGTTGGCAGCTGGGTGGCTCTTCCCGTGTCCTTCCCTGTGTGAGCATCCGCCGAGGGCCGACTGTGAGCTTGGCGGGTGCCGTTGTAGTCACTGGAGATATGTACCATAGAACCAAAGAGCCCTGCTGGGACAGCAGAGGACCCAGGCCTCAGAGCACAGCCTGGGCTGCAGACGTGACATTCCTAGTGCAGAGAATGGGGCCCGAACCCATGTGAGGAGTGGGTGGTGATGTGGAACACACTACAGAGTGACAGGAGACAAGACAAAGGGACAGCAAGGGCTATTAATAAAGAGGGGCTGACTGGGCTGCAGGCTGCTAAGCTGAGGTAGACCAAATAAGGCCAGACAGACGGAAGGTGAGCCGCGCCGCCGCCCCAGCCTCCCCGCCCCAGGCACGGGGCCTGCTTTGTCTGGGCTCTGTCACCACACTGATCGAGTGTCAGGCCCAAACAGGAGCCATTTGCTGTGAACATGCCAGTGGAGACCAGCGGAAAGTTTGCTAAAATTACTACTGGGAATTAGGGGTTGGGGGAGGGGGGGCACACGGGCTTGAACTAAATGAGAGAGGAGCATGGAAAGAGAGAAATCTGAAAGGAACCTCAGAACCCAAAGGGAGAGGGGCAGGGGGAGATAAAAGAGGTAGGGCATCTGGCCCAAGGGGAGGAAGGAGCCTCGGCTGTTTGAGAACAGGAGAGGGGACCCAGTGCCTGTTCCTAACTGCCTGAATCCCCGACCTTGGAGAACCTGTCCCTGGCTCCACACGGGCCAGGATTAGGGAGCTGAGTTTGTCTCTCTCAGGTTTCTCTTTACAAACAGCTGCTCCTCCTTGTCATTCTTTTGTATTCGGGCTGGTTCCAAAATGTTTTTGTACTCGGCATAGTCGCCTGCCCACTCCATCCACCAGGCTCTCTTCACTCCAGTCTCGGCTTTCCGATAGACAGGAGCCAGCTGGGGAGGCAGACCAGTTTCAACTAGAGTGTTTTAGGCAGGTAGATCGCTCCTTCAAGAGTGTTTAGAGGGAGCGCTGTGCGGAGTGGCCAGTCTAGAGGCTTGAGGGAGCTGAGAAGGGGGCTATCTGGGAGCACAGAGATCCCTCTGAAACCCAGCTCTATGCTTTCTAGCCATATGGTCTAGCCTAGCACACATCAGCACATAACAGACTTCATAGCAGGAAGTTTTTATCCCAAGGAACACCAACATCAGGGAGCCAGACTGCAGACAGCAGGGCTAGTCCTTTGGGCCCCTAGCATTTTCCTCAGCCCGCCAGGTCTCATGGGTTGAAGATAAGACCTTCAGGTGGTCCTAGACTGCCCTGCTGCTGTCTGTAAAACTTTTCTCATGACCAAGCTCACCCAAGCCCACCAAAAGCTGGCCCAGCAAAATGGCGATATTGTCAGGAAAACAATGGAAGCTGAGAGGAGGCATTAGCTAAATGCTTTTTGTGTTCGGGGACCATGCAGCCGCTTCTGGAGACGGGGAGCCAGCTATGAGGAGGAGGCAGGTTACACTGCGGCCCTCTGGAGGTGGTCTGGCCAGGGACCCTTCAGATAGTCCTGATCTTAGAGTCAGCCAAGGATGCAGAGGGTCTAGAAACCTCTGAAGGAGAATGCTAGAGTATTTTGATATGGAAAAAAAAAATTGGGGCAAACTTAGCTTGGTGGTATAGGTCTTTAATCCCAGCACTCAGGAGACAGAAGCAAGCAGATCTCTGTGAGTTTGAGGCCAGCCTGGTCTACATAGAGAATCCCAGGCCAGTCACAGTGAGGCAATCACTGTGGGACTAGTCTGACTGTTAAGGCACCCAGCTTGGAGGATAAAGTAGCTACTACATTCTCAGCTCTCCGGTATGATTCTGCTAGTGTTATTATCTTCAAGCTGACTTAGAAAAGTCTTTAGTATATGTCTGAGGGTTTCTACTGTTGTGATAAAACACCATGATCAAAAGCAACTTGGGAGGAAAGGGTTTAACTTCAGCTCACAACTCTCAGGTCATACTCTGACACTGAGGAAAGTCAGGACAAGAACTCAAGGCAAGAGTCTGGTGGAGGCGGGAACTAAATCTGCTTACTGGCTTGCTCCCCAGTGGCTTGCTCAGTCTGATTCTTGTAACACCCAAGAGCTCCTGATTAAGGGTGGCACCACCCACCATGGGTTCTGCCCTCCTGTATCAATAATTAATTAAAAGGCAAAGCTGATGGGGACATTGTTTCAGTTGAGGGTCCTCCTCCTCATATGATCCTAACTGTTGAGTGGACAACGACAGAACTAACCAGGACAGCGTGCATACACACGGGCAGTCTAACCAGGACAGCGTGCATACACACGGGCAGTCTGGAAGAGAGCGAGGACAGGTTAGAGAGATGGCTCGCTGCTGAGAGTGCTCGCTGTTCTGCAGAGGAACGGAGGTCGGATTCCCACAGCCCACAGGGCAGCCAACAACCTTATGTAATTCCAGTTCTAAGGGATCCGATGCCCTCTTCTGGCTTCCACTGGGACTACACATAATATACATCCATGCGTGTAGGCAAAATCTCCAACACAAAAACAAAAGCAAATGCATCTTTCTTTAAAGAGAGGAAACGTGCTGGGCATGGTGGTACATGTCAGTTCCAGCACTGAGAGGCAAAGACAGGTAAATCTCTGGGGGTTCAAGGCCACCCTGGTCTGTACAGTGAATTCCAAGATAGTCTGGGCTATATAGCTAGACCTGTATCAAGGAAAAAAAAAAAAAGAGGTGAGCAGAGAGATGTGAAGAGCAGTGGTGGCTCTTCCGGAGGACCCAGGTTCAATTCCCAGAACTCACATGACATCTCACAAGGGTCTGAAATGAAACAGGGCCTGGATCTAAAATGAGCCAAGAACTAAGAACCTCTTCGTCTACGAGGATGACACCATTAAGTGCTTAAAGGTGGGGACACAGACCTGGAGCTTAAAAGGTGAAGGAGGCTTTGAGAAGCACTGCATGCCAAGCCGGTTCCCAGCAGTGGAAATCCACATGGCCCAAAGTTCGGTCAGTGAATGGTGATGTGAGGTGAGACACCACACACACACACACACACACACACACTTAGCATAAAAATAAATATATATTTTTAACAATAAAACGCTGGATGTGGTAGCAAGCATCTGTACTCCCAGCACTCCTATGGCAAAATGAGAGGCAAAGACAGGAGAATATTCCGGGAGGCGAGAAAGTTCACGAAACAGCCAATCCTGGACACGCGACAGAGCAGAAGAGAAACCTCGCCTCAAACCTATGTGGAAGGAGGGAACCAGTCCTGACAAGTTGTACCCTGACCTCCATGTGTGCACTCTGACACGAGGGTGCCTACAGACGTCATGCACGTGCATACACACATCCACCACACACGCTAAAAATTAGGAAGAGAGAAAGAGATAGGAGCCAAAGAGAATAAGGCGAGACGGGTTTCCTAGAAATCACAGAAGTCTTTCAAGGGGAGCAGGTGGCTGGTAGTGTCAGATTCCAAAGAAAGGCAGAGTGACAGGAGAAAAGAACTTGGGTGGCCCTGCAGGAAGCAGCTTCCAGGGAGTCACAGGGCAGCGCCAGGCTGCTGTGGTTTAATTAAGAATAAGGGCGAGCAGGATTTAAGCGGAGTGGCTGGGAGTTAATAAAGGAAAGGGACAGGAAGTGTGGGCAGCGCGGGTTACAGCTTCCGATGGAGTGGTCTGGCAAAGGAATGAGTGAGACAGGGAGTGGGTCAGACATTATGGTTTATTTTGTTAAGATGAGGCAGCCCAGAGCCCTGGAGCAGGGGCGATGAAGGATGTCCTTGGTTTGCTCTCTGTTTCCTTTTGGCTTCTCTGGCACTGTTTTCCTATTTCCAGCTCTCGTTCTGGAACTTCGGAGGGTGGTGTGTAAACACTCAGACACTGTGAGATAGATGAACCCGCAGGTGCGGGGCTCACGGCCCCAGCCTCACAGTCACAGATGCTTGAGGCAGCTTGGAGCAGAGCTTGCTGCAGCCGCCCTCCCCTCCCCTGCCCTCCCCTGCCATCTCCTTCCCTCCCCTCCCCTCCCCTCCCCTGCCATCCCCTCTTCTTGGGCTCTCACTGATTGGACAGAGTATCTCAGCCTCCAGAGGTCTCTGGTCTCAAGGTAAAGTGGGAGGTCCCTAGAGGACTGGGAAGTAAGCTTAGGCTGGGAGTGAGCCTATGCTTGTGCTTCCGGGTCTGTGGTTTATCCTAGAAAAACAACGTTTGAAGCCAGAAGTGCCCTAGAGCAGTGATTCCCAGTCTTCCCAAAGACCCTTTAATACACTTCCTCCTGTGGTGATGACCTCCCACCATAAAATGTTTTCCGTTGCTACTTCCTAACTGTAATTTTGCTACTGTTATGAATTGTAACACAAATATTTTAGATGTAGAGGTTTGTCAGAGGAGTCATGATCCACAGGTTGAAAACCACTTCTCTAGAGGTTCATCCTATAACCCAGGCCTGAGATGACTTTCTGATCTCTGGGCTGGGCCCTTGCTGTTCTTTAAGAACTTGGTTACAATGTTTTCTGACATTCCAGTGCTAACACACACACACACACACACACACACACACACACACACACAGAGAGAGAGAGAGAGAGAGAGAGAGAGAGAGAGAGAGAGAGAGAGAGAGAGACTCCTGGTGTGGGAAAAGGTGATAAGTCATCCCCCTGATCTGAGGCTCCCAAGTCACATTTGGAAGAAGGGACTTCAAGGTCTGACTGCTGCTTTCTTCATGGGATACTTTTCAGGAGCTGCAAGCAGCCTGAGAGTTCGCATACCTCTGGGGTCTGTGGACAGAAACTGAGAGACTCCCTAAGTCTGAGGAGATGCTCGCAGCTAACAAAGTGTGTGTGTGTGTGTGTGTGTGTGTGTGTGTAGCTGATCTGTTCTGATCAGGGAGAGTGGAGAGGAAAGCGGGGTCGGTGGTTGTTTGGTTTTTTTTGGGGGGGGGATATTGCTTTTTGGCTTTTTTTTTTTTTTTTTTTTTTTTTTTTTGAGAGTGGGAGAGAAGAGCAGCGAGGCCTTCTGCAAAGTTGCCAGGGTGGGGCTGCCAGAAGTAGGTCCAACTGAGAGATCTAAGACAGTATCAGAACAGTATCAGCAAGACTGTAAAAAGAATGTCAGACGGTTGCTACAGCTTGCCGTGGGGAGGTGACCTTGCCCAAGGGCAGTGCCTCCTGGTGGAGGGAAACCAGGGCAGAGCTTGTGCAAGGGCCCGTGCTGGGCCCCTTGTCTCTGAGATTACAGTCTTAGCTGCCAAGAGCAACTCCGTGGGGGTGGAATGAAACAAAGCAAAGGCCCTTTTGTGGTGCTAAGTTCCTAATAATAGCCCTGGCTGGGCTCCAGAAGGTGCCGCCTTAGCCTGTCCCCAGTCTTGTTCCTCCGAGAGCCCCACCTCCGCTGTTACCTGGGTTTGCCCAGCTCTGCTGTGAGAGAAGGCAGAGGGCAGAGGAAGAGTGGGCGCAAAGATGGCGCACGTGTGTTAGGGAGGAAGACAAAGGCCCAAGCCTGGAAAAGCAATGTCTCCAGCCACAACTGGAAACTGATGTTCCGGGGAGGGGAGAAGGCGGGACGGAGGAGCCAGGACTGGCTAGACTGGGACCCAAGGGTGCCAGGGGTGGAAAGACTCGTGGGAAGTAGTGGAAGGAAGTGTCTCGAGGAAGAGAAGTGGGTTCAGGAAACTTGGGGTGGGGTGAGAAACCCATGGGGGATGGGCAGATAAGGTAGAATGACAGCGGCTCCTCAGCCACACCGCAGAGGGGGTGACACAGCTCTCGGGAAAGCTTGGGAAAGTCTCTCGAAGGCCATTCCTGTGAGATAACAATGCACTTCAAATCCTCTCCTAATCTTCCCTCCTATTATTAGCCCTGAGTCCTCTCAACTGGGAGGCCACAGGCCCCTGGGCTCTGTCCTTTCCCCCATGCCCTTGGCTAGAATTAGACAGTCGTGTCTGCATGAGCACCTGCTAAGCAAGGTCGTTCTGACTTCTGCGTGTTGTCACTAGGGAAGCGTGTGGAAAGATGGTGGGAAGAGGTTGGAAGGTCACTGAACACCCCCACACACACTGTGGTTGTGGAACAGCCCCTGATATGAAGAGGGTTAGAAGCCAAGGTTAGAAGAAACCTGGACTGAGTTCTCAAGTCAATAAATAAACACACCTTCAGTGTGGGAAGAGTTCGGGGTGGCGGCGTAAGCGTGGAAACAGAAAAGGGGGAGCAGCCATCCTGGGGGTGGGGCAGGAAGGGGGTGCCCTGGAGCGTGCTGAGGGGTCTTCAAAGGACGCGACTTCCAGGTTACACATCCTCAGCTGCTGGCCAGTGAGAGAGACCCAAGACAGTGGCTTCTGTGTCAACTCTTGCGGCCTAAGCTCTAGAGGATTAGATCCCATGAGACCAGACAGGGAGCCCCAGACTCCGTGTTTTCTGGGGAGGCCGGGGACTTGCCGAGTTTCACTGGGAACAACCTTTGTCTTTTTGCCCCTTTTCTCCTTCTGTGTCTTCCCTGTGGCCTCCCTTCTTGCCTTTAGCCCCCTAAGTGTTGCTCATTGTGTTCAGGGTTTGGGTTTTGTTTTTGTTTGTTTTTATAATAGACAAGGGCGATTGCATGTGTTTTATCTGGAGCTCTTCTGCCTCTGGCAAAGCTGAAGAAAATACATGGATGATGAATAAGGTACCAAAGGCGGCGAGCAGCTGCCGGCCCTGTGACGCTGTGTGCTGCTGCTGGGACATAGATGGGATTCTCTGGACCTTACTCAGGGATGGCCCGGCGCAGAGGGGACAGCTTGCTTGATCTCCTCTGTGTCGTCCCCTTGAAGAATCTCTTTTTTTCTCTTCCTCCTTCCTTCCTTCACCCCTTTGGTCCTTTTTCTCAGAACAGAAGCAACACTCATAGCGGGGTGGTGGTGGCGCATGCCTGTAATCCCAGCACTCTGGGAGGCAGAGGCAGGCGGATTTCTGAGTTCGAGGCCAGCCTGGTCTACAGAGTGAGTTCCAGGACAGCCAGGGCTACACAGAGAAACCCTGTCTCAAACACCCCCAAAACAAACAAACAAACAAACAAACAAACAAACAAAGCAACACTCATTTTAAAGATGAATGGATTTCAGGCTGGAGACATGGCTCAGTGGTTGAGCACTGGCTGCTCTTCCAGAGGTCCTGAATGCAATTCTCAGCAACCACATGGTGGCTCATAAACATCTGTGATGGGATCCGATGCCCCCTTCTGGTGTGTCTGAAGACAGCTACAGTGGATTCATATACATTAAACAAATAAACCTTAAAAAAAAAAAAAAAAAAAAAAAAAAAAAAAGGATGACTGGATTTCTACAGTGCAAGAGAGGTGAAGGCCTTCCCCTGAGCTGCCTCGCTGCAGAGGAGGCCATGGTTAGCACTTCAGTCTCCATCTGAACCTGATTGTTCATTGGATTGTTTCCAGCTGGGGTCTTGTCTATTACCCAGGCTGGTCTTGAATTCCTGACTTATGAGATAGTCTTGGATCAGCCCCCAAAGCAGCTGGCACTACAGGCATGTGCCACCGTGTAGGACATGAGATGATTTTTAACTAGAATAAACAAAACTAAAATGTTTATAATTTTGGAGGGGCTTCTCCTGTCACAACCATCCCAGAATGATTTCTTCAAGCAGCCTGCACGTGAGCAGTTGCCAAAGATCCAAAGGTTCGAGGACAATCAGGTCTCAAAAGAGAATCAACCAGCACACACCTGGGATCCCTGTACCCAGGAGACAGACACAAGAGGATCAGACGTTCAAAGGCAGCCCCTGCTATATAGTGAGTTTAAGGCCAGCCTGATGGATTTGGAATCCTATTTAAAACCGAGCCAACAAGGGCCTGTGAGATGGCTCACCGGGTAGAGGTGCTTGCAGATAAGCGCGGGTTTGATTCCTGGGACCCACATGGGAGAAGGAGAGAAGGTGCAGGCCGCCCTCTCATCCTCACACATGTGCTCTGGCAACCCCGCCACCCAAATACCTGAACACACACAATAAGTTAACCAATGTTATTAAAACAAAAGAACAGCCGGGCGGTGGTGGCACACGCCTTTAATCCCAGCACCTGGGAGGCAGAGGCAGGTGGATTTCTGAGTTCCAGGCCAGCCTGGTCTACAGAGTGAGTACCAGGACAGCCGGAACTACACAGAGAAACCCTGTCTCGAAAAACCAACCAACCAACCAACCAACCAAACAAAAAAAACCCATAAAACAAAAAACAAAACAAAAACAAAAACAAAAGAACAAAACAGTCTGTGTGCATAGTGAAAACAATTTGGGCTGCATTCCAAGACCTGTCTTAAAAACAAAAACAAACAAACAAAAAAACCTAAACAACAGAAACAGAAACTCCACAAAGACTCAAAATACATTTTAAAAAGAGAATCAGCCGGGCCAAAAAGCATAAGAGGACGCTGGCAACACCCACTTCTTTTTTTGTTTGATTGTTTGTTTGTTTGTCTGTTTGTTTGTTTGTTTGTTTTTCCAGACAGGGTTTCTCTGTGGTCCTTACTGTCCTGAAACTCACTCTGTAGACCAGGCTGGCCCCGAACTCCCAGAGATCTGCCTGCCTCTGCCTCCCACCTCCGCCTGGCTCAATACCCACTTCCTCCAGCAAGTATTTGCCCATGGACTTTCCTTCTGGGGCCACTTAGACAGTCTTTGCCTCAAGTAGAAGCAACAGTGGGCCCTGGGCTACCAGAAAATTGTCTTACTATGGCCTTATAGGGCTTTCTCCTGTTGCAACAGTATCAGTGATGTAGTTAGTAATCGTGGCTTTTGAAAAGCTGATTCTGAAACATTACACTTTTACTCAGAATGTATCGTTACTTTTCTTTGAACTCTTAACTTACATAAAGACCTGTCTTGCATCTCTTTGTCCGGCAAGTTCTAACTCTGCCTTTAGCCCACAGTCAGTCAAAAGTTCTACGATTCTGACAAAGTTCCTGATGCAGGAGCAGCGATTCTGTGAGCCCACAGCTGGCACTGTGTACTTTGGATAATGTCGCTCCTTGAGCAAGAGTATTGTGTTTTATTAAAAGATAAGAGTGGCCAGGGATATGTTTGGTGAAGGTGCAGCAAGGAGTGGGGGGAGGGGTGTGCCTCTGCCGGCCCACGCTGAGGCATCCCTTCCCGCTGAGGGACCAGCCACAGGCGGTATAGTATAGACTAGAGTTTATCCAGGGCACGGGGAGGGGAGGGGGCCATTGAGAGAAAAGGCAGAGAGAGGAAGAGAGGCCGGAGGCAGGTGGAAAGAGATGGAGGAGGAATGGGGAGGGGGGAACCGAAGCAAGAGGACAGCAGAAGAGCAAGAGCGAGAAAGCAAGAGAGTGAGGAGGGGCCAGCAGCCCCTTTTATGGTGAGTCATCCATACCTGGCTGTGGCCAGGGGACTGTGGGGCGGAGCCTAGACTAACCGCCCAACAAAAAGCATTAGAAGCCCCTGCCCCCTGTTCCCCCAGTCCTGGGCTTCTTCCATGGCCCACCCCACACTGAACTAACTCAGGCCTCCCATTGTTTCTGGGGCGTCTCAGGAACCCAAGGCAAGGCAGAAAATGAAAGAACACTATAAAGAAATGATTAGAGCCTGACAGAGTTCAGTCAATACAATAAGGCCCCAAGACATATAACAGTCCTGTCTTACAGACATGGAGTGTGTGAGGACCCAGTGTGAGAGGGAATCAGATAATGAAGACCTGGAAAGGAGACAGCGCAGGGGTGCACTGCTGTGCCCAAAGGGTCCTGCTTAGCCTCAGGAATGGCTTCTCTGCGTAGTGAGGATGAACCCGAGAAGCAGAATCTGAGGTGGCCTGACTCCTAGTCCCCTTGTTAATCACCACAAGCATAGTGCCAGTCCTAGCCTGGCTGCTGGCCCCATTTCTCAGCCCAGAAGATAGGCGATGATGCACCCACCCTCGAGTCTCAGCATCGCGTTATTATTGTTGTTGCTGTTGTTGTTGTTATTGTTGTTGTTGTTGTTGTTATTATTATTATTATTATTATTATTATTGTATCAGGAGGTAGAAGCAGGCAGGAAAAGATCCAAAATTCAAGATCACGTTAGGGAAAAAAAAAAGTAAGAGGATAAAGGAAAATAGACCATACCAATCAATCTGATCAAAAGAGAGATGGAGTAATCGTACTGATTTTAGATTACAAAGACCTTAAAGAAAAGTAAATTATCAGGGGCAAAGTGTGGCATTAAAATAGGAGGCCAGTTCTCCCAGAAGACAAAACAGTTTCTACCGCTGGCAACTGAAGCCCCAGGAAAGAGCTTCCCCTGTGTTAAAGACTCTATTAGGCTGATGAACTGATTAGAATTTCCATGTTTGGGGGAGAACTTGGAATGTTGCCGATATAGGCCCACTTATCTTAGCTATCTCTAGCCCTATTAATAGCCGCTTATGGCCCACTCTGTGTCTGACCTGGCATCCTGATGACTGCCAGGTGACATCCTGTGGACTATGCAGTTTCCACCAACCCAGAGGCAAGTAAATGTCGCAGCATCTGTGACTCAAGCGGAGGCTTCTTTGCTGGACCTGCTCCCGATGGTCAGCAGTGTATTTAAGAGTGCCTTGAAGCCAGGCGGTGGTGGCGCACGCCTTTAATCCCAGCACTTGGGAGGCAGAGGCAGGCGGATTTCTGAGTTCGAGGCCTGCCTGGTCTACACAGAGAAACCCTGACTCAAAAAAAAAAAAAAAAAATTGAAAGAACTGAAGCCATGTGTGGCTGGGAAGCAGAAGCAGGCGGGTGTCTGTGACATCCCATCTCAAAAAGAAAAACAAAAGGAGGAGGACAGGAATGAAAAAGGCCGATCTGGGCTGGGGAGCTGGCTCAGCAGTTAACATGCTCTGCTTGCTTTCCGGTCTCATACCCACAAGGCTGCTCAACTGTTCATAACTCCAGGTCCAGGGAATCTGGTGCCCTCTTCTGGCCGCATCAGGGATCGGGCAAAGATGTGGTACATGCATCCATGCACATAACACGCACGCACGCACACACACACACACACACACACACACACACACACACGCACGCGCACACACACGCACACACATGTGCACACGCACACATTTTTAAAAAGACCTTCAGCTTAAGCCATCAATAGTCACTATAAAATTCAGGATGATTTCTAACGATGTCAGAGTTCAACTGATTCAAAATTTCAAAACTTGGACGGACTTTTCTTTAGCTTTACAGATTGAAGATGATACCTAATTGATACTATTCTGGGCTTTGTCCTTCTCACAAATTCATAAGGAAATGCTTTTAATTTAAGACTTCTCCCGCAAGAGCCCAGGAACTTGAGGCGACTCCTACACCCAAGGCTCAGGGAACACTGGGGAGAGGGTGTGTGTCTTAGATCACTGTTGTTATGATGAAATACCAAAGCCAAAAGCAAGTCAGGAGGAAACTTTTTTTGTTTTTTGTTTTTGGCTTACACTTCCATATCACAGTCCGTCAGTGAAGAAAGTCAGAGCAGGAACTCAAACAGGGCAGGACCTGGAGCAGGAGCTGATGCGGAGGCCATGGAGGAGGATGCGTTCTGGCTGGCTCCTCATAGCACACTCAACCTGCTTTCTTACAGAACCCAGGACCACCCGCCCAAGGATGGCTCCACTCACGATGGATGGGGCCCCACATCAATCACTGATTAAGAGGGTGAATGCCCCACAGCAGGGCCTTATGGAGGCATTTTCTCAACTGAAGTCCCTCCTTTGATGACTCTAGCTGGGGTTAAACTGACATATACTAGCCCACACAGGGTTGAAAAAGCGTAAGAGCCATAGGACCAGGATATTTGCTAGAGGATAGTGCCTTCTACCTGACAGGTCACTGCACCCGTGAAATCATTTTTTTTTTTTTTTCAGAGACAGGGTTTCTCTTTGTAGCCCTGGCTGTCCTGGAACTCACTCTGTAGACCAGGCTGGCCTCAAACTCAGAAATTCACCTGCCTCTGCCTCCCAAGTGCTGGGATTACAGGCGTGCGCCACCAACGCCCGGCTGCACCCGTGAAATCTTGACAATGTGGTTGTCTAAAGGAGGCCAGCACAAGACACCACCATTGCCATTTGCCGCTAAGGGAGACTCTGTCTCTTCCAGGGACGTGCCCCGATTGGTTATTCAACCCAAGTGCTCCTCCCTAAACACACAAGCACTGGCTTGCTTCCTGTTGCTGTGATGTACGCCATGACCAACAGCAACCCGGGGAAGAAATGGTTTATTTCATCTTACGACTCTAAGGTCACACAGCATCACTGAGGGAAGTTGGGGCAGGAACTCAAGCAGGAGCTAGAACAGGAAATATGGAGGAATGATGCTGACTGAATTGGTCCATGGCTTGTTCATCTCGCTTTCCTATATAAGCCAGGACCACCTGGAACATGCCCACTCCCACTTCTGTCGTTATTCAGACTTGGGTACAGGCCTATCTGAGGAAGGCATTTTCTCAACGAAGGTTCCCTCTTTCCAGATAACCCTATGTGTCACACTGACAAGAAACTAACGAGCACAACATATATCCCTAACACTTAAGCAACACTGAATAGACTCAGCACATTGCACTTCTATAGACATATCTGTCTATCTTATCTACATACCTACATATACGTGTGTGTGTGTGTGTGTGTGTGTGTGTGTGTGTGTAAAACAAGAAGAAGTGGAGAGAGGAAGACACGGGAGCAGTTGGAGGAGGGAGAACATGGGGTGAAATTATGTAAATATGTACTCATGAAATTTTCAAAAATGGTAAATGTTAATAATTAAAATCACAATTAAATTTGCATTCCTAAAAAAGTTTTTTTCGACGGGCGGTGGTGGCGCATGCCTGTAATCCCAGCACTCTGGGAGGCAGAGGCAGGCGGATTTCTGAGTTCGAGGTCAGCCTGGTCTACAGAGTGAGTTCCAGGACAGCCAGGGCTATACAGAGAAACCCTGTCTCAAAAAAACAAAAACAAAAACAAAAAAACAAAAAACAAACAAACAAACAAGTTTTTTTCTTTGCTCAGTATACACTTGTAAATGTTTTGAGTACTTACCAGTGTATGGAGTTGTTGAAAACAAAAGACAAAGCAGACAGATTTAATGCTCTTGTGTTCTTGTTCTTGCTTGCTGGTTGAATCTGAAATAACTTTAGATTTATTGCATTGTTAGCTCTAATATTTCTTGCAACATATGAAGTGATTGGTATTTTTTTAATGTTTTTTTTCTCTTTTTTTTAACTTTAATATGCATTGGTGTGAGGGTGTCATATCCCCTGGGACTGGAATTACAGATAGTTGTATGCTGCCATGTGGGTGTTGGGAACTGAACTCAGGACCTCTGGAAGAGTAACCAGTGCTCTTAAGCATTGAGCCATCTCTCCAACCTTGAGGTGATTGGTATTTTAATGATTAAAAAAATAAGGCAGTATCAGCAGTTAAGAGCACTGGTTGCTCTTCCAGAGGTCCTGAGTTCAAATCCCAGCAACCTCATGGTGGCTCACAACCACCTGTGATAGGATCTGGTGCCCTCTGCTGGGGTGTCTGAAGGTACACACAGTACTTCACTGCAAGTGACAGTGTACTGGCATA
Organism: Apodemus agrarius; assembly: GCA_964023405.1. Lineage (NCBI taxonomy): Eukaryota > Metazoa > Chordata > Mammalia > Rodentia > Muridae > Apodemus > Apodemus agrarius. The sequence continues at coordinate 72,000,809 of OZ030013.1, read as the reverse complement.
CATAAAATAAATGTTTTCTTAAAGAGGTAGTTTTATTTACTTTCTCAGATATTGTAATCATTTGTCCATAACATGTGACAAACTTCAAGTTCCAAAGAAAGCAAAATCTTATTTGTGTCAGGAAGAATATTGTTAAAACAGAAGTTTCACAAGCAAATTCTTTTTTTTTTTTTTTTTTTTTTTGGTTTTTCGAGACAGGGTTTCTCTGTGTAGCCCTGGCTGTCCTGGAACTCACTCTGTAGACCAGGCTGGCCTCGAACTCAGAAATCTGCCTTCCTCTGCCTCCCAAAGGCTGGGATTAAAGGCGTGTGCCACCACCGACCAGCTCACAAGCAAATTCTAATAAATAAAAAGTGCTGGCTGGGCAGTGGTGATGCACGCCTGTAATCCCAGCACCTGGGAGACAGAGGCAGGCAGATTTCTGAGTTCGAGGCCAGCCTGGTCCACAGAGTGAGTTCCAGGACAGCCAGGGCTACACAGAGAAACCCTGTCTCGAAAAACCAAAAAAAAAAAAAAAAAAAAAAAAAAGAAAGAAAAAGTGCTGACAAGATGGTGCTTGCCCACCAGCCTGACCTACTGAGTTAGTTCTATTTCCAGGACTCACATAGTGGAAGGAGATCCAACTCCCTTGGTTATCCTGACCTCCACACATGTGCCGCACACATATAATAAATAAATCTTTTTTAAAGACAGAAAAATACCAAAACTCTTGCCTAAGAAGGCCGTTACAGTGCTTTGAGCCTCCCAATGAACCTTAACCAGCAAATAAGTATCACAGGCAAATCCTCTGCCCCATTTTATGTAGTTCTCAAACACGTAGAAACTAGAATGTTCCACCCAGAATTCAAGATACAAAAAGGATTACTCTTTTTTTTTTTTTGCTTTAAAAGAACAATCACACACACACACACACACACAAAAAATGCCGGGCGGTGGTGGCGCACACCTTTAATCCCAGCACTTGGGAGGCAGAGGCAGGCGGATTTCTGAGTTCGAGGCCAGCCTGGTCTACAGAGTGAGTTCCAGGACAGCCAGGGCTACACATAGAAACCCTATCTCCAAAAACAAAAACGAAAAATAACAATCACTTTTGTGTGTGCCTATGTCAGTATATAAGAAAGTCAGAAGGAACTAAAATTTCCCTGGGGCTGGAGTTAAAGGTAGTTGTGAGTTGCCTTATCTGGGTGCTGGGAATGGAACGCTGGTCATCTGCAAGAATGTGTGCTCTTCTTGACCACTGAGCCATGGCTCCAGCCCCTTTTCATTTTATTGAGATAGGATCTCACGATGTAGACCAGACTGGCTTCAAACTCATGGAGATCTGCCTGTCTCTTGACTAAAGAGATCTGGGATTAAAGGCAAAAGCTACACTTTCGATTTCCCAGCTCAGGTCTGCTCTTCTGTTGCGTGAGGAAACCCGGAGCCAGCGCCACTTTTCTAGCGCTGTATTGTGTAATGCAGACGGGCGGTGGGAGTTGTTACTCCCACCTAGTCCTCCAGCCCGTGAGAGGCGAGGGAGTGGGCGTGTTGGAAGATACTGAGAAAAGATGAAGGCGGCAAAGGAAATATGCACAGCCGGGGTTTTTAACCAAGTTCTGCGGTGGACGAATGGAGCAGTGAGGAAGGCACGCAGGTTGATTTTTCCCTCGAGAGGAGTGCTGGGCGCACTGCGGCCTTTGCGCAGCGTCCTAGGCGTACCCGGGGAGGGTGGGCCAGTGATTCCGCCGACGGCTTCTGAACCGTGGGTTCCGGCTCCTCCATCCCAACCATCCAAATCACTGATGAAAAAGGCTCCACTGTCGTACAAGGACGATCACAGAACCAAGAAAGGCGCACTCTGAAGCCCAGGGGGCTAAGGCGTCCCAGCAACCCTGCCGCATCGGAGAATGGCCGGAAGCCGCCACCCAGCGGTCTGTTTTGGTACTACACGGAAAACGCCGTGGAGAGACTGGCTCTGCGGCATCTGGGAACCAATGAGCTCTCGGGCTGCATAACTAATTTCTTTTTCCTATTGGTTGCTCTGGCTGTCAGTCAATAATTTACGCAGTATTTATTGGAAGTAGCACCAATCATTCTGTATAATCCACGAATCACCTGCTTCTGTCTCCGCCCATCTTTATATGCCGGAAGCACGCCTCGGCGTCTGACACAATAGGAAGTTCTTTATTCCATTGGCTAAATGAGGTTCCGCCTCTCTGATTAGCGGAAATGAAAGGCCTCTTATTTCCATTGGCTGAAATTTGCAAATTGTGATTGTCTATCAAAACTATAGACTCACGTTAGCTCACAGGAAGTTCGGGCCCGGAAAGGGTGGGCTTTGCGAAGATGGCGGCTCCGGTGAGTTCTGTCTCGTTGCTTCTTCCCGGAAAGGAAGGAATCTGTGGACGTTGCCTTTCGCTTCCATGGATCGAGGCAAACCATTGGCACCATGGAAGAGTAGTGATTGTTTCAGGGATGCGCTCGCCCTGACACAGCAGTAGCATATGTCAGATGAGAGAGAGGGTCAGACGGTGCATGTTGGCTGGTTCCGGACAGGAGGCTAACCCCAGATTACTCTTCAGAATGAGCTTTGTTGGGAGAGCCTCGTGACCATGGCGGGCCGTGACCCGGCCTTAAGGTGGGAGAATGTTCCGAGAACATTAGCAGAGTTAGCGTCATGTACAATGTGGCGGGAGCGGGGGGTCGCAGAGCAAAGGCAGCCGCGAGGTTTGGCTCTGAAGTCTCCGGTCTTTGCCAGGACATTGCGGGGTGTGGTGGGAGGAGACTGGCTTTGAGCCGAGGCTGCCCATCCCTGTGAGGGGGAAAAAAAAAAAAAACGACCCAAAGTCTCACTGTTTTGAAGGAAAGGGGGGAGTTTGATGGGCAGTACGTTCTGCCATCCTCATCGCCTAAAGTAAGAAATTGACCCCCTTTACCCGTCCCCTCCTATCTATCTGTAGGAGGTGCTGGAGTCAGACGTGTCAAGTTCGATAACACTTTTGAAAAACCTCCAGGAGCAGGTATGTTTTTCTTTTAGAATAATTTAATCAGGGGTTAACTTTAACTTCGTAAGTCTCATCTATGATGATTCGGGGACAGATATCCGAATACTACAAAAATACCTTAAGTGTAAAATAAAAGCCTTTCATGCTTTTCATGAAAGTTCAAAGAAATTCCTTTCAGCACCCAAAGAGATACAGAAAGCTGGTTTTTCCCTTTAACCTATTTATTTATTCACTTTACATCCCAATTGCAGCGCCCTCTTCAGAAAACTTTTTAAGTTAGACCCAAACTTTTTTGTTTAAATAATAAATAGCTAAGAAAACAGATGTTGGCAATAGTGACATATCGCTATAAGTGCCACTTTACATGCATTTAGATAGTTTGGTGTAAAGTTCTCTTGGTACTGATAAAATTACATTCCTCGGCCTGTCTTCCTAATGGCCCACATCTATAAGCCCAGCACTTGGGAGGCAGAGGCAGGTGGATCTCCATGAGTTCAAGGTCAGCCTGGTCTGTATAGTGAGTTCTAGAACAACCAGGGCTTCACAGAGAAATCCTCTGTCAAGAAAGAAAGGAAGGAAGGAAGGAAGGAAGGAAGGAAGGAAAAAAAGAAAGCCACAGACTCACAGTCTCATCACCATTGCCCCGCTCCACACCCCCTTCTCCTGGTTTCTTAGTGGCAGCTTTAGACAGCAGTGTGGCGCTTTTCTCTGCCTCTTGGAGAACTGTTGAAAAGGCTCTGTTCAGTGGTGTTCAGCATTTCAGATCACTTCTAGGTGGCGTTATCTGGTATTTATCCTTCACTGTTCACAGACATAACTTGTGGTTGGATTTAATTTGGCTAATTTCAGGTGATGGCGGTCACTGCGCAAGTCCAAGCACTGACAACAAAAGTTCGAGCTGGAACGTACCCTACAGAGAAGGTGAGAGTTCCTGACCAGGCCGGAGGGCCGGCCCAGTGCTTAAGATCACTTCCCACCCTCCCAGGGAACCTGAGTTTGGTTCCCAGCACTCAGGTGTCTATCTATACGACTCACAGTTCTGGCTCCAGGGGATCACATACATGTGACAGTTAACCTGGGTGGCTACTAGGTGACCGATGGCGTTTGCATTGTAGACACACTAGGCAAAGGGTGATTCGTGGAACATGGGCGAGTTGGGGAGGAAGTGTCTGGGCTGCTACTTCTGATTCTGTGGCTAAAACAAAGACTCTATCTTACTGTTTAACTCAGGGTCTGAGTTTCTTGGAAGTAAAAGACCAGCTGCTGCTCATGTACCTCATGGATCTGAGCCACCTCATCCTGGACAAAGCCTCTGGGGGCTCTCTGCAGGGACACCCCGCAGTGCTGAGGCTGGTGGAGATTCGCACGGTACAAGGCTTAGTTTCTAAGGCTTGCACTCCAGGGCGCTCATGGGAGTGAATGGTCTCCTTTTTGAAGTAAGGAGGGGGTTTCATCCACGTTTGCTCCACTTTGAATGTTTCAGTTGCCGCATCTGAAACAGCGTGGATGCTGGAGTGTGTCTGAGGTAGGAAAGAAAATGTAATCCTTTTGAATGATCACACTGTAGGTTTTAGAAAAACTTCGTCCATTGGACCAGAAACTGAAGTATCAGATTGACAAACTGGTCAAGACTGCAGTGACAGGCAGCCTCAGTAAGTGGGGGAGCTGTCCTGAAGTTGTGGGGTCCCTATAGAGTCACATCTTGTAAACTTGGGTTTCCTCTTTTAGGCGAGAATGACCCACTCCGTTTTAAGCCTCATCCCAGCAATATGATGAGCAAGGTAAGGCCTGTGTCTGCGGAAGTTCACCCTGTGCTGGCCGGAGCCGCAGGGCCCTCAGCCTGCGGCTGCAGATGGTTCCCTGTGCGGCTGGCTTCCTTCCTTGATTCTCGGTTCCATCTTCTTTTTTTTGTTGTTTTGTTTGGTTTTGGTTTTTTGGGGGTTTTTTTGTTTTTTTTTTTTTTTTGGTTTTGGTTTTTGGTTTTTCGAGACAGGGTTTCTCTGTGCAGCCCTGGCTGTCCTGGAACTCACTCTGTAGACCAGGCTGGCCTCGAACTCAGAAATCCACCTGCCTCTGCCTCCCAAGTGCTGGGATTAAAGGCGTGCGCCACCACTGCCCGGCCTCCATCTTCTTTTGTAGTTGAGCTCTGAGGATGAGGAGGAAGATGAAGCAGAGGAGGACCAGTCTGAGGCCTCAGGGAAGAAATCTGTAAAAGGCTCTTCTAAGAAATACGTCCCACCACGCTTGGTTCCAGTACATTATGGTAGGAGCTGTGGCAGTCCCTCCTTTGTGGGGTTTTGTTCCTGCTTTCTTTGGCCTGTTCCAGAATAGCCCATGTGGATTTTTATCACCCAGATGAGACAGAAGCCGAGCGGGAACAGAAGCGTCTGGAAAAAGCCAAGAGACGGGCGCTGAGCAGCTCGGTCATCCGGGAGCTGAAGGAGCAGTACTCAGATGCCCCAGAGGAGATCCGCGACACGCGACACCCTCATGCCACTCGCCAGAGTCAGGAGGATCAGCATAGGTGATATTTGCATTTAGAAATTCTCTCAAATCTATAGAGCGCTGTCCTCGTGCTTTTTGGGAACGCCGTAAAGTCTGGCACAGGAAGGCCAACACAATACAGAAGGTGGAGTGGAAAGCTTTTGCCTACTTAGGCTCAAGTAAACGCTATGTAAAGAAAAATATGTTCAGTTCCTCGTGGTGGGACTTTAATAGGCTCCCTTTCGTCATCGCCGTCACGGGGCTTCCTTGGGTAGCAGTAAAGAGGTTCTGTGCGGTGCTGCGGTCTTTGCACGTGTGGTAGAACAGGAGACAAACACCTAGCCTGAATGAGCTGGCCAGCGTTGCTAGGTGCAGCCTTTACGGCTGAAGGTTGTACAGAAGAGCCATCAGGGGGTCCTGTTCACAGAGCCAGACCTGAGCATTCTCTCCTCTGAACGCTGTCCTGTGTGTTGGACCGTAGATTAATCCCTAGCAGTGAGGGGGATCCGGCAGAGACGTTAGTGGGGGAGTTGGGGGTCGCGCATCCACATCCAGCTCCTTAGCTAGAAACGGTGTTGATTATGTGTGTCCTGCGGAAGTGCTGGGCCCAGGTTCTGGCTGCTGTCTCCTATCCTTGTCTGAGCCTTCTGCAAACGTTCCGGCAGGATCAACTACGAAGAGAGCATGATGGTGCGTCTGAGTGTTAGCAAGCGAGAGAAGGGGCGGCGAAGGCGGGCAAGCGCCATGAGCTCCCAGCTCCATTCCCTCACACACTTCAGCGACATCAGCGCTCTGACAGGGGGCACGGCCCCCGTCGATGAGGTGAGCGTGGGGCGCAGTGGCAGCAGGAGCGGCCATGCTGTTAGCCACACGTGGGCTTCGTGTAGTGAGCTCAGGCAAGGGCGCTGTGCTTAGAACGCGTGCTATTGGCTCCTTTTTTTCTGCAGGACCAGAATCCTATTAAAAAGCGGAAGAAGATGCCCAAGAAAGGCCGGAAGAAGAAAGGTCAGTGGGCCGGGAGGTGTTGGGTGCCGTGGGAAGTCTGGGTTGGCGTGCAGCTCTCAGGAGCTTCTGTCTTGGGGCTTGTCTGTCTCTTCCATGATGGTCACGAATCTCTTTAGGTTGGCTTTTTTTTTTCTTTCCCAAGCTTGAAATCAGTTTCTATTGCAAGGGAGTCTCTGCATTATGCTTCTGTCGCCCCACAACTAATGTTTCAAGTGTCTGTAGATAGAACTATAAAAACGTCACCTGAAGAGATGGCTCTCTGTGTTCAGGCTCCTGAGTCCTAGAAGGATAAGAGTTCTGCCTCAGAGCACGCCCCCGGCCTCGGAGCACGCCCCCGGCCTTGGAGCACGCCTCCTCCAGCCCTTCAGCTTTTCCAGCCCCTCTTTGTCTCACTCTTGGCGTCCTTCTGTTTCAGGTTTTCGGAGGCGCCGGTGAAACATGCACTTTGGTCATCCTGGGATGCTTCTAACTTCACTGTGTAGGCATTTGCCTTGGAAATGTGGAAACAGCTTTACTAAATAAAATTGATTATGAATTGTTTATGAATGAAAGACATTTTTGCTATACATAGTGGCTCACTGGGCGTGTGAGCTGCGTTCACTGAAAGGGCAGCGCAAAGGGGAGGCGACGTGCCGGGAGATGTGGGAGAAGTTTGCTTTGTTGTTTTCTTTGCTAATATATTTTTCCTAGAAATTGGGAATTGACTGTTTTATAAAAATAGAGGTGGGATGGAGTAATCAGCCTCCCTGGCCCTGTCCCACCTCCTGCGGGAGTTTGGAATTCTAAAATCACAGTGGTTTTAGCTTTTGTGCATCTGTCCAGCTTGGCCACCAGGTGGCATTAGTGCCTCAGGAAACCTGCGGTCGCTTGATAAAAGCCAGGTGGCTCGGCTCCATCCCACTTTCCTGGATTCACCTCTTTTAATGTCCTGCTCTTAAGAGCTGATCTGTGATCAGTCCTGGGAAGAATTTGAACAGCAGCTGAAGTGACAAGCGGAGAGTAGGTTTGGGCATGGGGTGTGGCTTCTCTGCCACTCCTTCCATGAGACCTCAGTTTACCCGGGTCAGTGAATCCAGCCCTTTTAAAAGCTGTTTAAAAATGTCAGCAAGTAGGACACACAATCCCTAGGGGAGTGGGCACCCTACAGGAACTGGAGCCAAACCCCATCTGGCATCCACTGAGCGCTCTGTGGAGAGTAACCTCTGCTGGTGAGAGCCTCCATCACACACACACACACACACACACACACACACAGAGCCTCCGTCACACACACACACACACACACACACACACACACACAGGCTGAATTCAGAGTTCTATCGGTCATTCTGATTGGTGCCAGAAGCCGTCAACTACAACCTGGCAGACGTTGAAATTCAAGATTTATGGTTGCTCTACTCACTTTGATCATGGTAAAATCATTTAATATCTTTCTCCTTTAATCTTCCTCAGCTAAAAACACAAGTGTGTTTGAATCCAGGGGCTACATCTCATGTTTTTTTTTTTTTTCTTGTTGTTGTTTTGTTTTTTGAGACAGGGTTTCTCTGTATAACCCTGGCTATCCTGGAACTCACTCTATAGACCAGGCTGACCTTGAACTCAGAAATCGCCTGCCTCTGCCTCCCAAGTGCTGGGACTAAAGGCGTGCGCCACCACGCCCGGCCAGCTACATCTCATGTTACAGAACTTAGCTGAAAGGCTTCTAGCTTCAGCCCGCAGTATGAGTGGAAAAGGGAAACTGGAGAGATGGCTCCCTGGGTGAGAGTGCATGTGTGTGAGCATGAACTTGAGTTCAGTTCCCAGCACTCCCAAGAACAGTCAGGGAGTAGGGTCTGGCGAGAAGGCTTAGTAGGTAAAGGTGCTTGACACCCTGAGTTCCATCCCTGGGACCTAGGAGGGGACTGACTCCTGAAAATGTCCTTTGGATGTCACATGCCTGTGTCCCCTCCCCACACAATCTGAAAAGAGTAATAACGATAAGTTAGGCAAGGCTAGACGCACCTATGACCTCCCAGTGCTGTGGTCGGCAGAGACGGGACGGACGGGGCCCGGCTGCCAGCAGCTCCAGGAGCAGAGCGAGCACAGTGGAGTGGAACAGCCAGATTGGCCTCTGGCATGCACACCTGCACGTGTGTGCATCACCCTATGCAAACACAAACACAAAAGATATCTATATCTGAATCTCTTAAGGTTACTTCTTTATCAAGTTGTCTTGTGGGTCACCCCAGGATGTGCTTGCTTCTGGGACATCTTAGTTCCCAGTAAATCTGAGGGATCCTGTGTGCCCCAAGACTCATACTAATATTTACCCACATGAGTCTAAGCAAAGAACTCTAAGATGTAGAGCACGTGCCTTTTCAGCTGAACAACCTAGACAAGTTGGCTAAGGCATGCTTTGAGAGCTAGATGAGGTGGCGCATGCTCGAGTCTAGCCTCTCGGGAAGGAGGCTGAGGCCTGTGTGCACTGCAGAGTGAGTTCAAAGCCAGCCTGGGGAACCGCTAGAGCCTGGCCTCATCTCAGCGCTGCGGATGTAGCTCTGCGGTAGACCACTTGCTTAGCATATGCACACACACACACTGTACACACATACACACACACACACACACACACACACACACGGCCCAGGTGTAATCTCTAGTGCCATTGGGTGGGAGGATAAATAAAGATGTCTTGATCAGAACCATCACATCATGTTACAGTTCAGATTATTGCATTTGTTTCTGGTTTTGTTCCTTTGAAACAGGATCGCAAGATGGTCTAGGCTGGTCTTGAATGTGTTAGGTATTGAGAATGACCTTGAACTCTTTGTTTTTGTTTTTCGAGACAGGGTTTCTCTGTGTAGCCTTAGATGTCCTGGAACTCACTCTGTAGACCAGCCTGACCTCGAACTCAGAAATCCGCCTGCCTCTGCCTCCCAAGTGCTGGGATTACAGGCGTGTGCCACCATGGCCAGCTGACCTTGAACTCTTGATCTCCTGCCTCCTACATGCCGGATGACAGGCGTACCATCATGCTGGGCTGCTGTTCTAATTTATTAAGGCAGGAGGTTGCTTACTGCCCCACCCTGGCTAGAGCCTCGCCTTCCAGAGTATAACCCATCCTCTGGGTCTTGGTGTACCAGTAACCAGAGCAAACTCTGTCTTTGTGGGCCTTATAATTAATCTGAGTCTAAAGTTCCAGGATGTGGTTTTTTCTGGCCTTTTGGCAGTACTAGAAAAAGACTTCCAACAGCTATTAGCGTTTTTCTGAGGATATTTGTATTAGCATCATTAATAGATGATATTGTTTGACAGAATTTTATGGAAGTCGTTGAAATGGGGTTACTTTTATTGAGGTAGGCATGAGGCACCTTAGAGTCCCTTATCGTTAAATTCTTTTCCCTAATTCCTCAAGGAGCCCCAGGATCCTTTAGTCCTCCATAGAACGGTTTGAGAGCCACGGTTAACAGCAGAGCAACAGAACTGAAGATCAGGATCACAAGGTTTAGGCCCGCTCTGTTGTTAACTTTTGTTTGCGTTTCTGTTCAGGCTCAATTCGTTTCTTTTTCTTTTCTTTTTCTTTAAACCTGACAAGCTTTAGCTTCTCCCTCAGTTTTTTCATTTTAGGGAGTCGGGAAGAGACTTTGACAAAATCCTGTTTTGTTTTGCCCCCCCCCCCGCCCCGCGCCCCCTCCAAGTCTTTGTGTTGTTAGGGTTTGATGAAGGTTTGGGGAGCGGAAAGAGCGCTGACCCGGTTGCAGCTGACCGGGTTTCAGCACCGCGGAGAGCTCACACGCCTTCATCGCTCCGCCTCGGGGCATGAAAGACAACCCGAACCCTTAGAACTGTGCGGGCTTAGCACGCCGTGTCTCTGTCATCTCCACTTCGGACTGGTACAGACTGAGCGAGAGATGACACCGTCTGGAATGTCCCTGGGGTCTGTTTGCTCCGTAAATGCCAGATTCATGCCAAGGTTGATGAGGTTCTCACTATCCTTTGCCCAGTGCTAACCTCACTTTTACCGTCACACACGAGAGCTTTACCACCGCCTGGGAGAGTTCTGTCCCTTGCTTTCCTCACAGCTCCTTGAGGAGACTTAAGTTGTCTCGTTCCTTGGCCGTCTTAATCGCCTGAGCACGCAGAAAGGCGTCTCGCGCTGGCTCTCTGCCCAGTCCTGCTTTTGTGTTTCTTTGATCTCATTGTTCAGAGGGTCTCAGAGAAGCCCCAAGAGCCATGCCTTTGCATGTTTAAGCTATTGATGCCCTGTAAGAAGTGTATTAAAGGTCCATCTTGAACAAATTTGGGTCAATAGGTGGCAGTAGTCGCTGAGTCCTGAGGCCCCGACACCCCCTAAACACAAGCAGATTTGATAGCCATTATATTTAAGGATGTGATAAAGGAAGTCACATTAAAATAAAAATGGAGAGGAGAGCGGTCCCTTTCTGTGGGATCCGGGACATGCTGGAATGTGCTGGATGACCTCTGTGGGGTGTTGTATGCCTCTGTGGGGTGTTGTATGCTTCTGTGGGGTGTTGTATGCTTCTGTGGGGTGTTGTATGCTTCTGTGGGGTGTTGTATGCTTCTGTGGGGTGTTGTATGCGGACAGTGAGCTCGGCCAGTGAGGGGCACGGGTAGGAAAGGCCTGGGCTTGGGGATTAGGAGATTTAAGATGTGGGTGTTTGGGTTTCTTCCTGCTGGGTTAAGGCTGTGTTACATGAAGACCAGAGTAGAAAGAATAGAGCAGTATAGGGAATGAGAGAGAGAGAGAGAGAGAGAGAGAGAGGAGGTGGGGGGGAGCTGTGGGAAGGGATGGTGGGAAGGGTGGGCTGTGGAGGACTGCAGTGGGAGGGGAGGGGGAGGGGAGGCTGCTGCAGTATGGAATCTGTCTAATGGGGGAGGGGAGGGGAAGATATTGGTCTCCGCTGCAGCTGCATTGGCTCCCCTCCCCCACCCTTCCCAAGGAGCCGGAGCAGCGCTGGCAAATCTGTCGTCATGTATTTATTATTATTAAAAATGTGACGGATCCTTCCTTGCTAGAAGCACAACAAATACTGCTGATCTGTTCTCCTCCCCCTCCCTCTGCCAGGCTTTTACAACCCCCCCTTTCCTCCCGGTCCTCCACCTTGGTCTTTCTGACTGGGGGGGAATGGGGGGGGGGACTCGTCCTTCCCTCTCCTCAGCTTGGCGGCTCCCTGGGGCTTTCTAATGGTGGTTGAGTTTCAAGGAAATGCTGTAAGGGGAGGGGTGCGGCTGAGTGAGGGGCCTCCATTGCCCCAGGGAGAGAGCTGTGTTCTTCACTGTCCAGTGAGGAAAGGAAATTACTTGAAAATACATATAGAATACTTTGGCCAGCCAGTAAAAGGAGAGTCAGATACCTTTTCTTCATACCTGACATCCTTTAGACCTTTCTCTTTCCTACTACTTAGATTCTGAGAAGGAAATCTCAGAATGTGTTTTGTGGGGGTGGGGGTGGGGGGCAAATCAGTTCTCTCCTCTCCCTCGGTCGCCCCGCTAAGCCTCTGTCTTCCCAGAAGAGGCAGAGACAATTTGCCCTGGCCTGCGTGTTGTGCAAAGGTTTGGAGGGCAGAGGCCATAGCTTCTCTCCCTACCTGCACCCAGACGCCTATGTCCAGGTAAGGGGCCCCTTTGTTGCTCACTGTAACCCTTCACCAGACCCATAGGTGGCGCTGCCGTTGCTCCGCAGGCGAGGCCCTCCCCAGCAGCCGCCCCTCCACCAGCCGCCCCCTCCCAGCCCCCCACTGCCTGATTGTTATTCTACCAACGTCTCCTTTACTGTTCTCTTCCTTAAATTAATTTTGTGGCCCCCCTGCAGTGTCATCCTCCTCCCCTCCCCCCACTCCAACGCTCTGTCCTCTCTTTCCATTTGACTGCGGCATCCCATCTCACTGGCCTAATCTACAATCTACACTCCACCTCACCTCTCTCCTCGTCCTTATCTCCTCTACCCATGGCATCCTACAGATGGCTCTCCTATTGTGAGGGGGCTGTAGATGAGAGAGTGGTGTGAAAGCGAACAGGGTGAGCGAAGCTAAGGGGTCAGCGTTGAAGACCAGGTTTAGAAAATCATTACTCTGCATGAGAAATAGACAGAGATGAGGGAAGACCGCTACACTTTCAGAACTCAGACCGGTACTCAGTTCCTGGATCTGGGTAATAAAAGTTCAGCTGCCAAAAGTCCTAAGTATATACAGAATTGGGTTCCAAATGCTGGAAATAGGGAGAATTCAGACACAGGCCAGTGAGCGCTCTGGCCATGCAACCTTGAGAGCCTGAGGTTGATCCCTAGAACCTGCTCTCAGGTAGGACAGGCTTGACTACACAGAGTTACCCTCTGACATTCACATGTGTGCTGGGGCATGTGCACATCTCCCCACACACATCATACACATAGTAATAATAAATAATGCCGGGCAGTGGTGGTACACACCTTTAGTCCCAGCACTTGAGAGGCAGAGGCAGGTGGATTTCTGAGTTCAAGGCCAACCTGGTCTTGAATTTCTGTGCCTCCCCTCCAGCCCATGCCTCTCCTTTGTTCTGCCTTTCCAGGGTTCACCCTAAACACAGCAGACCATTCATTCAGCCCTACCTTGTCTTCTTCTCTGGAGAAGCCTCTTTGTGAGGCCGGTACCCTAGACTCCTCAGCTCATGCAGAGCTAGTGTTGATTATGAAGAGCATTGATTATAAAGCTCTCCAGTTTCCAAGATGGCCAATTTTCTTCTTATCAGATCACCACCGGGAATCACTACCATCCCACGCACTGTCTTCGGGTAAGCCCTAGGGACTGTCTACAATACAGATGAACCATGTAGCCTTTTTCTGTGATGGTGACAGGAGACCTTTCTTAGTTGGGTGGTAGTTCTGGAGTGACTGGCTTTCATGCTCAGATATGGGAGCCAAAGCTAACGGCCAAACCGAGAAAGACTGCGAGCCAAAGCCCCAGAGAGAGAAGCAGGAGAAGCCTCTGTAGGAGACGTAGGGGCTGGAGCGCCGTGTGCTTTGCCTTCTTATTTGAGCCTTGGAGGTTCTGGGCTCTCCCTCCTTCCTGCCAAGCCTGCCTTCCTGGAGTGTCCTGGTGGCCGCCTCCCTCGGCTGCCTGTAGCTCTATTCTACTTGGTGCACTCTAGTTAGCATCATGGTCTCATGTTACAGAGATCCCTCGTCAGATCTGTCTTCTCTGTTTCTTTGAGAGTAGGCTTTACTTTGTCACCCTTGCAGGGCTTCCTTGCTAAGTAGATCAAGTTGGCCCTGAAATCACAGAGATCTGCCTGCCTCTGCCTCCTGAGTGCTGGCATTGAAGGTGTGTGCCACCACACTAGGCAAGGGGCTCTCTTTCTCTCTCTCTCTCTCTCTCTCTCTCTCTCTCTCTCTCTCTCTCTTTTGAGACAGGGTTTCTCTGTGTAGTTCGGGCTGTCCTGGAACTCACTTTGTAGACCAGGCTGGCCTTGAACTCAGAAATCCGCCTTCCTCTGCCTCCCAAGTGCTGGGATTACAGGCGTGCGCCACCACTGCCCGGCGGGGCTTTCTCTTAAAGCAAGGATAGATAATGTTTTTTTGTTTGTTTGTTTTTTGTTTTTGTTTTTTTGTTGCAGTGAATGATAGAGACTTTGCAACTTTAGAACATTCTGGAATAGTCATTTCAGTTCCAACCACTTCTCTAGGTGTTTTAGGTATGGTAGCTAAAACTGAATGAAATTGGTTTTCCTCCATTCATACATAGGCTATACAGCTGAGCTGGCATTGTACCTAGTCCTCTGATACCTGCATTTCCTTTTACTCCTTAAAAACAAATATGGCCATTTCATCCCTGGGTCACTGAAAGCCTTGAAGCTAGAAGCATGGTCAGGATTTGTGTGTGTGTGTGTGTGTGTGTGTGTGTGTGTGTGTGTGTGTACGCACGCCTGCGCTAACCTAACTTTTATAGAAAACACCACTGTGGCCATGTTAGTAAACACTCTTAAGCTTTTTATTACTAGCTAAAATCTAGCATAGAGTATAGGCTTAGAAAACATTCCTGTGTTTGTACTTTGACGCAGCCTGTGGCGGCTTGCTGGGGACTGCTTTGTCTAAGCCGGCAGCCCTGGGTTAGCCCTACGGGTGGGCTCTTCCTCGCTCGCTTCCAGTTTTGATTCACTCACTGCTGCCTCTCATAGGAAGCCCTGGGTGGTAAAGAGATCAAATCAGAATTCCTTCTAGGAAGACCCTGTCCCTCAGACCTTCCTCTGCTGCTGCCTTTACCTGTGTGACAGTTAACAAGAGAAAAGCCTTCTTGGTCTCCTTCAGTTGAGCCTTAGGGGTAATCCGTCACAGATGGTGGGCAGGTCTTCTCCCTAGCTACTCCCAAGGTGGTTTTGTTGTTGTTGTTGTTGTTTTTTGTTTTGTTTTGGTTTTTTGTTTGTTTGTTTGTTTGTTTTTTGAGACAGGGTTTCTCTGTGTAGTCCTGGCTGTCCTGGAACTCACTTTGTAGACCAGGCTGGCCTCGAACTCAGAAATCCACCTGCCTCTGCCTCCCAAGTGCTGGGATTAAAGGCGTGCGCCACCTCTGCCCGGTTACTCCCAAGGTTTTTGTTTGTTTGTTTGTTTTTGTTTTTTGTTTTTTTGGGTTTTTTTTGTTTTTTGTTTTGTTTTGTTTTTTTTCGAGACAGGGTTTCTCTATGTAGCCCTGGCTGTCCTGGAACTGTAGACCAGGCTGGCCTCGAACTCAGAAATCCGCCTGCCTCTGCCTCCCAAGTGCTGGGATTACAGGCGTGCGCCACCACACCCGGCTTACTCCCAAGGTTTTAAGGTCCATTTCCTAGATCTCGGGCAACACTTTCCCTTTCTTATCTGTCAAACTTTCAAATCAGTTCCCTAAAGGATGTATTTCCCTTCTGAGGACCACCTGACACACCTAGCTGTGGCTGCTGCCGAGAGTCTCACTCCTCACCCCATCTCTGGGACAAGGCTCCTGGAATCAGATTCTGCAGTCGCTCTAGCCTTGTCGCTTGGAAGTGTTCCTCTATTGCTTTTTGACAAACTCCTGGCTTGGCAGAAGTGTCCAGGATCTATTAAGATCCTGTGGGTCGAGTGCCCAGTCTTGCGAAGCTTGATTGGCTTTCTATGGGCTCTGCCTCCGCCCTGTCCCCGCAGTGCTTTTCTCCCCTCTGCCCTGCCTAAGCCGAGGAGGACCACCACATTCAGTCCTCCGCGCGGACCACAGACATCCTATTCCGTTCTACACCTTGGCGAGAGAAGCATGGCCCAGTCACCTCTTCCTTTTCCGTTATTTTTTCTTTGCCTTCCCCCGCGTCTGTCTTCCCTTCATTCTTCTTTCAAATCTCTTTCTTTTCCGTTTATGTACCACTACCTATAATGCCCACCCCTCACTCCCACCCATCTTTCCGCAGTCGCCCTCCGCATTCCCTGAGCATGCTGGGAAAACAGTATGGTAGAGAGAGAGAGCAGAGGACTAGCTCCCTCATCGCCGAGGTGAGTGACCCCTTCTTCTCCGTGGATCCCGTAGCCATGTTTCCCATCTTGTCCACATTGGTCCTTGCGACCTAGTGACCCCCCAAATGCTGACTAGGCCTTGCTGTTGACTACTTCCGGTGCTGAAGAAGAGAGACCGGCTTGATCTAGTTCTTGTGGCCATGTGGGGGCTGCCTGCACCCCTCCCGTTCTCTGGCTTTCTCCTTCTGTCGGTCTCTTCCAGCCCAGGACCCACTGAGTCCAAGGAGACCCTGCCAGCCACGCCCTCTTCTTCTGCCCCGCCCTGCTGGCTGTATATGTAGGTGGGGGCGGTGCAGGAGGACGACAGCCACCGTGCCAGCCAACCCAGAGCCACGTGCGTGCCTTCTGCTCAGAAGTGAAGTAGGATCGTCTCTCTCTACCCTCCTCCTCTCCCACTCTTCCTCTCCCATTTTTAATTAGCTGCTGAATTAATTAAATCCCGTGTACTGATTAACATTCCTACGGGAAAGAATACAATGGGGCTACTAAAGCAAGACTTCCTGTCCAGTCAGGCAAAGCGATTCAAGGATGAGCAGACTGTGATGGGGGATAAAGGGCAGACCGGGAAACCAATTTAAGACTGGAATGGAACCTGGCATGTATGAAAAGACAGGAGAATTCATGGGCCGAGTTAGGAAGGGAAATAATAAGCATTGTTAACACTGGAGAAGTGAGAGTCTCTGGAACCTCCCAAGGGTCGGACGCAGAGCGGCGACAGAGCACTAACTCGGGGCCGCGCTGCCGAGGGTGTTAGCTTGCTGCCTTGACTATCTTCTAAAGAAGTGAGTTTAGTTTTCAGAGGACTGCTTTAGGCGGGAAATAAAGGTGGGACACTACACGGAAAGTAATCTAGAGCAAGGCCTATTCCTCCCCAAAGCGGGGGCTCTGGCTCCCAAGGGCCAATGAGAACAAGATGGGAAACACAGCCACTGGTCCCCTAGAGGCAAAGGGATCTCTTACTCCGGCAATCAGGGATCTATTCTTTTTCATTCTTTCTGCATCTTCCTTAGGAAGATACAAATGGGCTCGGTGTGATGGCGCATTGCCTTTCATCTCAACTGGCTCCCTGTAAGTTCAAGGCCAGTTTGGTCTACAAAGAGAGTTCCAAGCCAGCCGCAGCTATACTGGGAGACCTTCAAAACCAAAAAAGCCAAGCAAGCAAGCAAGCAAAATATAATCACGATCCTAAAGATTATGCATTAGCCTCTGTTTAGTAAATCTGTTGATTAGTAGGCCACCATTTTTGAAGCTGGGATCATTACTCTAGAATCTGTGATATTTTTAAGTTGTGGTAAATATCTTCTAAAGAGAGTTATTTATATATTTGTCTGGTGCTAGGGATCAAACCTATGACTTTACACACTCTATAAGCAGATGCTATCCCTGAGCTGAATTCCGCCCCCTCTTCATTTTTCAAGACAAGGTTTCTCTGTAGAGCCTTGGCTGTCCTGGAACTAGCTCTGTAGACAAGTCTAGCTTTGAACTCACAAAAGCTCTGAATGCCTCTGCCTCCCAGTGCTAGGACTAAAGGAATGGTGCCCCACTACCCAGCGTTCTCTCTCTCTCTCTCTCTCTCTCTCTCTCTCTCTCTCTCTCTTAAAATTACAGAAAAGGGGGGCTGAGGAGATGGCTCAGCAGTTAAGAGCACTAACTTTTCTTCCAGAGGTTCTGAGTTCAATTCCCAGCAACCACATGGTGGCTCACAACCACCTATAATGGAGTCTGATGCCCTCTTCTGGTCTGTCTGAAGACAGCAACAGTGTACTCACATACACGAAATAAAATAAAATAAATTACAGAAAAGTATGATGGCTCAGAAGGTGTAATTATGTGTAGAGTAGATTAGGTATTTAAGTAGGAAAAGACTCCTAAAGAAACACAGGCCTGAGGGGACTGGAGAATGCGGAGAAAGGAGGCCCTGGGTCTGGGCCTCTTCGATTTATTCCTGGTCCAGGCTGCTCTGTTTTCACTCTCCCGGAGTGTGTAGCACACCCTACTTTCCTTTTCTTTTCCTGCCATCTTACATTCTGGATGTATAATTAGGACATGGATACAGATGGGCCTTTAACTCATTCAGCATGCTGCACTTTCCTATGCTTTTGAAAAATAGCGAGAATTAAAAACATACATCATAAGCTGTGCGCAGTGGTACGTGCTTTTTCTTAGCACTTGGGAGGCAGAAGTAGTCAGATCTCTGTGAATTCAAGGCCAGCCTGGTCTACAGAGTGGGTTCCAGGACACCCTGGGCTGTTACACAGAGAAACCCTGTCTCAACAAAACAACAATAACAACAGCAACAACAACAAGACATAGCTCATCGGCTGAGATAAAAAGGTACCAGAAGTTTGAACCAGCCGGCTTCTCAATGTGAGCCCTTGTTTCAAAACAAAACAAAACAAACAAGCAGAAATAAACTATTTTGAATGAACATGAAATACTTTATCAGGGATAAACGATGATTTATACATTTATTTATTAGACTTCGGGTTTGATTTTTGTTGCTGGTTGGTTGTTTTGAAATAGGGTCTTATTGTGTAGGCTAAGCCAGAATTGAACTCGGAATCCTGCTTTAGTCTTAGCACCTGAGTTATAATCCGTGTCTGGCTTATTTCTAGTTTTGTTAGGATTTCTTTTTCTTCTGTGATAAACATGTACAGCTTTATGTATAAATGTTTACAGTTTCCTAAAATGGAGTTTCTGATGTGTGGATTGACCACAGTACACTGGCCTGCGGGGTGAAAGTCTCAGACACTACGAAGGGAGTGCACTGAACCCTTTCCCATGTTTGCCCCTCACTGTTCTTTGTAGAAAATTCCATACATGTGTATGCTTATGAGTTTTTATACAAAAGGAGGGGTTGGTCCCATGTTCCTAAAATTAGAATGCAACCTAAAGTAGAGGGAGGGAAATGCCGTTCGGTGTGAGGTATTTCACCACCATCACTCAGACGCCAGCTCAAGCCATCAGAAAGTCTTTAATGGCTAGCCTGCAACTACCCTGGGTGTTCAATCCAGTGCAGTCCTGAGCCTTTCTCAGGATGAGCTTTTAACTCTAAAACCACATCCCGGGTTGACACACCTTAGTTAACAAGAACAGTTAGCCAGAAGCAGAACTACAAAGCCAAAAAGCAAGGTTATTACATTTAGAGACTTTCCAAGAACTGTAGACCTTGACGGATTAGTCTTTGTTCTTATCTGGCAGGTATTAAGGTCTACATGCTGGTCTCTTGGGTCAGAACGGTACCTAAGTGCCTGTAGCATGGAGTCAGTTGTGCTAAGGTCTGGGCATCTGTCATGATGTCTTTCCCCAGATTTGAGAAACATTTGGTTAGATGAGCTCTTAGGATCCTCCAGCTCTAGCATTTAATGACTAAAACTTACAGACTTGGTAATATAAGAAAGAATAACCAAGCAGAGTAGTGCACGCCTTTTAGACCCAGGACATGGGAGGCAGAGGCAGGTGGATTTCTGAGTCTGAAGCGAGTCTGGTCTACAGAGCAAGTTCTAGGACAGCCAGGTCTACACAGAGAAATCCTGTCTTCAAAAACAAAAACAAAAGTGAACAAAACAGAATGAGTAAGAAGACTGAGATTAAATTACCATCAAATATTATAACATAGCCTTGAAGATTTGAGTTCTTGGAATTGTGTGTGTGTGTGTGTGTGTGTGTGTGTGCACATGTACCAATGTGTGCTCAAATTTATAATCCCAGCGCCAGGAGGCAGAAGAAGACTGCTGTGAATCTGAGGCAAGTTTATGGGACATGGGAATCCTGTCTATACTGAGCTATATGGGGGGGCTTGTCTTAGAAATTTAAAGGAAAAGAAACCCAGAAGAGTCAAAAGCGGGTGTGGCAGACATTTACACAGGTGTAGGCATCAGGTCGGCAGAGCTGAGAGAGTAACTCGGAAACGCGACCCCCATGTGTGTCTACATAGTTAGACACACGGGGCAAGCGGCAGGCTGGCCTTAAGAGAACTTAGTCCTCCCTTGCAGGTGAAGATGGTAACTACATCCTAGGATGTTAATGAGGAATAGAGCCGGGTGGTGGTGGTGCACGCCTTTAATCCCAGCACTTGGGAGGCAGAGACAGGCGGATTCCTGAGTTCGAGGCCAGCCTGGTCTACAGAGTGAGTTCCAGGACAGCCAAGGCTACACAGGGAAACCCTGTCTCGAAAAACCAAAAACAAAAAAACAAAAACAAAAACGAGGAATAGGAACATGTGCAGAAACTATGCTCAGAGCGAGCACAGCGCGTCCGATACCGTGTGTACAGTTACCACAGCAAGAAGCCTCGTTTTCCTGAGCAGAAGGTGGCCGAGCCTGAGGCCACGGAGCCTGCGGTACGAGTAGCAGCCGGGAGGTCTATGATTTCTTTTCTGTAATTTTTAGTCCAGTTGCCTTCATGCCACTTTACAATTGAATTAGCTTTAATTTTTTAAATTATTTTTAATCACATCTTCTGTGTGGGAGTGTGCACGTGGGTCAGATGCTCACAGAGGCCGGAGGTTCACAGAGGCTCACAGAGGACCTGGAATTCCTGGTGGTTGTGAACCAGCTGATAAGGGTCCTGAGAGTCAAACCCTGGCTCTCTGGAAAAGCAGTGAGGCCCCCTAATTGTTGAGCCATCTCTCCAGCCCTAGTTGGCTCCACCACCTTCTTGTTTTTTATTCTATTTTTTATTATTTATTTAAAAAAAAAAACAAACAGCCCGGTGGTGGTGGCATATGCCTTTAATCCCAGCACTAAGTAAGCAGAGGCAGCCGGATCTCTGTGAGTTCGAGGCCAGCCAAATCTACACAGAGGAACTACCCTGTCTCAAAGCAACAACGACAAAAACAAATTAGACGTGCCTACAAGTCCAATACTTGGGAGACTGGGGCATGTTGATGAAAAAAAAAAATGCAACCCTTACCTCAAAAGGGTTGAGAGACAGTTTTCTTCAGAAGCTAAATATATGTGATCATAACCTGGGAGCACAGATTTTAGGTCACCCCAAATCCCATGTTCTGCTTTGGAAGCTAGTAATAGAACAAAGCCACAAATCAAGTCACTTTTCTCAGACGTTGGCAGAGACCTGAGAAAGGAAACCTCTGATGAAAAGCCTTAGATGTTATCTGACGACAGTCTTGCTTTGGGCTTGGTGGAAGGCGCTGGTCTGTGAAGTGAAGACATTCCAAAGAGAAGTCCGGCTCTGTCTGCACATTCCAGGTGATTGGCCCAGGGGACACAAGGCTGTCAGTCAGTGAGAGCGAAAGGCGGGGAATGGCTATCAAGAGGGCGAAAGGTGGCCCGAGATCTTTTCTCTCTGGGCTTGTGTCACTCTCAGCTCTCCACTGAAGCTCCAGCCTCTCAATCAGCCTCGCATCCGAAGGTGCAGCTCACTCCTGGGGACGTTCTCCAGGCAGGAGAGTTTACCTGTGCAAGTCTCAGGCTAGTCTGGTCCACACAGTGAAGCCCTGTCTCAAAAGAGAAAAAAGCCGGGGGCTGGGGAGAAGGCTCAGTGGCTGAGGGCCTGTACCACTCTTCCAGAGGACCTGAGTTCAATTCCCACCACCCACATGGTGCCTCACGACTGAGTAAGAAACTCCAGTTCCAGGGGATCCTGGATCCGATGCCCGCCCCTTTCTGCTCTCTGCTGGGTACCAGGCATGCATGTGGCACCCTTGTGTGCGGGTAGAACACTCATACAATGACGTGAAAACAATAAATCCTTTTAAAAAAAGAAATGGCTTTCGTTTGCTTGCTTGTTTTCAGAGTGAAAATAAAAGAAAGGAAAAACAAGCCAAGAGCACTATCGTCTTCACACACACCCGCCTCCTCACTACCGTCCTCACCCACACCCACCTCCTCACCACCATCCTCGCACACACCCACCTCCTCACCACCGTCCTTGCACACACCCACCTCTTCACCATCGTCTTTGCACACACCCACCTCTTCACCATCGTCCTTGCACACATACATGTTTTCACCATCGTCCTTGCACACCTTATCCCTTCTTTAGGGAAGGACTTGGAGAAGGAGCTCTGCTGTTGCACAGGCAGGAGGAAGCCTTCAGGAGAGGAGACTTAACTGCCCCGCTTACCCCTCTGCTTCCAGCTCTGACGCTGAGCAGTAAGGAGTGCATTTAAACGCCTTTCCTTGGGGCTGGCCAGACGGCTCAGTGGTTAAGAACACTGGCGGCTCTTCCGGAGCTCCCAGAGCTTCCTAGCACCTACACAGAGGCTTGAACCCTTCAGTGCCTGAGGCGCCAGGGACTCTGACACCCTCCTCTGACTTCCGCAGGGCACCAGCTGCACGTGTGGTGCAGATGCATCTATTCAGGCAAAATAAAAATAAATCGTAGGGGGCTGGAGAGCCAGCTCAGCGGTTAAAAGCACTGACTGTACTTCCAGAGGTCGTGAGTTCAATTCCCAGCAACCACATGGTGGCTCACAACCATCTGTAATGGGATCTGAAGAGGATGTCCTCTTCTGGTGTGTTTGAAGACAGAATACTCATATAAAATAAATAAACAAATATATAAATAAATGCATAAATATTTTTTAAAAGATCTTAAAACAAAACTCCTTTCCTGACCCTAAAAGTCTACAGTCAAGGTTTTGGCAAAGCTTGTAGCAGTTAAGGGGCAAAGGATGTGCAGCTTAGTAGTTACAGCGAGAATAGTCCCAGAATTTGGCCTTTCCCCAGGCCCATGGACCTCCTGCTGACTTCTGTCCTTTCTGGAAATTATTTTCTCATGTGACACACACTTTTTTTGGGGGTGCTTCTCTTTCTTCCTAGGTTCTTTCTTATCGAAGTTCCTTAGATATCTTATTGCTGTCTTTATTTATTTTTTAAATAAAACACTGAGTATCAAATGTATCATTGTGCATAAGCGTCAGACCTCTTTACTTTTTATTTTGAAACAGTCTCATAAAGTTACCTAGGATGGGGCGGTTAAGAACACTGTGTGAGCCGGGCGGTGGTGGCGCACGCCTTTAATCCCAGCACTTGGGAGGCAGAGGCAGGCGGATTTCTGAGTTCGAGGCCAGCCTGGTCTACAGAGTGAGTTCCAGGACAGCCAGGGCTACACAGAGAAACCCTGTCTCGAAAAACCAAAAAAAAAAAAAAAAGAACACTGTGTGTTCTTCCAGAGGACCAATATGGCAGTTTATAGAAGTCTGTAACTCCAGTCCTAGGATATAGGACCCCCTTGCTTGGCCATACTGCATGCATGTGATGCACAGATACATCCAAACAAAACACATAGATAAATCAAAGATAAATAAACATAAATCTTCTCTAAAAGATACCCAAGATGACCTTAAATTCACTTTGTAGTTCAGACATGTCTTGAACATGGAATCCTCCTGCCTCAGCCTCCACAGTAGCTGGGTTTACAAGTCTGAGCCTCCAGTCCTGGCTGGTTTGGGTTTGGTGGTTTTTCTGAGTCAGGTCTTACTGTGTAGCCTTGGTTATCCTGGAACTTTGCTTCTGCCTTCCTCAGGATTGGGAACTAAAAGCATGTACCACCATACCCAGTGCTCCTTGCTGGTTTTGTTTCTCAGGGTAGCCTAGAACTCACTGTGTAGTCCAGGTTACCCCCAGACCTGTGGTTCTTGGTCCCCTGGCTCATGACACTCTGAGCCCTGAGCCCATCCTTTGTTCTCAGTATCATCTTACTGAGTGACATTGGTTACGTCCATGGTTTTTTAAGACTTATTTTTATTCATGTATATGTTTGTATGTCCTTGTGAGTGTATGCAGTGTGTGTGTGGGTGTGGGTGTGGGTGTGGGTGCCAGCAGAGGTCAGAAGATGGTGTTGAATCCCCAGGGGCTAGAGGCTGTGGTTGTGAGCCAGCTGATGTGGTGCTGGGAATTGAACTCTGGTCCTTTGGAAGAACAGTATGTACTCTTAACCACTAAGCCATCTTTCCAGCCCCATTTCTTCAGTTTTAAATGCATCAATTTCCCAACAGCTGAGTTCTTCTGTAAACCCCTCCAATGTGTCCATCTGGTTACTTCTACCTGGTAATTCAAACACACTTTATCTTTTTTATTTTTAAGGTTTATTTGTTTTATGTACGTGAGCACAGTGTAGCTGTCTTCAGACACACCAGAAGAGGGTATTAGATTCCCTTACAGATGGTTGTGAGCCACCCTGTGGTTGCTGGGAATTGAACTCAGGACCTCTGGAAGAAAAGTTAGTGCTCTTAACCCCTGAGCCAACTCTCCAGCCCTACCTACACTTTACCTTAATGTTTTTAAAGCCAATGCCATCATTTTGGTGTCAAACCTGCTTCTTTCAGTCCCTCTCTTGCCAGGTGGTTCCATTGTCTTCCCGACGCCTCCAAGCAGAGAGCCTCATTCTGATTTTACCTCTTAACATACACAGTTGAGAAAGGTTGTTACCACTGTTTTTCTTTTTTAAAAACCATCTGAGACATCGATAGCTAGACCCTGCTGGTCCGTTTGCCTCTGCTCCTGTCCTATCCCAATCTGTCTTCCCATTAGTTACTAAATCACCTGCCATTAGACTCCTGCTGAAAACGTTTGGGCTGTGCTCAATGATCTCAGAGTTACATTTACATTTCTTTCTTTCTTTCTTTCTTTTTTTTTTTTTTTTTTTTTTTCGAGACAGGGTTTCTCTGTGTAGTCCTGGCTGTCCTGGAACTCACTCTGTAGACCAGGCTGGCCTCGAACTCAGAAATCTGCCTGCCTCTGCCTCCCAAGGGCTGGGATTACAGGAGTGCGCCACCACGCCCGGCTTTTACATTTACATTTCTTAACCATCAGCTGCAGGTCTCTAGAGACTAGCTTGTTTCCTTCCACAATAGCAATCAGAATAGTGACCACCTTTTACTAAGCATTTCCTCTACATCACATGTCATATTAACTCAGCTAGGCAATGGCTCTGTGAAATAGAGGCTGGTCTACCCATCTTCCATATGGGGAAGTTGAGGCAAGGAGAGGTTCATAGTGAGACAAACAGCCGGCATCTACACCAGGCTGCTTGTGTCCTAGAATCCACATTTTTTTTTTTTTTTTTTTGAGACAAATGTTATTGTGTAGCTCGGGCCACTGTAAACTCTCCATCTCCTTGCTGCAGCCTCTGAAGAGCTGATGTTTCAGGCCTGTGTCATGCCAGGCAAAACGCACTATTATATGTGTGTATTTTGTTTGCATGTGTGTGTGTGTGTGTGTGTGTGTGTGTGTACACCATGTGTGTGCGTGGTGTCCTTGGAGGCCAGAGGTTGGTGACGGGCCCCAGGGAACTGGAGTTAGAGACAGTAATGAGCTGCCTTCAGATGCTAAGAATGGAAGCTGAGTCCTGGGCACCAGCTAAGTGTTGCTAACCACTGAGCACCAGCTTGCTTTCAGCTTTCTGTGTGGATGACTGGTCTCTGTAGACCTAGCACAGTTCCTTGTGCCACACAAGCACTTACTGTGTGTTGAATGACTATGAGTGATACATATAAGTCTAACTAGATGAGAGGTGTTCTAGTTTAGAGTGTCTAGGTCAGGGCTTGTTGATACTCTACCTAGGGGCCCAGAGAGCTTTCAGCTCATCTAATTGAGTGGGAATATAAACTATGCTAACTTTATAACACTCCTTTTGCTCCTGGTCCAGTGGTGGAAACTCGAGTCTCTC
This sequence comes from Apodemus agrarius, assembly GCA_964023405.1. Lineage (NCBI taxonomy): Eukaryota > Metazoa > Chordata > Mammalia > Rodentia > Muridae > Apodemus > Apodemus agrarius. Next base: position 71,975,213 of record OZ030013.1, on the reverse strand, counting down.
TACTGTAGCTGCATTTAGTTACTTTGTGGGTTCTTCTTTCTTCCACCCTTTCAACCCCCTAACACTAGAGAAGAGAAAAAAAGGATAGAGAGCAAAGGAAAGAGATCCCTGGATAAAGCCAGGGGTGGGAAAGGGGTGGCGTTATTGTTAGAGTACTTCCTGCTGATTAGGGGGGTTGGGTTCCTTGGGGCAAGTTTGATCGTCACTGTCAGGATATCTAATTTCTTGTTGTTGTTGTTTCTTCTTTGCACTACTTAACAAACCACAACCAACAGTGACCACCACCAACAAATAAACACCAACCAACCAACAACCCACCCTGCCTCTCAGGGCCCTACCACTTACATGTCCTCTAAAAAGCCCGCAGAATTCCAAATGCCACACAATTAGAGAAACAATCTGCAGCTGGCGAAACCACGCCCTTGTTAGAGCTCAAGGCAAATCATAGTCAGCTGCTGTGGACAATCTGAAACAACCCATACCACACACCTGGGATTAAAACAAAAACATAATATTTCTGTTTTGGGGGTTTTGTTTTTTGTTTTTGTTTTTGACAGGCTTTCTCTGTATAGCCCTGGTTGTCCTGGAACTCACTCTGTAGACCAGGCTGCCTTTGAACTCAGAAATCCACTTGCCTCTGCCTCCCGAGTGCTGCGATTAAAGACGTGCGCCACCACTCTCCAGAAAATGTGTAGCCCAGGCTGGCCTCAATCTTGCGATCCTCCTGCCTCTGCCTCCTTCAGCAAATCCTACTGGCATGCGCCACCACAACCGGCCTATGTTTTTTAAAGAAACCAAAGTTTCCAAAATTCTCACTACACTATACAGTCCTGGAACTGGGGAAATTTAGAGCTAGCATTTGGGTTTGCTACTTCGGGCAACAAAATTTCTGTGTCTAGACCCAGAGCAGTAAGCACTGTAGTTAAAAGCCTGAGCTGACGTGATACCACAAACATGTTCATCCTGGAACTTGGTAGGCTGAGGCAGGGGGATTGGGACTTTGGGCCAGCCTGGGAGACACAAAGAAACAAAACTGTGCTCCAGAGCTCAGATGGTCTGGTCAGTGTCTCAGTTGTTTCCCTCAGAGGTGAACCTCTCTGCCTCAATTTCTCCCTCTGGAATATGGGTACAAGAATAGTCCCCGTTTCCCAGAACTGTTGACTAGATTAGTTAATACATTTCTGATGCAGACAAACTGCAAAATAAAAGGTACTCACTCCAGACTTCTACTGCTGAAGCTGGTCTTTGGAGACGTCAAGTGACAAGCAGTTATGGCTTACCCTCCCTGAGGATGAAGTACCCTGGATCTCATCTCACCCTCTGGTCCAGGGATCTATCCCAGCTGGTTTTACACCTCTGTGCCCCAGTCTCAATGCTTTCTTGTAGTAAGAGCTACAAGAACAGAGGAGCCAAAGACATAGGGAAGAGGCCGGAGGAAAGACCAACAGTGCCCTGTCCCTGCCTGTGTCTGCCTGTGTTGTCCTGGTGTGGCTCTGTCTGTAGGCTTACAGAGCCCATATGCTGCCCATAGGCCTCAGGACATCTTGATAACCCTCTTCCCCCTGGCTTGTTTTCCTTCTTCCAGGCCTCTGTCTTAGAAAGTTCTGGAGTCTCTCCACTGAGGTCTGAATGATGGATGTGTGTTGCTTTGTCTCTTTAAGGACATCTTATTCCTGGAGAGTAGCAGTTGCCTAGTATAAAGCAAGCCCCATGGCCGGGATACCGGATCCCTTCAATGCTGCCCACTCACACGGTCTGAGGGAAGTCTGTGCTGTGCCTGGCACATGGAGGGCGTCCAGCAGAGGCCGGGCCCAGCCTGCTCCCCTCATTTATGCCAGCTTTCCTCATATAAAAGGAACAGAGGGAGGTAACCTCCGCTACTTCAGGCATACACGTTTATTGTTGTTTTGAAACAGGGTTTCTCTGTGTAGCCCTGGCTGTCCTGGAACTCACTTTCTAGACCAGGCTGGCCTCGAACTCAGAGACGCATCTTTGCCTCCTAAATGCTAGAATAAAGGGTGTGCTCAATTTTTTTCTATGGTATAGAATAGAGTTTATTTAGGGCAGAGGATGGGAGTTAATGATGTAGTGGAGGCAGAGAGAGAGAGAGAGAGAGAGAGAGAGAGAGAGAGAGAGAGAGAGAATAGAGAAGTGGAGGAGTGGAGGCCAGCCATGACCACGTGGAGAGAGGGGGGAGGGGAGGAGAGCCCAAGAGGGGCAGAGAGGTGAGAGTGCAGAGAGGAAAGAGCTATGAGAGAGCCTCACTTTTTTTTTTTTTTTTGATTTGGCTACACAGAGACAGGGTTTCTCTGTGTAGCCCTGACTGTCCTGGAACTCACTCTGTAGACCAGGCTGACCTCAAACACAGAAATCCGCCTGCCTCTGCCTCCCAGAGTGCTGGGATTACGGGTGTGAGCCACCACCGCCCAGCTGGTGTACTCACTTTTTTTTTTTTTTTTTTTTTTTTTTTGGTTTTTCGAGACAGGGTTTCTCTGTGTAGCCCCGGCTGTCCTGGAACTCACTCTGTAGACCAGGCTGGCCTCGAACTCAGAAATCCACCTGCCTCTGCCTCCCAAGTGCTGGGATTAAAGGCGTGCGCCACCACCGCCCGGCTTGGTGTACTCACTTTTAACTGTCTGCTCTCTAAGACAAGATAGTTAAGCTCAGCACTAACTTTCTGACTGATGCTGTCAGAATATGACAAGGCACAGAGTCAGCTGGGGCCACAGGCTGGCCCATGCCGAGTTAGCTCCTCGGCAGTGGCTTCTTCCACATCGTCAGCTTCTAAGATTTGCTTATTTTATGTGTGAGTGCTGTCTTGCGTACTCATCTGCATGACAGAGGAGGGCATCATGTATGTACGTGTACCACGTGTGTGCCCGGTGACGGGTGTTTTTCAAAACAATTCTCTGGCTACAGAGAAGCCCTGGCTCTCCTGGAACTTGATCTGTAGACTAGGTTGGCCTCGAACTCAGAGAGATCTGCCTGTCTCTGCCTCCAGAGTGCTGGGCTTAAAGGTGCGCGCTGCCTCCTGGCATCAGGCTCTCCTTAATGCTTACGTTAGAGCTCCTCGGTTCTGGACATTGTGTTTTCAGTCTGACCCAGAGTGGAAGGCTGCAGTCTGTGACAGAGTAAGCACCCTCACAGAACGCAGGGTGAGAAGGAGGCCAAGGTTCATCAGGAAACACTCTCTTCAATTTCCAGGCTCTCCTGACGGGCATAGTTTTGAAGCTTTGGTGAAGACAGAGGCGGGTATAGGGCATTTTCTAACCAGTCATCTTTCCGGAAAACTGAATCCTAAAGTGATAACTCATCTATCTTTTTGCTCCCGACACCAAATAATGAACTAAACAGATTGGCCCATCCGAAGGTGACACATCACAGCCTGGGCTTTGTCCGTTCAGCAAATGCTTGCTGGGCACCTCTCGAGACAAGAACTGTTGCTACTCGGGGTTCCACCAGCAAACAAAGCGAAGATCCTCACCCTTGTAGCACACCTACACCAGTGAAGCAGAAGGCAGACAGTAGCAGAACCTACAGAATGAATCTCTCTCCCTCCACTCTCTCTCTCTCTCTCTCTCTCTCTCTCTCTCTCTCTCTCACACACACACACACACACACACACACACACACACACGAAGGGGATTTATTAGGATGATTTACAGGCTATGGCTCAACAAATCCAACAGTGGCAGGCTATGAACAGAAGGTCCTAGAATCCACAAATTGCTCAGTCCACGAGGCTGGATGTCACACGAGCCTTCAGTCCACGAGGCTCAGTCCACGAGGCTTCAGTAGATGCTGGAATCCCAAAGAATAGGCTCTAATGCCAGTAAAGGAGTGGGCTTACTAATAAAGCCAGAGCAAGCTGGCAAAGAACAAATGCCTTCTTCTTCCATGTCCTTATATATTGGCTTCCAGCAGAATACATGACCCAGATTAAAGGTGCGTCTTCCCACCTCCCACCTTAAAGGTCTGGATAGAAGTGAATTTACAAAATTGGAAATGCAACCAGCAAGCCCAGGAATCTTCCTGTCATGCAACAAACAAACAAACGAACGAACGAACAAAACAAAACAAAAAACAAAAACAAAAACCCAAGCAAGAAAAAAATACCTCGCCGGGCCGTGGTGGTGCACGCCTGTAATCCCAGCACTTGGGAGGCAGAGGCAGGTGGATTTCTGAGTTTGAGGCCAGCCTGGTCTACAGAGTGAGTTCCAGGACAGCCAGGGCTACACAGAAAAACCCTGTCTTGGAAAAAAAAAAAAAACAAAAAACAAAAAACAAAAAACAAAAACAAAAACAAAAAAAACCAGAAAAAAATACCTCACAGGTACGCCCCCTCCTTTCTGGATTTTGTTGTTCATTCCAAATGTAGTGAGTTGATCACCAAGAATCACCATCACAGCAGGCAAAGAGCAGGAAGGCAGGTGGCCGGCTGTGCACCAGCATGGGAAATGCCGTAGCTAGTACAAAGGCCCTATCGTGGGGTGCATCTCTCGGCGGGAGGGTGAAAGGTGTTCATGTTGGGAACCCCTAGAAGTAACGGGCACTGAGTCCTTCCCGTGCCTCTGCTCGGCCCCTGTGCTTCACTCCTGGCCGTCATCCCTGGCCAGCCTCGCCCTCCTCACTGATGCTGGTAGGAGGCTTCAAGAAGACTTGTTAGGTAGAGGGTCGGCTCCAGAAGACAAGAGCCAGTTTATTGGTATTGCGTTGTGTAGCTGACTGCCACTGTTGTAGGGAGCTGGCCAGGCTTGGTGGGGTGATTTGATAATTCCATGTCATCGTGGGTACCCTAGCTCTGTAATGCCTCTGCTGCTGACAATGGCTCCGTGCTGAGATGCCAGAGAGATAAAATATGTTCTGGGCCGGCAGCGGTGGTGGCGCACGCCTTTAATCCCAGCACTTGGGAGGCAGAGGCAGGCGGATTTCTGAGTTCGAGGCTAGCCTGGTCTACAGAGTGAGTTCCAGGACAGCCAGGACTACACAGAGAAACCCTGACTTGAAAAACAAACAAACAAACAAACAAAAAAAAAAAAAAAGTTCTGGAAGGGAAAGTGAACCAGGTTGGAATCCTTGATTCTGGCAAGTTGGACTTTGCTTCTCGTTCACAGGAGAAGGAATATTTACCAGGTAGCTTTCTTCAAGAACTCCGTCCTGAGGTTTGGGTTGTGGTTAGCAGTAGAGTCCTAGACGATAGTGCTCCCACTGTGGTAGGGGTGCTCTTCAAGGATGTTAATGAAACAGCTCTCCTAGATGATCTCAGCTTGTGCTCGTGTCTTTATTGGGGTGACCAGCGGCTATATATGATCTTTGGAGAATGGAAAGGCATTTTCAGGGTGAATGCCTGTGAGTATGGAGAGGCATTCCAGGGTCCCAGGTACCGGTTGGACAGGCTCTTATCGGGAAAGAGGAAGTTGAACTTGTAGATTTGCCAAGGACTATGTGACCTTCCCCTTCAGATAGAAGATTAGGGGCCAGGATCCCCAGACCAGGCAGAGACAAGGTGTCCCCACTAAGAAAAGGGAGTCCTCCATTTTGCACGGCGCTCAGAGAGGCTATCCAGACATGGTAGACTGTAAGTGGCTGGGTTGACACCTCATTTTTTTCTCGTGTGTGTGTGTGTGTGTGTGTGTGTGTGTATGTGGTGTGTGTGTGTGTAGACCAGAGGAGGACACTAGGTAGTCTGTTATTTTCTACCTTATTCTGTCAACACAGGGTTGCTCACTGAACTAGCTACTAGCAAACCCCAGAATCTGTCTGTCTCTGACCACCTACAGCACAGCAGAAAGCCAGCCGTGTGTGTGGCCTGTGTACTGGAGATCTGAAGGCCATCCGCACACGGTGCAGTAGGTGCACTCAGCTGCTGAGCGCCGCCCAGCCCTCCTGCTGGTTGGGGGAGACCAGTGGGGTTAATAAGGGTTTTATTTTATTTTATTTTATTTTATTTTATTTTATTTTATTTTATTTTTTGGTTTTTTTCAAGACAGGGTTTCTCTGTGTAGCCCGGGCTGTCCTGGAATTCACTTTGTAGACCAGGCTGGCCTCGAACTCAGAAATCCGCCTGCCTCTGCCTCCAAGTGCTGGGATTAAAGGCATGTGCCACCACCGCCCTGCGGGTTTTAATATTTTAAAGTATGACAGTTACTTTAAAAAAGAAAAAGAAAAAAAGGAGTGGACTGGAGAGATGGCTCAGTGACCTAAGTTCAATTCCCAGCACCCATGTGGCAGGTTACAACCGTCTGTGACTCCAGTTCCAGGGGATCCGACACCCTCATACAGACATATATGCAGGCAAAACACTGATGCACATGAAATAAAAATAATTTTTGAAAAAGAAAATAAAAGGAAGTAAGATCTTTCTTTTTTCTCTCTCTCTCCCTCCCCCCCCCAGCCCATGTGTATAGAACAAACAAACAAAACAATTCTGTGAGAATTTCTAATTTCTTTTCTCTCACTTCTGAGAAAGGGATTTCACTTTGTCCCCCTTTACCCATGAATGGGTCAAGAAAAGAGGAGCCGAGCAGAAGTGGGTCATCACGAGAGTGATGTTTAGAAGCTCATGGAGGCCTGGCTTAGCGTCTCTTCGTGCCAGTGGGTCACATGTCCCAGCTGATAGAAGACATCTTATCTTCTGGCCGGAGGGATGACTCTGGGTTAGAGCACTTACTGCTTTAGCAGAGGACCCAGGTTTGATTCCCAGCGTGGCAGCTTGTAACTGTCCGTAACTCCAGTCCCAGAGGATCCAGTGCCATCTTCTGGTCTCCTTAGGAACCAGGCACACACATGATACAATGCATGTATGCAGGTAAACACACACACATGTACACACACACACACACACACACACACACACACACGTTGCGTCCTGAGGTCTGTGGTACGGAGGTTAAATGGCCCCAGGGATTCAGCAAAGTGAAAAGAGAAAGGGAATCGGTATGAATACGTCTGGAGGTGTTTGGAATATCAGCTACTGTGTGGGCTTGAGGTTGAGATGGAGGTAGAATCTTTGGGTTCATAGCGTAGCAGTGCTGTATAGGATGAGGCGTTCCAAGGAGACGGCGAAGAACTACAATAAAGTTCTGGACCAGGATGTCCGGAACAGTTGGGGGCACTGTGTGAAGCACAAGCTGCTGTTACACCTCGCCGCTCTCATGGGGTGCGGGGTAGTCTCCTGAAGCCCCCAGATGCTGCGGGCTCCAAAAGCAAGAGGAGGCGAGGGCAGGCCAGGAAGGGGCGGGGCTGCCCAACCTCTCAGGTGTGTAACTGACACACTCCCTCCTGGCCTTGTCTCCTGAGGCTGAGGTCACTGACAAGCAATACCCACCCAGATTCCCAGCTGACTCTCAGCGAGACCTGATGGTTGCTAAGGTCTCTGTCCTCTGAAAGTATTGGTCTGTCTGTGCTGGCTAATTCTCAGGGCGACTTGACACAAGCTAGAGTCATCAGAGAGGAAAGAACCTCAATTGAGAAAATGTCTCTACAAGATCTGGCTGAAGGGAGACCGGCCTGTAGGGCATTTTCTTAATTAGTAATTGATGGGGGAGGGCCTGGTCCTCTGTGGGTGATACCACCCCTGTGCTGCTGGTGGTCTTTGAGTTCTATAAGAAAACAGGCTGAGCAAGCCATGGGGAGCAAGCCAGTGAACAGCAACCCTCCATGGCCTGTGCATTAGCTCCTGCCTCTAGATTTTTGCCCCTGCTTAATTAAGTTCCTGTCCTTAGGCCGGGCGGTGGTGGCACACGCCTTTAATCCCAGCACTTGGGAGGCAGAGGCAGGTGGATTTCTGAGTTCAAGGCCAGCCTGGTCTACAGAGTGAGTTCCAGGTCAGCCAGGGCTACACAGAGAAACCCTGTCTTGAAAAAACCAAAACCAAAAACCAAAACAAAAGTTCCTGCCCTTAGGTCCTTTGACGATTATGATGTGGAAGTGTGAGCCAAAGAAACCCTTTTCTCCCCAAGTTTCTTTGGCTAAGCTGTTTTGTCAACACAGAAGTAACCCTAAGTCATTGTGATTCCAGAGAGTGACAGGCCAGGAGGTGGCTTGGTACTTCTGCTTTACATCTGAACAACAGAGCCCATTTCTTTAGTCTTAGAATCCTCTTCACCAGGCCTGGGGTGGTGGTGGAAGTAGTGACCCATGCTTTAATCCCCGCACTAGAGAGGCAGAGGCTGGTAGATCTCTTCCAGTTTGAGGCCAGCCTGGTCTACATAGTTAATTCCAGGACACTCAGGGCTACATAAACAGACCTTGTCTCAAAAACAAAAACAAAAAGAAAAAAAGAAAAGAACCCTCTTCACCTCGAGACAGTGTGTCTGTCTGCCAGTGCTCCCGTCTGCAAGCTTCTCCTGACCATTTGTCGGTATTTTCCACAAAACAGACTTCTTTGTGGGAAGAAAGGAAAATTAAGGGTTGCAGGTATAGCTCCTGGCAGGGCATTTATCTAATTTAGAGCCAGAGGAGAAGAAGGAAAAGAAGGAGGAGGAGGAGGAGGAGGAAAAGAAGGAGAGGGAGAGGGAGAAGAGGAGGAGGAGGAGGAGGAGGACGACGACGACAACAACAACAACAACAACAACAACAACAACAAGATGATGAAATTAAACCAAAAGGTAGACAACAGGCTTGGTGTTCATATCTTTAATCCTAGCACTCAGGAGAATTGCTGTGAGTTCATGGACAGCCTGGGCTACATACTGAGTTTGAGGTCAGCCTGGACTAAACAACAAGACCCTGTCTCAAGAAAAGAAATGAAGAGGGTCAGTGAGCTGGCTCAGCAAATAAAGGTGCCTGTTGCCAAACCTAAGGACCTGAGTTCCCTCCCGAGGATCCACTGTGGAAGGAGAGAACTGATTCCCTCAAGTCGTTCTCTGGTCTCTAAACATGACATACGCATGACCCTGTCAATAAATTACACACACACACACACACACACACACACACACACACACTTGCACGCACAAGGGGTCCTATGATCTAAGGAGTTTGAGAACAGGTAGGTTCTGTTAAGTGTTGCTTTTTGTTGTTGTTGTTGTTGTTTTGTTTTTATTTATTTATTTATTTTATTTATTTATTTATTATAAGTACACTGTAGCTGTCTCCAGACATACCAGAAGGGGGCATCAGATCTTATTACGGATGGTTGTGAACCACCATGTGGTTGCTGGGAATTGAACTCAGGACCTTTGGAAGAGCAGTCAGTGCTCTTAACCACTGAGCCATCTCTCCAGCCCGTTGTTGTTGTTTTTAATGTGTGGGGTTTTTTTTGTTTTGTTTTGTTTTTTTGTTTGTTTGTTTTTAAGATTTATTGGTTTGGGAGCTGGAGAGACGGCTCACCCAATAAGAGCACTGACTGCTCTTCCACAGGCCCTGAGTTCAACTCCCAGCACCCACATGGTGGCTCACAACCATCTGTAATGGGATCCGATGGCCTTTTCTGGGATGTCTGACACTTACAGTGTACTACTACTACTACTGATGATGATGAGATGAAATATTTATTGATTTTTATGTTTATGAGTTCTTTGTCGCTGGGTGTGGTGGCGCATGCCTGTAATCCCAGCACTTGGGAGGCAGAGGCAGGTGGATTTCTGAGTTCGAGGCCAGCCTGGTCTACAGAGTGAGTTACAGGACAGCCAGGACTACACAGAGAAACCCTGTCTCAAAAAGAGAGAGAGAGAGAGAGAGAGAGAGAGAGAGAGAGAGAGAGAGAGAGAGAGTTCTTTGTCTGTATGTGCCTGGTGCCTATGACATCCAGAAGGAGATGGTGTGGGCCTTGTGGAGCCTAGGACTTTCTGCTGATCGAGTCTGAGGGTCAGTGTCAGGCAGAAACATTGTAGCTCCTGACACTGTTTTAGACCTTTCTTTTTTTTCTCTTTCTGTCTTTGATGTTGTTGTTTGTGGGGTTTTTTGTTTTTGTTTTTGTTTTTTTGGTTTTTCGAGACAGGGTTTCTCTGTGTAGTCCTGGCTGTCCTGGAACTCACTCTGTAGACCAGGCTGGCCTCGAACTCAGAAATCCGCCTGCCTCTGCCTCCCAAGTGCTGGGATTACAGGCGTGCACCACCACGCCTGGCTCTGTTTGTGTTTCCAAGACAGGGTTTCTCTGTGTAGCCCTGACTGTCCTGGAACTTGCTCTGTAGTCTAGGCTGGACTCAGAGATCCTCCTGCCTCTGCTTCCCAAGTGCTGGGTGGCATGTGCCACCACCACCCATCTTTCCTTTTTCAGAGGGGACCTTTATTTATGTGTTTTGTTACACTTATGTGTGCGTGCATGTGGGCGCGTATGCTGCGGTGCCCACGCGGAGGCCAGGGACACTTGCCGGAGTCCTGCTCTCCTTCCACTCACTCCGTGGCTCTCAGGGACTGAACTCTGGTTGTCCAGTTTGGCAGCAAGCACCTCTATCCACTGAGCCATGCCACTGTCAGAGTCCCCCACCCTAGGCTCTGAGCTGGCCCGTGGTTGGGACAGAGGTTAGCGTGTCGACAAGGCGTGTCACCTCACCTGGGTGGGAAGGAGTGTCATTCGCTTATATCTCCATGCCTGTCCCCTGTACCTGCGGTCCTGCCCTGTCTTCACCGCCCTGCCTTCTTTCTCCTTCTTCCCTCCTTGGGGTTCCTTCTATCTCCTCTGTGTTCTAAGCAGACAGGCTCCCTCTCTGCCTCCAGATCTCCCCTCGCCTTTTCCTTCCCTCTGCCCCCAGCCTGGCAGCCTGCCCTGTAGGAATGTTAATTAGCATTCACGATTTAATTAATTCAGTAGCTAATTAATGATTGGGGACTGGAGGTGGGGAGCTAGGATGGAGGGGGGAGTTGAAGGTGGCAGAGAGTAGTAGCCGAGGCTGCAGAAGGCGTCGCAGATGGCAGTGTGGTGGTTGGCACGGTGCCCACTGCCATGGATGCAAGCACACTTGCGCGCACGCACACGTACACACACAAAACCGGAAAGGGTGATCGAGGAATAAAAATCAAAAGCGGGGAGAGAAGGATGCAGGGGCCCTGAGAACCAGGGCTGAGGGGCTGGGGTGGGGACCAGGGCTGTGGGGGCTGTGGGGCTGGGGGTGGGGAGGACTCTAGATCTATTTGAATCTACTCCGGAAGTGGAAGAGTACGGGAAAAAAAAAAAGAAAAGAAAAAGAAACAACCACAGGCGCAGGAAGAAGAGAGCTCTCCCGGTACCCCACCCCACCCCCGCCCCACCCCAGCCACCCCTCCTCCCTGGCATGGGATTCATGGGCACCAGCTGAGGACAGGGTCCCCTCCCTCTGCCTGCCACATAAATATTGGCACCGAGGACCCAGACTCTGAAGAACAGGGCATTCCAAAGAAAATAGTTTTCATTTAAGTTCCCTTTTAATGTATATATGTGTGTATGTATGTGTATATGTGTGTGTATATATGTATATATAGTGTATATTATACATATTTAAATTGCACCTGTTTTGGCATGAGGGTGAAGGCGAGTGAAAGAAGGTGCCCGAGCCAGAGGAGAGCGCGCAGATGGCTTGGTGATGGGATGGTGTGGTGAGTCGTGGGGAGGAAGATGGGGGTGGGACAGAGGTTGGGATGGGTGGAATGAGGACTCTGTCTTCCTCTTTTCATTTCACTATGGTTGAAGGAGGAAGACAGAAAAAGAGAAAGAGAAAGAGAGAAAGGGGGTGGGGAGAGAAGCGAGACAGATGGCAGAGTGGCGAGGCGGCAGCCAGCGCCGGCACTGCCCAGCTTGGGCGGACCCAGCTCCCCCCGCCTGCCAGCTCTCCAAATGCCACCCTTCCCCCATCTTCCCCTCTCCCCATCCCCCCAGCTTGGCACTGATCTCAGGGAGGGAGAGGGAGGGAGGCTGGCAAAGAGCATCTGTTCCCCTCATTCTCCCAGCTCCATCGGCTGCCCACCTCAGGCCATCGCCTGCCTCCATCCCTCCTTCGCCTGTCTGCCTACCACCCAATCCCAAATGGGCGCTGGATCAGGTGCCGAATCTGGCTGCGTTGCTGTGTGTCTGCCACCGCTGCCTGGCACTCATGGGGCCGTGTGTGTGTGTGTGTGTGTGTGTGTGTGTGTGTGTATGTGTGTGTTCGCGCGCATGTACATGTACGCATACGCATGTGTTGTACGTGAGCCTCCTGGGCATGGGTGGGGGTTGGCATTGTGGTTGCCACTGTAGCATCCGACTAGAAGGACAGAAGGATGGAGTGGAAGGAAGAGGGAGAGGTGCGGGGCCTTGGAGGGCAGAAGAGGGCGCAGGAGTTGCTTCGTGCTGTCTGATTGCAGGCATTGGCACTGCAGCTGCCACCCTTGTGCCCATGGAGATGGGAGGGGACAAGTGGAGGGGGCAGCGACAGGAGTCCTTGTGCTCTGGGAGGGAGACGCGGCACACGAGAGCTGTTGGCATCACAACTGTAGGCTTGTGCCAGGTCTGGGGGGCCGAGGAGATAGAGCGGGAGGAAGGGCGTGCTGCTGACGCCGCTGCCCCTCTAGGGTGAGCGCTGAGAAGTGTGTGGACGGTGGAGGAGTCATCTCCGTTCCTGTCTGAGATGGAGAGGGTAGATGGGGAAGTGCCAGGAAAGAGTGGAAGAGCCAGGAGGAGGGACTGTGCCACTACTACCCAGGGAGAACTCGCCTGGGCTGGCCGTGGGCCTTTTGTGAGAGAACTCTGAAGAAGACAACGGGGAAACTGGTGCTGCCCATGGAGCCTGCCATGGCTGTGGTGCTGTGTGGACTGGGGAGGGTGACAGGGTCCCTCTCAATGTGGTCCAGAAGGCTTGTTGTGCCAGAAGTTAGGTGGTGAGATGGAGGATGCTTCCTTTGGGAGAACAGACTTTCCTCCTGCCAGGTCCTCCTTCCCATCCCCTCTTAGGCATGGAGCGGTGAAGGACAGATGGAGCACCGCATGAGGACAAAACGGAGGGAGCGGGCCATTGCTAAGACCCCAAGGATGAAGAGTGGCGAGCCCCGACGGTCCTCCTGGCCTCCAGTCATTTCCCCGCTGCAGACGGCCCTGTCCTCTAGCCTGGTCTGTATGCTCCAAGCATCACTGCAGGTGTTGCGGGAGGGATGGGGCTGCATGCCAAGCTGAGCTGCGAAAGCGGGAAGGATGCCCTTTTGTGGACCCCGTGTGTACTGTCCACTCTTACAAGTGTGGCTGGTTTTTCTCCCTGGCGCCTCCCTCTCCTCCCTCCCTTTCTTTCGCCTCCCCCGCCCCCTTTCATCATCACCATCTGGGTCCTCCTGCTTGGCACCCAACCAAGGAGATGCCCCCGCGCTTGGCAGTGCTGCACTGGCATGTGACCAGTGACTCCGATTTTGGCACTGCGGCAAACCCAGTGCCTCGAAACTTGCCCATGCTACCGCTTGGTGGCAAAGAGGGAGAGGGGTCATGTGCACAGAAGTGTCGGGGGTGGGGTGGGGTGGGGGGGTTGGGTGGGGCTGGGTGGAGCTTCATGTTGGGAAGTGGCATGTGAGGCCGCCCGCCACAGTTGGACTGAGGCCAGTATTCACTAGAACATTTCTCCTCTGCTCTTCTCCAATCTGGACCCTCAAGCCCTCCCCTTCACTAATGCCAAGGAGGCGGTTTAGATGGCACTGCCCTGTTCTTGTGCAGCTATGCAAAGCAGTCTAGAGCAAGGAGGGGCAAGGACATCACTCGCAGCCACAGCTGGAGCCAGTGGGTGTGCACTTCTCTGGGCAGTTAGGAACGAAAGGCATTGGAGATGAAAAGGCCTGGAGAGAGGCTTGGCAGCTGGGCTGCCCCGCAGGCAGCACCAAAGAGAGTGAAGGAGAGACCCCCAGGCTCTGCTGGTAGCGAGTGGGCTGGGTCTTACACGTGTATCTCCTGCTCTCTTGTGACTGAGATGAATTGGTTCCTTGTCCTTTTGTTTCAACAGATCCTAGAAGGATAAGAGGCGCTCTAGAAGTGGAGAGAGGTGCAGTGGTGGGGGCGGGAAGACAAAGGCACCTGGGACTCCCACAAAGACGCTAAGAGTTTATGTTTAGAGATTTCTCAATGGCACCCCAAATAGGACTGGATTCATTTCTGTCTTTGAAATCTACTCTTGGAAGGGAGGACCAAGGCCCACCAATGGCGGTGAGGTGACACTGTGAAGGACGATCTCCATTTTCTGTGACGAGGTACACCAGCCCCTGAAACATTACCCTTAAGCTGCCCTCTGTGAGACCCTTCGGTAGCACTGGGTTTCCCTCCTTCCCGGCAGGCAGAGCTTGTTAGCCATCAGTCTGGAAGATCTGAAGGAAAATTTGGCTTTGGGTAAAGTCAGAGGGGATGGCTCTCCGAGATAAGGCCTGTTCAGGTGAAGCAAGTAGTGGTTTGTTGCCCGTGCTGGGCAGAGCTGCCCTGGGCTGGGGGAGTTCTGATGTCGACATCTCTGGAAGCGGATGGCAGCTTCAGAAAGAAGCAAAGTTTCCACAGGAGAAAAGAAAACAGGCGGTCTTCAGTCGACATGGTAAGTGGATAGTGTTTAAGACTTGTTTTCTTCTGTTAGAGAAAAGCCACCGTAAACACATGATACCGTCAGATTCTAGTAGATTGGGGGCTTGAAAGTATGTCAAGGTAATGAAGAGGCTACATCTGAGGAGGAAAAAAGCCAAAGCATTTGGTTTGGGTATAGCTTAGTGACAGAGCGCTTGTCTAGCGTGTGTGAAGTCTTGGGCTCAATCGCCAGCACTAAAGAGACAAAAAAGTCTGAAGTGATGCAAGCTGCTGTGTGGAGTGTCTGCTGTAGCAGAGTCCTGGGGACTGGAGAGCTGCGAGAGGTCACAGGGAGATACTGGGGGCTGAGCTCTTTAGGACAATAGCTACCAGTCACTAGCATAGATCATTTAAGCGGGAGTTTCTGATCCACTTGGTGTATAGCGTGGTTCAGAAATGTGTATTTAATGAATTACTATTTGTGGTACTAGGAATAGATCCCAGGACTTGTGCATGACAGGCAAACACTCTGAGTTATGTCCCCTTTTTGCTGTTATTTTGAGATGTTTTGCTACATTCAAGGTTGGCCTTGAGCTGCCTCTGTAGCCCAGGCTATCTTGAATATGTGAATCTTCTGTCTCTAGAAGTTGGAACTATGGGTTTGTACCACTAGACGTATCTTAGGATACATTTTGAACACTTGGGTAACCATGACACAGGTGGGCAAGCTTTGAGACATGCCGTTCTACAGGATGGCACTCGTCTTGTAGGGCAGTCAGTCTCATGGGAATTTTCCTTCTCTTTGTGTCTCTGTTGTATCTTGACCACCTTCATGTCACAGTGATTATATATATGTTGTAGGATATATGCATGCATGTGTTAATCGAGGGCAGTTGGTAAAAGGCGGGGAGTCGTGAGGTCCAGTTAAGCTCATGATACTTGCTAGAACAGTGACTGCAGTGGACAGCAGTTATCACAGGGGACCTTCCTTAATAACACCTTCCAAGTCCCACTTCCTTCTCCCCCTAGTTCCAATTGTTGACTGCCACGAGTTTCTGAAACCTTCCCATGGAGAACCATGAGATGAAAAGTGTCACTCAGTCGCTGTCCCCCATGCCCCTATGAGATCTGCATGGATGTTGTAGCGATAGAGAGATAGATCTTACTCATCTGTCTTTTTGGAGACCTGGGTTGTAAAGCAAGAATCAGCAGTGTGCAGGGCGGGGCCCAGGGCAGGATTGGCAAACATCCCAGATTCTGCAGATAGATTGGCTGTTGAGGCTTGAGTCGTTTGGTGGGATCCGGCCAGTATTCTTCAAGATCGGTGAAGAGGATGTTGTGCAGAGTTTGCTATTATGAAAAAATGACCATGGAGTTATAGATGCAGGGCAGCATCTGTGAGCCTCTGCTGACCCCTCATTTCTGTTAGCCATGGGGCTAACAAGATTGTATGTATGCTTGGATAAGGCTGTATGGCTGCCCGACTCTCCCCACTCTTGGACAGGTTCATCTTCTTCCTGTCCTACTTAGAATCACCCAGGCTGTGTGTCTACTAACTTCTAGCCAGACACCTGTCTGTCACTGGGGAATTGCAGGCAACCCATCTCGTACTGGCAGGGAATAAAAGTATCAACTCCATTTCCATTTGGTGTGTGGTTAGAGGATTAGCTGGGTCCTTCTGTATCAAGGAAGGTCACAGGTGGTCACACAATTGAGTCCTGATTTTGTCACTCAATGTTATGCTTTTGGGAAGTGTAGTGTCTTCACTTGGGCCTAGTGGCACAGGCCTGTGACCTCAGCTGCTCAGGAGGCTGAGGCAGGAAGATCTTAAGCTTAAGAGCTGTTTGCGCTACAGAGCAAGTCCAGACCCTGTCTCAAAGAATGAACTGAGCTGGGCAGTGGTGGCAAAAGCCTTTAATTCTAGCACTTGGTGAGGCAGAGAGGCAGGCGGTGTACAGTTTGAGATCAGCCTGGTCTATTAGCTACTTCCAGGATAGACAAGGCTACACAGAGAAATCCTGTCTTGAAAAACAAAACAAGCCGGGAAGTGGTGGCACACGCCTTTAATCTCAGCACTTGGGAGGCAGAGGCAGGTGGATTTCTGAGTTCGAGGCCAGCCTGGTCTACAGAGTGCGTTCCAGGACAGCCAGGACTATACAGAGAAACCCTGTCTCAAAAAAACAAAAAACGAAAACGAAAAAGAAAAAGAAAAAGAAAAAGAAAAAGAAAACAAATCAATTAATCAAACAAACAAAATCATGCTCGTAATTTCAGCAATCAGAACCTGCAGGGCAGAAGACCTAGAGCTCAAGGTGATCCTGTGTTATTCAGACAGTTCACGTCAAGCTGGTTTTATATATCAGAGGTGGTAGTGTGTGGAACTGTGGCTTTGGGGCAGAGTTCTGAATGTTTATGGGACCCTGGATTGATCCCTAGTGCCATAAGAGTTGTACTCTCCAGAGGATCATACTCTCGGTGTTGTTCTTTTGTCCTTCAAACTGGACAGACCTGGGTCCAGCTTTCCCTAAATGTCCTCTCTCAGTGTTTCTTTCATCTTTTGCTCCTGTTGGTCCTGTTCCTGGGCCCACTGTTCTTATTCGGTAGTAACTGCTGCTGTAGTACTCTGGCTTTTCTTCCTAATTCAGTCTCCCAGAACTGGTAACCTTATAGCTACAGGTTTCTGATTGGTTTCTGATATGTGTTCCCGACGTTCCCAATACCAGGCCTTCCTGCGAAGTCGCAGCATGACCTACCCGGTTTCAGGGAGATACAGTTTCCTTGACTTCTCTTCTTTAGATGACAATCAGTTATGATTCCCCCACAAGTTAATAATGCTCAACACGGACAGCGGTCCCATTTTCCTGAAATTCGGCTGTATTTGAGTTGTCTCCGTCTCCATTCACATGAGGAAAAATATTAGCGTGAGATGTTTGCAGGCGATGGCCCTTCTGCTAACCTACAATCTCAGTTCCCGGAAAATATTGCTTCTTAAAAGTGTGAAGGCTTTTATCTCGGGACATGTGCAAGAGTAAGCCTGTGTGTGTGTTGTGTGTGTGTGTGTGTGTATACATTCACCTATCTGCAGACATCTTAAGTGGGGTTTGCTTCTTTTCAGGATGAACTTGTTTTGTTGGTGGGGTGTTATACACAGAACTGTGCTTCTGTTCGTATGCAATTATTATCATTATCATTATTAATTACTATTAAAAGACAATCTCACTATATAGACCTGGTTGGCCTGGAAGTTGTAGAGTAGGCTAGCCTTGAGCTCATAGAGATCTGTCTGCCTCTCCTTCCTGAGTGCTGGGACTAAAGGTGTCCTCCACCACACCCAGCTTTATGTGATTTTTTTAATAGGGATGGATGACTAGGTGAACAAATGTCTTGAAATAGGATGGTGATGAGAACTTGACCTATTCTCACGTCAAGGGACAGAAAGAATGAAGCATCTTGGGCTATTATGCCTAGAATCATTGGCTTTCTTGATTCTACATGTTTCTGTTAAGTTCAACCAAGGGCCAGAGTTTTGGGGTAAGAACCAGTTTGTTCAATGATCCTGCTGCATGTCTTATCTGACTAAGAAGGCTTCAGATTTTTCTCCTGTTTATACTGGTTGAGGACTGGTACCTTTCAATCCTCTCACAAGGTTTAGAGCAAAGACAGGCAATACCATTCACACCTCCTGCCTCCCGGCAATATGGAGTAAGAAGAGACCTGTATTTGGGAGCTTCTTTAGGATTGTGTATGTTAGAAATCTGAAGCCATGATGGGCCTGTCTTAGGAGACCCTAGTTCAAACTCGCTTCACAGATGGGCAGAAGCACTCACAGGTGCCGCAGTGCCCGCCTTCCATCTGTTGTCACTTAGGATCCTGCTGACTGGCTTGCTGGTCACCTCTAGCCTCCTCCAGACGCCAGGTCCCCCAGTGGACACTGCGGGCTAAGGGCTGAGCACTGCTAAGGTGGCCGAGAGACTTTGGACTTGTGTGCATTGGCCTTTCAGCAGCTCCAGGGCTTCTGGGAAAGTGCAGTTGCTCAGTTTCTGTCTTGTTGAAACTTAATCCAACTTAGGCTAAAACGCGTAACAACACCTCTAATTATGCCAAGGCAGATGTTTACCGAGATTTTCTTTTAAAGTTCCTTTTCTTTTCTTTTTCTTTTTTTATACACGTCACATTCCCAGAAAGCAGTGGGAAAAAACAAAACCAATCCTTTCCCTTATACACATGCTGCTAAGAAAATACTTTTATACATAGAATTTCAACAAGTGAGACCAAGGGATGTGGGTATGTGTAGCTGTGAGAGGCGCCGAGAGGCAGGGACCAGACCACCGCCGCTAGCTCTCCTTCCATGGTCGACATCTGTAACTGGCATTTTTTGGTATCAACAGGTCTGGTTTCATCCTACCCTCAATTGGCTGGAGTTAGGAATTTCTTAAATTTCAAAAGTCGCAGGAGTGTAAGATTCAGAATGTGTGGGAACTAAGGATTAAAGCTGACCCTCCGCCCATCTCCCTCTGCTCTAGCGTTGACATGTGGCTGGGGTACTCTGCAAGAGCTAAGCTCTAGGGCAGGCTGATGGTAATAAGTGGATAACTAACTTAGGAAACCTGGAGGGACTCCTGGGGTTAAGGGGAGAGATGAAATATCTGGATGGTGTAGGAAATCTGAGGGGTGGGGGCTCTTCTTTGCTAAAATAAAACATCTATTATATCTATCCTGTGCCGCTCGGGCTAGATTTGGGGATTGCCAAAATTACCCACTGGCACTGAGACACTGTTCTGTGGCGTCCCTAGGACGCATTCCTTCCTACACATCTCTCGTGACCCTTCTGCCCTAACAGACCTGCGCTGGCCTCGGGCAACACTTCCAGGAGACGCTGACCAGTGGAGGGGCGGGCTGAGCTGGAGGTGACAGGGCAAGGGTACACAGATGTCTAGAAGGAGGACAAGTAGATGGGAACAGGGGACCCTGCAAAAGCAAAGGAGCTCCCAGGCAATCAGGAGCCCTGGGGAGGAAGAGAAGATGATGAGGGGCAGGCAAAGGGGATTTCAGAAACCGGAAGTGCCAGTAAGCCCGCCGCACGCGCTTCTTCCTGGGGCTCAGGACACCAGGCTTTCTGACAGCTGAGGAGGAGGGAACTGCCACCTGTCCAGATACATGCTTACCTTAGGGACAGGGCTCATCTCCACCTTGCTAGTCCGGTCTGAGGCCTGGTACAGCACGGGGAAGGCCGCGTTGCCTCCCGTCTCGCAGCTCACCAGCACCCAAGAGGGACTTAGAGGCGTCAGAACTCAGATGGGCAAGAGAGGGAACAGAAAAACAAAGCGGAAACAAAACGAAAAGAACACTTGTTTGATGAGAGTTTTCTTTTTTTTCTCTCTATGTATATTCAGCGTTTATGTTTTCCTTTACTTCATTTCCTCTGTCTCTCCGTCTCTTTAGTGTCTGCGCACACTCCCTCTTGTTCTTGTTTATTTGGTGTGTTTCTTTTTTTTTTTTTAAAGAACTTTGGATTTGCCATGGGTGGGCAATGCTGATCCCCGGAGACTGGACTGCCCTTAGCAGGGCTGGGGCAAGGGGCAGGCCCACGGCTGCTGAGAGGGCCTCTGTGTTTAAAGCCTTTGAGAAAAAGTTACTGCAGTTTCCAGGGGAGGGGTGAGGGTTGGTAGAGGGCTTCCCGGCAGCCAGCCGCTTCCCCAGGAGTCCAGGCTGCAAGGGTCCCACCAGGTGAGGAGAGGAGAGGAGGGAGGGGGCGGGGAGGGTGAGCAGGGGCGTGTCTCCCCCTGACAGCCTCCAGTTTGGTTAGTTTTATGGGCTCCTTGCCCATCCCAGGCTCCAACCTTAGGGAACCAACTGGGTTTTTGGAGTTTGTGAGCGGTCTGTGCTCTGGAGAAGGGACGGGAAGGGGGGTGGCAAAATTGATTTTCCACCCCCCCTTTTTTGCCTTGGGGTTTCTTTTCTTTTTCTTTTCTTTCTTTTGGCGTTTTCTCAGTCAGTATAATAGTATGGAAAAGGTATGTGTTTACAAGGGAAGAGGGCTGGGAATTCAATGGGGAAAAAGAGGGACTGAAGCAGACATGTATGCCAGGGTGGGGTGCATCTGCAAGGGGCCGAGAATGGGGGTCAGTGTTTGTGGGACAGGGAGGAGGCAGGACTCTGCTGGAGGTGGGTGTGTGAGGCCCACTGAGGGTGGGAGTTGACAGACTCCCATGAGGTGGGCAGAGCTGAAGGTCGGGGTGAGGGGACCCTGAGGCCCTCTCTTGTCCCCATCTTGGTTTATCTGTTTATAAAGCTAGAAGTGTAGAGGTAGTAGTAGTTTTTGGGTTGGGGTCCGTGTGAGGTAATCTTGCTTCCTCTTTGGCAAAAGCCACAGCGGCCGGGACAGCAGTGGCGCTGTTGGTGACGGTGATGGGAGGGCCTCCTGGGGGCGGGGCCGCCTTGCGCCTGTGGGCTGAGGAGCGCAGGTGGGAGGCTAGGGCTTCTCGCCCACTCAGCAGCACCTCACAGGCCAGGCAGTGGTAGGTGCAGATAGGCACCCGCAAGGGGGCGGGCATGGAGCCCCCAGAGCCCCGCCCAAAGAAGCAGAAGGCTCTCTGGTGGGCAGTAGCTGGGGCCTCGCCGTCAAATGCCATCTTGCACTGGCGGCACAAGTAGCGGTGAGTCACGTCCACGGTGGAGATGCCAGGGCTGCCCGTCAGCAGCTCATCGGCCTCGCTGCCATCCCCTTCCCCCGGAGCGGGCAGCTCAGGAGGCTTTGGAGGGGCTGTGGCTGTAGGCTCGGGGGCTTGGGGTGGTTGCTGGAGGAGGGCATTGGGGAGCAGCCCAATGAGGGTCTGAGGTATCACCGGGTTCATGGGAAAGAGCCCCTTCTTCATGCCGTAAAGCTGTTGGAAGTACGCCCCCTGTAACTGAGGCCCAAAGACCGCTGGCGGTGCTGCCCCGCCTGCAGGGGGCAGTGGGAAGGGCAGGAATTGGCCCCCCAACAGGGCCGGGACAGTGGCCTTCAATGCTTTCAGGTTCTTGAGGGCATCGGTGGAGGAGTTGGTAAGGGTTGCAACTGGCTTTCGCTCACCAGAGACTTTGTCTCCTGAGGGCTCAGTAGCTGGGCCAGGGGGAGGGTCAGTAGAACTGTTGGTTTGGTTAGACACAGGTCTCTGAGGTAAGGGGCGGCCTGGACCAGCAGTCTGGACCACTGTGGTAGCAGGCAGGACCGAAGTGGCAAGGCCAAGAAGGCCTGAGGAGGCTGCGGGGCCTAGGAAGACGAAAGCAGTGAGGAAGGGTTAATGGTCTCCACACTACACCCACTGCCCTCACCCTTCCTCCCACCCAGCAGCCATACTCGCAAAGCTCCTTTCTCCCAGGGCCTGCTACAAGGGCAACAGCCTGAAGAGAGCCCTGGAGGAAAGGACGGGCTTGTGATTAGAGGGGATGCTCTCTCTGTCGTCCCGCCCCTCCCGGCCTCCCCAGCTCACCTGAATTGAAAGAAGCTATGCTTCCTAGTGGCGGCTGGGCCAGAGTGGGGCCAGGCAAGAGGACTGGAGCCAGGCGAGGCAAGGTCGGGGAAGCCCCCAAGGGCACGGAGGCAGGTGTGGTGGCGGGTGGCCCTTTGGGGGCCAGTGGGGTGTCAGGTGCAGGAGCTAAGTCATAGCATTTGCTCTCGCTCTTCAGCTGGGCTCGGACCGACTCCTTGAGCTTGGCGAGGTGCTGCCGAGAGAAGAGGTGGCCTCGGCAGGAGACGTAGAAGTCATACTTGACATCGCAGTAGGGGCAGTCGGTTCGCTGGGCTGCCGAGGTGCCCTCACTGCTGCCCCCACTCCCTGTTGGTGCTGTCCCCTGCAGCTTGGCTTTTTTTTCCTTGGCACGAGCATTTTGGAACCAGACCTGAATGACCCTCTTGGGCAGTCCAATCTCCTCCCCGAGCACCTCACACTCCTGCATGGTCGGGGTGCGGTAGGCTTCGTAGCAGGCTTTCATGATCTTCAGCTGCAAGCTGCTCATTTGGGTCCTATAACGCCGCTGCCCCATGCTATCTGGGGCTCCGGTCCCAGAGCCTGGTCCCCCACTGGTCCCCCCAGCCCCGGGGGACTCTGGTTCAGCCAGGCTGGAAACAGATGAATCGCTTAGGTCTCCTGCCGACGGACTGCAAGCCTCGCTTTCCGGAGACGCTTTCGATGGTTCCTCCGGAGCCTCGTCCTCACTGAGTGCGGGAGGTGGGAGGGGTGGAGGGGGCTCTGGTGTTGGTGCAGTGGCCTCTTTCCCAGGGGGTAGGAATGGCAGAGGCCCAACAGCAGGGGTGACCGCGGGGTAGGGAAAGGCAGGTGCGTCTCTCTTTGGGGCTTCCTTCCCAGTCTCATCGTCAATCTTGCTCAGCAGGAGGTTGAATTTGGGGAAGGGTGCTGGGGAGGGCGGGACAGTGGGTTTGACTGCTGGACCAGCCACTCCCCCAGGGGCGCTTCGAAACTGACCTTTCCTCTCCCGGGCTCTGGTATTCTGGAACCAGACCTGCACTACTCGCTTCTTGAGCCCCACTTCCTCCGAGATGCAGTCCAGCATCTTGCGCGTGGGGTTGGAGTCCTGCATGTACCAGCGGTACAGGATCTCCAGCTGCTCGGGCAGGATGGTAGTGCGTAGGCGTTTGTCCTTGGGGGGCTCACCCTCTCCTCCACCCCCTGCTTCACTGCCCGTGGGAGACAGACTGCCATCATCGTGCTTCCGCTTGAGGGGTGTCCCTGTCACTGATGAGGTGCCCGATACTGATACTACAGGGTTTCTCTCCCCAAACGCCAGCAAGGGTAGATCTAGGAGCTGTGCCGGAGGGCTGGGCTGCACAGAGGGCAGTGAATGGAGCCGGTGGTGAGTGCTCAGGAGGTCCTGGCTGGGGAAAGAAACGGCGCACTGGTCACAGGAGTAGCCTGGAGGCGAGGGAGGGGCCTTCCCTTCAGTCTCTTTGCTTTCTGGCCTTGTGGGCTCTGCTTGGTTCAGGTCTTCCGCATCTGCGCGTTCTGGCGATGGGCCACCGTGTCTGGCTGCAGGTTCCAGATTCCGTTCCTCCACCTCCTCTTCCTCTACCTCTTCGTCCTCTTCCCCTCTCTCTGTCTCCTCCTCCTCTTCAGGAGGCTGGTCATCGTAGCACTTCTTGAGGTGCCGCACTAACTCAAAAACACAGGCGAAGGTGGCGTGGCAGCGCCTGCAGCCCGAGGCCCCTCCCGCCGCTCCTCCTGCTGTCATAGGGCCAGGGCCACCCTCACAGGCATTTTTACGGGCCTTCTGGCGGGCATTCTGGAACCACACTACAACCACACGGCTAGCCAGCCCCAAGAGGCTTGCGAGCCGCTCCACCTCTCCATCCTTGGGGTAGGCGCTGGTCTCAAAGAAAGACTGCAGAGCCTGGGTCTGGAACTCTGTAAACTTGGTTCTGGAGAACCGGCGGCCCACAGGCGCTGTGGGAGGAAGACTCCCTCTAGAGCCTTCTTCTTCCTCTGAGGGCCAGGGTCCTCCTGCTAGGCTTCGCTCCTCAGAAGTGTGGATCCCCCCTACCTCAGGTTCTGGGACCACGAAAGGTAGGCCTAGCTGGGGAGGTGACTCCAGGGACCCATCTGGAGGTTTGGGGGGCTCTACTGGGGGTGGGTACAGGCTATCGTAGCTCTTTCGAAACTGAGCAGCGTACCGGCTCAGAGCCTCAAAGGGCAGAAAGCGGCGGTGGACGTGCTCCTCGTGCGTCTTAAGGATAAGCATATTGGAGAAGAGTTTCCCACAGGCCCCGCAGGCCAGCTTGTCTCCACCCCCGCCCCCCAGAGACTCGGGAGGAGGCGGGGTTGGGGGAGGGGGCACTGCCTGCTTCCCTTCGTTGTACTGAATTACTAACTCAAAGCCAAAATTTTCTAGAAGGGCTTTGGCTGCTGTGCGGGCAGCTTCGTTGGGTGGTGCGTTGGGCGGTGAGGAAGGCCCTGCTTCAGTCCCCTCCTCAGCTGTGAGGGGCCGTTCCCATTCCTGCTCGGCCAGCTCAGCCTTGGGGGGTGCGGGGAGAGGCGGTGGGTTGGCAGCGGGCAGGGAAAGCATGGGCGCAGGGCTAGCCAGCGCCAGCTTGGGCCCCGCCTTGAGGTCATGGAGGTAGAAGGGGAGGAGCAGCTGCTGTTGCTGGAGCTTCAGTAGCGATTCTGGAAGCAGGGGGAAGGGGGACAGGACTGGAGGGGTGAAGAGGGGGGCTGGGAATCGGGGTAGGTCCAAGGGAGGAGGTGGTGGGGACAGGAAAGGCAGTCCAGAGATGAAGCCCCCAGGGTCAGGGCCTTTCTTCTCGGTGCCCACCTCGCCGCCCTCAGTCTCGCCTTCCTTGAGCTCTTCCGGGCTTCGCTCTGCCCCTTCGGTCCTGGCATCGGCCTTGGCCCCCCTTGAGCGAGTCTGGTGCAGAACTGATCGCATGTGAATCTCCAAAGTGGAGCTCTGGTTGTAGGACACACGGCAGACTGTGCACTTAAACGGCTTGTCTGACGCAGTGGTGGCGGGTGGCGGGATGCCAGCCTCTCCCCGGGCAGGACACGATGGGTCAATGGCGGCCTTCTTCATCTTATGAAGGTGGGAGACGGAATTATAATGAACCAAGAGGATGTTCTTCTGGGTGAAGGACTCCTTACACACAGTACACTTATAGGGCCGAGCAGGGTCAAGAAACTTGTCCAGGGCAAAGTTGGTGGTCTTCCGGTAGGTTAGAGGGTGGCGAGAGTCAGCTGGGGTTGGCTCTGCAGAGCGGGGCTCGCCCATGGCTCCCTCTTCCTCTTCAGACATGGTGGGTAGAGGAGCCAGTTCTTCAACTTGGGCACCAAGCCGTGGGACTGGAGATGGGGCTGGCGAGGGCGGCTGCTCGGGGCTTTCCGAGGGCTCGCCGGGGCCCTCGACCGGTGCCAGGGGAGGCTCTGGAGGAGGACCTGGGCTGGCTTCTGGGGCTGGGTTAGAGCTTTCTGCAGGAGACGGAGAAAGCGAGAACTGTGTTCAAGATGAGCTCCAACCAGCTGCCGACAGCGCCAGCCAGCCATCTTCAGATCCCTTTGCCCCCCTCTCTGCCACTGGGGGGGGGGGCACGCTGTTCCCTTCCTTACCTGCTCCCTGCTCTCTGCTGGGAGTGGGCTCTGGTCCAGGAGCCGGGCGTTCTAGGCCATCCTCCACGGGGTTTGATGTGGGTCCAGGCAGCATTTTGGTTGCAAAGGTCATCTCTACAGTTGTGGCCTAGAATGTGGAAAACATCCCCGTGGCTTCAGGACCTGCGGCCTCCTATGGCCAGCCCCGACCCGTTTACTGTGCACCCACACCTGTCCAAGCTCTCTTTGTCTGGATCCAGCCTCCTGATGAACTGATGCTTCTCTTTGGGTGAGGGCCTGTCGACGTCAGCTCTCTACAATGTTAGCTCCTTCACTGCTCACCTACGCACCCCCCCCCCCCTGGATACTGCTTCCTCCCCGTCCCCCTGCATTGCTGACAGGACTCGAAGACCACTGTCCCTCAGCCTGTACTCACCACGAGCAGCAGCTTCTCCACACATTCGGGCACCACGTTGTGGAGATGGCTGAGGTGGAAGTGGAGGGCGGGCCGGCCCACCAGCTGCTCCTGGCATAGCGGGCACCGGAACTTGGGCTGCACGGCATGCTGGGAGAGGGTGTGGACTCTCACCTGCTCACACTCTGGGCTCAGGAAGCTGCAGTAGGGACAGCAGAACACCTGGGGAATACATACGGGTGGAGGGGGAGTCAGGAGAGGGGCGGGGGACCCGCTATCTCGCCGTTCGTTCTCAGGAGTCAATGCAACACTGCTCCCATATCCAGATTTAGGCAACGCCATCAGACAGGAAGGCCCCTTAACCCACCCAGCCCCCAACCAGCCCCCGGAGGCCGGCAGCCCCCTTGGGCTAAGACAAAGGCCTAGCCTAAGCTGCTACTTTGACTTCTTTGTCAGTCTCCCCCACCCCGTCCCTTCAGCCTTTTGGTTTGTCCTTCCCTGGGTCTGATACCCTGTTAGCTTTCCAGCTGGCCTACACCAGCCTTTCTCACCCACACCCCACTGCCCACCTCTTCTGTGATGTACCTCCTTTCCTCTGCATTCTCTGGGCCGAGGTCCCTTACCCTGCCTTGACTGCTCCTTCAGGTTCCTCAGCATCTCCTACAGGAGGTCCTACTCATCTGCCCCTGAAACTGACTCATCCCTTTCAGGCCCAGGGGCTCACCGTTTTATCCCCTCACTACTTCTTGTCCTGGTCTCACCTATAGACCAGGCTGGCCTTGAACTCAGAGATTTGCCTGTGCCTGCCTCCCGAGCGCTGGGATTAAAGGTACGCGCCTTGTGGGATTAAAGTGTGTGCCATCTGGCTTACTACTCCTTAATATAAGCAAATGCCCCTCCCGAAGTGGCCCAGCTGACCTCTGGTCTGTCCCTTGGCACATTATGGCCTAGACTTCCAGATAGGCAGAAAGCAAGAGGCCTGCTACCACACGACCGGACCGGCTAGTGGGCACTTTCCCTGCTGCCTCAGACCAAGCGTCTCCCTCTGGCCTCCTCTCCTGTTGCCCTGCACTTTCCCAGGCCTGAATATGGGAACAAGCGACCCAGGCTGTTATTAGTAACTCACAGAACAGACGTCTGTAACTGACAGGAGTCGGGAGGAAGGGAAACTGAGGACAGAGGATATTTCTGCATACCGCAGTGGAGTCAGGGAAGCCTGGGGTGTCAGGCATCTCAAGACCAGAGAGTGGGGTCTTCCCAGAAGCAACACTTTATAGACCATAAGGCTGAACTGCTCCTGAGTCTCCTCAAGTCCTGGGGTTCACAGACCTGTGGGACTTAGTGTGTCACTTGCTTGGCGCCAGGACAGTGCTCTCCAGACTGGGCTGCTCTGAGGAAGGCGCGGCCCCCTAGTGGCCCAGGAGGCGGCTCTTTGCCTTTGCCTGGTCCTCTCCTTCCCCCACTCCTCCCTCCCTCCTCTCCTGGCATCCTCTTTGCTACCCTTAATACAACTTTTTTTTCCTACCCTCTCTCAACGGTTCCTCAAGCCCCTGCTGCCCCTCCCTGTCACTCCTGTGCTGAGGCAGCCCTCTCCTGCACGTGCTGAACACATAGAACTGGCCCTGCACCGCATTTCTCCTGTGACATTCTCAAATCAGCCACAAGCCTTCAGACCAAAGCCTTCAGAGCACAGATTCTCAACCTTGTAATGCTGTGACCCTTTAATACAGCTCCTCGTGCCATGCTGACCCCACAACCATAGAGTTATTTTCATTGCTATTCCATAACTGTGGCGTTGCTACTGTTACACATTGTGATGTAAATACCTGTGTTTTCTGATGGTCTTAGGCAACCCCTGTGTAAGGGCTATTCAGCCCCCAAAGGGGTGTGACCCACAGGTTGAGAACTACTGCTTTAGAGTGAGAGATTTCAGCCAGCCCCCCACCCCCCATCATCCCAGTCACCCCAGTTCTGACCGTGATCTGGTTGGCACTGTCTCTGGGAGGGCCAGTTCTGTCCTCTGTCACTTCGGAAGCTGAGGAGGAGAGGAGAGGGGGTTAGGGACCCCTTAGCCCTCCCCCACTTCCTGCATAGCCTCTGCGAGCAGAGAGCTCTCAGGGTAGAAGTGGGCT
The DNA here is from genome assembly GCA_964023405.1 of Apodemus agrarius. NCBI lineage: Eukaryota > Metazoa > Chordata > Mammalia > Rodentia > Muridae > Apodemus > Apodemus agrarius. The sequence goes on along the minus strand of OZ030013.1, from coordinate 71,947,178 downwards.
TCAGAGGGTGCAGAGTGGGCAAGAAACCCGGCAGCCGGGTGAGGCCCGGCAGGGTCACTGCTGGGTTAGCCGGGGCTGGCCTTTCAAAGGCTGGGTTAGCCGGGGCTGGCCTTTCAAAGAGAACAGAGATGCCTGGGCAGGTGCAACTTGTTCCCCCTTCCCCTTCAGTTTTGCTCTTCCTGGGAAGGAGGCCTTTTGGGGTGCTTGGGTTTCTGAAAGGCTCCACCAACATGCCAGTACGCACAGTGAGTCGGGCAGGGGACAGGTCGGGGGGCAGCTCACCCCGTTGCTCCGTCTTGTTCTGGGCATCTTTCTCAGAGGTGGGGGGCTGAGCTAAGGGGGTGTCAGGAGCCTTCCCTGTGTGAGATGGAGAGAGAGAGAGTCAACGTAACATGGTGAAACATGGGAGGAGGGAGGGAGGGAGGAATAGAGGAAGCAGGACAAGCAGCCAGGTAGTGGAGGGATGGATGAGTGACTCAGGAGGCGGGAAAGACGGAAAGCCACCAGAAGACACACAGGGTAAAAGTGCAAAGTCCCAATATTGGACCCGTAGGACAAGCCTAGCCCTCCACCCCGGGGAACAAGCCCCACGATAGGACTAGTCTAAGCTCAGACCCCTGGCCTGACTGACCCCGGGGAAGGGAGACCCCACGGTGTAGTGGGAGGGGCACTGTAAATGCCGATGGGCAAGGAGATTACCACTCAAGTAAGAACTGACAGATGTGTAGGAATTTATTTTCGGTGGCAGCCTAATTAAAGTGTTAAAAGTTCCTTAACTCCATTCAGCCTTGCGCCAGGATCGTTAGCTATTGATCTGGGCCCCTCCAGCACTTAACTCCAGCCAGCGTATTGGCAATTCAATTAGCACCAGTCAATGCTTACTGTTCCTGGTTCCTGCTGCCCTGCCCTCGCCCTGCCCTCGCCCACCGCTGGCCTCTCGGAAGTCCAGATGCCCATGTTCACCTCCGACAGCCCCTTCCAGGCCCCTCTCCTGCACCCTCTGGGTCAATGGCGCCTGGCTGGCAGTTCCCGGCCTCTGCTGGTCTAACCTCTGCTGCCTAAGTGGGGTCTCTAAGCCCAGCCTTGGGGCTGAAGACCTCCTAGGAGACAGGAAGAGGCTGGGAAACGTGTTGGGGCCTCTCCCCATCCCTGCTGCCTTTGGACCACGCCCACAGCTCCCACCGCCTCCGACAAGTCTGGCCTAGCATGGATTATGATTTCTTTTTGCCTTCCCCAGCCAATAGAGCTGGGAGACTAGCTGCTATTCAGAACCCCCAGGTGAGGCCTCCTGTCCTTTACTTAGCAAAATCTCTGCCATTCATTCTCTCCTGGCCATCCTCCAGTTGTCTCCTGTGCCCGACCCCTGTCCCTGAAGCCCCATCCTGCCTCCTCATCCTTCCACACCTTCCTACTTGCTGTGGATGGTTCACGCCCGCCTGTTCCTGCCTCCTCGGTTCCTCCGCTGTTATTCCCTTGGGTAGGGAGTGGCATCTGTCGCCTCCCCGTCCAGCCCTTATTCTCCCGTTCCCTCTTCCTCACCAGGAGTTTGGAGCCGCCCATGACTGAAGCTCAGAATACTCTGGAGAGCCGCGAGTCCTTCTTCAGCTGCAGGGCCGTTCTGGAGCAGCTGCAGCCGCCTCTGGGCCTGGGCGTCGCGGTGGGCAGGCGTGCGTAGGTGTTGAAGCAGAGCTAGGCGGGAGGGCGTGTCCCAGGCACACAACAGGCAGTGGTAAAGCCCCGGCTCAGGTCCTGCCTCTGCTCCCTCCATTTCTAGCAGAAACTAGAAGCATGGAAGAGGCCAGCTCAGATGTAGAAGGCACCCCTCCAGACCTCTGGGGCCTGTCTCTCCTCGGTCGGACCCTTTCATTCCTGGTGACCTCCCTCCACCCTCCGATGGCTCCCATCCTGCCTGGTCTTTCGATTTCCTTCTCTTTCTCCCACCAACCCTGGGTTCCCCAGGGTGCGGCTGACATCTGCTTCTGTCCTGGATACCATGATGGGCTGGACTGAGATGGACGCATCTCTATAGCATCTATACCAGAACAGCAGAATAAAGCCCGCTTCTCCTCCTCAGAGCCCACTGCCCTTTGGTCTTTCTCCAGGTCTGCCCAGCACGTTGTTACCCGGGCCCACACACCGCCCATCACCACAGGCTCCTCCACCTCTCTCCGCTGAACCTCCCACCCTGCCCTGCTCCTCCGCCCTCTCCCACCCCCTCCTGCCTGAACTTCACCTTATAGATCTGGCTGTTTTCTTCATGGGCTGAACCCCGGGCGTGCAGCTGCATCTTCTCCTTGCTGTTGGACTCAAAGTCGCAGATGTTGCAGCGCAGGTGAAGTGGGGAGACGGAGCCATAAGAGGCTCCATCCCCCAGGGACAGCGGGGAAGGGGTGCCCAGGGCTCCGCCCCCCTCCCGGAGGTGGGCCGCCAGCTGGTATTTCTGAGTGTGTTTGTCGGTCTTGAGGTGGAGCTGGAAGTTGGCCTTGAGCTGGGTGCCGTAGCAGCAGAGCTTGCACCGGTGGGTATCCCCGGCTACCTCCTTCCACTCGGCTTCGGGCAGGCTCCGGCCAATGCTGCAGTGGTACAGCAGCAGCTCCAGGCTGTCTGTGCTGAAAGCCTGGCACACCAGGCAGCGGAACACCTTCGGGGGTGGGCTGTCGTCTGGGGACGGTGAAGTGGGCAGCCCATCAGACGAAGAGCCCAGGAACTGACTTGGTGGCAGGTGGCTCTCAGGGGAGAGGCTGCCAGGGGCTAGGGGACAGAGACACATTAGGAAGAAATGAGTGGGCACTCAATTAGAATGAGCTACGTCTGCCTACGTGGGGAGCTGACCTTGGGCAGAAGGCAGGGAATACAGCATGACTCGGGTAGGGAGTGGCCGGAGCAGACAGGGGACTTACCCGCTGTGGGGAACTTGCGTGCAGGCGCTCCAAGGTGGTGGAAGCCATTGAGAAGTAACTGGGCTTCCAGGGGCTTGTCTGGCCTCAGCCCAGGCCCAGGCATGGGTGTCTGAGGCTGCCCTAGGGCCTGGGGCCCAAAGTACTGGAAGAGTTCAGGAGGGTTGGCGGGGGTGGCCCCTGGTGGGGGAGGAGGCCCTGGTCCCACCAGCCCTGGCGGCAGGCCAAGGGGCAGCCCCTGGTGCAGCATCAGGACATTCTGCATGTGTTTCTCGGAAGTCATGTGGATGCGCAGGTTCCGGGAGATGTTGGTTTCGTAGCTGCACACTTTGCACTGCCAGGATGATTTGGTCTTGGGCTCTTTATCCCCTACGGAGGGGGGTGGGAGGGATGCCTCCGGGGGACTCGCCTGCCCACCAGGCCCTGCCTGGAAGCCCTGCAGGTTGGCCAGGTGCTTGTCGGACTGCATGTGGATGCTGAGGTTGCCTTTGGTGGTAGTGGAGTAGTTGCAGACATCGCAGCGGTAGGGCTTGTAGCCGCAGTTGTAGCTCTCTCCACGGGCGAGGCGGGGGTGGGCACCCCCGGCGCTACAGTAGCTGCAGTGGCTGTTGCTCTCCGGGTGCTTCTCCCGCATGTGCACATCCAGGGTCTGCTGGTACTTGTAGTGCCAGTTGCATTTGGGACACTTGAGAGTCTTGCAGGAATTGCGTGAGTGTAGCAGGGACATGTGGCTGGACAGGCTGAGGCCCTGAAAGGCTGCAGGGGCTGGACTGTAGTCATCAGCCAGGCGGCAGGACTGAGGTGGGTCACTGGTGTCTTCAGGAGAGCCTGCTGGAGCTGGGAGCACGGCCACCTCCTTTGAGGTGGGTGAGCTTTGGTTGAGCGGGAGGCAGAGCCCTCCACCCTCTTCCTGCCCCTCAGGGAACCAGTCTGGCCCTACCTCGCCTCTTGATACTGGCGATTCTTTGGCTTGGGTTGGGCTGGGGTCCCAGGTGGCTAGGGCTGTGGGTGGGGATGGTGGGCTGAGGGCCATAACCTCTTCAGCGGGGAGAACAAGGGCTTGAACGTGTGCCTCTGGGGGGCTGACCTCAGCCTGGGCTCCATTTGTCCTCACGGTCACTGTGCTGGTGTCAGGTACTTCAGGAGAAGGGCAAGTAAGAAGTTTTGGTTCCAGAAAGCTTAGGAAGGCCATGCCGCCATCATGACCCTCCTGAAGTACGGCTGGGCTGCCCAGCAGGCCCTGGTGGTGGGCAGGGGTCAGCTTCAGTCCATGAGAAAGCGAGTGACCTAGAAAGGTCTGGAGCCTGCCGAAGCCCAGGCGGCATAGAAGGCAGATCCAGAACATTGCCCTGTGGGCTCCCCGTCGGCTCCCCGCGGAGCCATCTTTGGGATCTTCGGTTGGGTTTGGAACCAGCCGGTAGCTCCAGAAGGGTCCATCCCTTCCCTCACAGGCAGCCAGAGATGGCGCTGAGGTATCATGGGACAAAATTTGGTCAGAAGAGCTAAAGCCTTGGATTGGGTCAAAGCCATGTTGGATGTGAAGGGTGGTGAGGTGTGAGGAGGAGGAGAAACGGGTGAGGAGGGGCAGGCTGGGCTCTTCCTGGATGCCTGCCTCATCCCAGGGGAAGCCCTTTGGTAACAACAGTTCACTGCCACCCGGCAGGGTCGGGCTGGCCAGTAGGTAGGCCTGACCTCCAGCTGCAAAGAGTAAGTGGTTGCTGAGGTCCAAAGGAAGGGTCCCTTGCTCCTCCTCGGCCACCCCAAGGTCCTTTGGTGGGCTGTGACCACAGCCAGGCTCTTCTTGAGACTCTCCAATCTCCTTTGGTGGAACAAGGTCGCTGCCTGACTCCAGACACTCTCCCCCTGGCTCTGAGGACCTTATGCTCTCAGAGGTGGAGGGGGCATCAGGAGGATCTTTGGTGACAGGATCAGAGGTGCTGGAGGAGGTCTCTGGAGGTGGTGACGGAACATTGTGCCCAGGGGAAGGAACAGGAGCGCAGGGAGAGGCCGAGTTAAGGGTAGCCATGGTAGACGGAGGACTGCTGGGGGTTCATGTCAGCGTGACAGCCAGTACCCTGCGGGGAGGCATGGGGGGAAGCAGGCCATAAGATCTCAGGGTCCCCAGCGAGGTCTGGACTCTAGCCCCGCTATGCTCTCTGAGCACCAGACTCAGGTGCCCTCATGACAACTTGAAGCTCTACTTAGTCTAGCAGGCCTAACAGTGTGTCTAAAATCAGAAGTCACTGTTGCTTTGCAAACCAGCTCTTGCCCATCTTGCAGTCTCAAGTGTGGTACCACCCGCCTCTCCCTCTGCTCGCGTCTACGCTCTGCCCCGCAGCATTCCACAGCAGGCTCCAGGACGCCTCAGACCCTACACTCACATCTCCCTCGACAGCCGCACCTTGGCCCAAGCCACTCGCATCTTTTTGAGCTGATGCACCAGATGGAATGCTCCTGTCCGCCTCTGCCCTCTCCAATCTAGTGTCTCCGTCTAACAGCCAAAACCACCACTTCATTTCCAACTGCGGAAAAGGGCCAACACTTGTCAGGAGACCCTCTGCCTGGCGCCCGCTGTCAGCAGCGATCAGCGGCCTCGTCTTCATTTGCACCCTCACTCAAACTGCTTCACTTCTCGCAGTGTTTTAATTTTAGGTTATAATTTTCCTTCCTTCCTTCCTTCCTTCCTTCCTTCCTTCCTTCCTTCCTTCCTTCCTTTTTAAAGACAGGCTCTCGAGTAACCCAGCCGAACTTTGAACTTCTGCTGCTCTCTTACTTCCGCATCTGTTGTTTGTGAAGTTCTGGGGATTGAACCCAGGGCTTTGCGTCTCCTAGCTATGTCCTTACTTGTGTGTGTCTATGTGTATGCCTCGGCACCCCTGTGGAGACCAGAGAGCAGACTGTGGGGTCAGTCCCCTCCTTTTACTACGTGGGATGGAGCTCAGGTTGTCACTCTCGGCAGGGAGCCCCTGACCACCACCGTGCTGGCCCTCGGCCTTGTCTCCAAAGCACGGAAACCATGTTACATTCTACTTAAAAGCCTGGCAGGGGCTTCTCATCACACGCAATAAAATCAAGACGCCTTTCCCTTATCTGCAAAGGCCTACTTCAGAAAGTCTACTTTTTTCCTCCAAAATGTCTTGTTTTAGCCCGCCGGCCAGCTAATCAGCCTTCCCGCCTCTGTCTTTCTCCCCACAATACCCTTTCCCTCGTTTTCCTGGCCCTTCCTGTCCTTTATTCCTTGGTCCTTACCCAAGAGCTGAGTCTGCCGGGAATCCCTGACATTCACACCATTGTCCAGCCCACCGGCCCAGGCTGTTCACCGTCTAGTGAGAGAGGTTTTTTTCTTTTTCTTTTTTCTTTTCCCCTGGCTACTTCTTCCCTTCTAGAGGGTTAATTCTACAAGCGCCCGTCTGCTTTCTATCTCTCTACCATTACGCAGACATTCTAGTTTGAATGTAACCCAGGCTAGCCTTTAGTTCAACTAGTTGAGAATAACCTTGAATCCTCCTGCCTCTACTGTCCAAGTGCTGGCATTATAGGTATGTGCCGTCACGCTAATAAATATCTTTCAAATGAATGAGTCCTGGGAAAGATCCCTAGGTCCAGTCCCAAGTCAAAGTCTTTTTGCTTTTCTTGGCACCAATCTTTCTTCACTGTATTCCAGATCCAGACTGGTTGGGACATGCTGGGTTTGAGGAATTTCCTTGGCTAGTTAGAAGACAGTAGCGCCTCTGTAGCCCTCTCTATTCTCCAAGTTGAAGATACAAATATTAGTAGCAACTCCTAGTAATAATGGTACTAGCCACTGTTAGAGTATTTACAGCATGGTCTTGGCACCAGGTAAAGACTTATCAGGGCCTCACTGCACCGCACAGCATTCTCAAGGGTGAAATGAGCTTCTGATAGTAACTGGGCTCCAAAATGGGGGAGCAGCTTAGCATGCATGAAGTCCTGGGCTCAGCTCCCAACTCGGCATCAATTGGGCTAGGTTCATGACTGTGGTTCCAGTACTCTGGCAGCAGAGGCAGAAGGATCAGAAGTCCTGCCAATATAACAAGTTCAAGACCAGCCTAGGATACCTAGAGAGAGGGGTGATAGAGGGGATGGGGAGGGTGTGGGGGGGGGAGGAAGAGAGGTTGGTTTGTGTGTGGGAGGAGCTGTCAAGCCTTCCTCAAAATTGTCAGTTCCCCAGGCATCCATCCAACTCCTCTCTCACTCTCTAGTGATACACTGTTAAATGTTCAGGCCACACTGGTTCAGAGAAGGGGCGAGGGGCGGCCTCATTCTCCTTGGGCCATCTTTACCCCCCATCTCCGGATTCCAGATTTAAGACGGGTCCTTGGTCCAGGTGCCTTGCTGCGGTCGATACTCCTCCCACTTCCCTCCTGCCCCTGGGAATCCAGCTCGGACCGAGTCGGAACCCCCACGGAACTCTTGAGGTGCAGGATTACCATGCTAATGAGATGCAAATAAGTACCTGGTCCATGAGGTGAAGGGAGAAATCAAAGGGAGGGGAAGAATCAGGATGGGGCAGGGGGAGGGGCGGAGACCCCCAGTTAGGTAGAAGCCCTGGCACTGGTGGAGAAAGGCATGCCTTCAGAGGGTCCTTGGTGGGACGGAGGATGGTAAGTTTGTTGGTTTGTGAGGGTTCAGTCATTTCCACAGGCTGGGCCCCACTTGACCGGAAGTGCTGAGGGTTGACAGGATGGGCCCTTTAACTCTCCTGCCGGGGCAGTATCAGCTCCCTCCTGGCTCTCCACTCACAGCTACGTCACAGCTCAGAGGCTGCCTGAACAGGCCCGACCCTGGAGTAACTCCCAGATCCCCCCTCTCTCTAAAGCTTAATTCTCCCAACTAGAAAAGGACCACTGATTGCTAAGTAGAAACCAGAGGGCTCTGCGTTTGGCCGGCTTGTGGATGAGACCTGTAACTCGGCGGGTAGGTCAGCTGGTGGCTGTTTAAAATTGCAAATCTCTTCTCTACCTCCCAACCTACCCCTCCTCTGCAGGAGAGAATTTCCATTGCAAATTTTCCTCCGCCTCACGCACCCCCTACCTAGTTCCCTGGGCCCTTTCTCGCAGTTTCTCCCGCCGCGCACCATGGGTTAGACTTTTGTGGTCCGGCTTCTCCCTACTTTTAATCCTTCGACTCCCCCCTCTTCTGACTCCTTTCTCTGAATCTCCAGGTCCCTTTTTTGTTTTGTTGTTCTTGCCTTGAACTGTCGATGGCACGGAAGCCTCTAAAAGTCGGGGCCCATCTACCTGCTGCCCCTAGTCAAGATTCGCAGTCACCCTGTCCCCCGGCCATTAATTCCGGCGGTTCCCCTCATTGCTTAAGAGCAGCTCCCCCGAGGGCCTGGTCTCCCATGAGGGCAGAGGAGGAGGCAGCTGCCACAGGCCCTGACATTACCGCTCAGAAGGCGGCTGGTGTTCTGGAGGTGGGGACGGGAGAGGAAAGGGCCGGGCCTCCGCAGAGCAGAGGGGGGGGGGGCTGCCGAGCGAGCAGGCCTGGCAGCCGTGTGATTAGAGCGGAGATTGATGTGAAGGGGCGCCACAGACGGCAGAGAGAGTCAATAAAACGAGAGGATCGCATTAGAGGCGACAGGGAGAGCTTTAAATTACAAGGCCGCTGCCACCACGGGGGAGGGAGGGAGGGAGGGGGGGAGGGAGGGAGCCCTGGGGCCTGGGGAGGGTGGGGCTCTGAGGGTGCAGCCGCCCCAAACGATGGATCGACAGCTCTAAGGCGGCCCTCAGCCTTGGGAGCGCCCTGTGGCCCTTCCACGTTCCCCTCCCTCTCTAAGGTTCCAGCTCCTCACCAGGGTGAGGTGGAGAGGAAGGGAAAGGCTGTGGAGAAACAGGCTTTTCATTCTGGGAACTGTCTCCTTTCCCCTGCCGCCCGCCCGGGTTTCCTGTTTGCCTGTCACTCAGAAAGGGATGACAGGAACTGCTGTCCTGCAAACACAAGGCGGTCATAATTACTGACCTGAAGAGGAAGGCATATATACGTACACACACACACACACACACACACACACGTATATATAATATATATCAGGAGGCGGAAACCAAAGGCTTGTTTTTGAGGCTCCGGGTGCGAGTGGAAGATCTTTAGGCTTTGAGCCCGTGCGGGATGGGAGACTGACAGTCAACTGGAGAAGCCGAGCCAGGGGGCAGAGCACAGGAGTGGGGTTGGAGGCTCCACAGAATTTGAGGCCACGGTGGCCCAGGGTGTTTCTCTCCAAGCCCCACCGGGGTCGGATTAGGAGGAAGAGAAGCACCACTGCCCCCCGCTGGTCACAGAGGGAACAGCACCGAGCTCCAGCCCTCCTCTAAAGCACATAAACAAACCTGCCCCTCTCCACTTCCTCAGGCCCAGTGAAGGACAAAGGTTTTGTGGCCGCAGCTCTGGCACCAAGACACCCCCAGCCCTGAGCTTTTCATCTCCAAGTGTAAGAGACCAAGGTCGTGCTGGCTCCAGTCTCACCAGCAGTCAGCCTTGGCAAGGTGCTTACCCAGACCATTTCCTCGTGTGTGGAGACCTGGGAGTAATGGTCTGAGGGCCATAAGGCGACATTCATAGTGCATGGTCTGGGGGTCAGTGAGGGCCGTGCTCCACCCTCTGCCTGGCCAGCCCCTCCCTCGGGGCAGAGCACAGTGCCAGGAGGCTGGCATCCCTCCTGCTCAATGGGGGCAGAATAGGTGGGCGGGGTCACACCCAGTCCTTCCACAGTTCACTTGTTTGCCTGGCCCCCTCTCTCCCTCTTTCCCCCTCCCTCTCCAAAGTAGCATCTTGCTCTAAAGCCCAGGCCGGCAGTAAGCTACCCATGATCCTCCTGCCTCAGCTTCCAAAATGGGAGATAGGCATGGGTTATCCTAGGAGGTGGGCAGCGCTCAAGTCTTTGTTTATTTTCCTGGTGCTGGGGACTGAACTTGGGGCCTTGCACATGCTGGGTGGGGCTTACCTCTGAGCTCCACACCTAGCTCTTGGCTGCTGGGTGAGACCTCATGATCTCAGAGCAAAAGAAGGATGGCTCACACTCAGGCTAGGTGAAGCAGTTGACACGGAGCCCGAACTCTGATGGTCTCTTCCTGCATTTACTTTTTAATGGATTCCTTTATTTTTGTGGTTGTAGGGACTGAATCTAGGACCTCAAGAGACAATTGCTCTCCTGCTGAGCTACATAGGCAGACTTTTTATTTTAAAAGATTTGTTTTCATTATTTTAAGTGTGTGTGTGTGTGTGTGTGTGTGTGTGTCTTGCACTTGCACAGGTACTGATGAAGGTCACCTGATCCCTTTGGATCTGGAGTTACAGCAGGTGTGAATCACTGGACATGGGTTCTGGGAACTGGGTCCTCAGCAAGAGCAGTGCATGACCTCAACGTGATCTCAGCGGCTGAGCCGTCCCCCTGCCCCCTTTTTTCTCTGAGACACGGTCTCATCATGTAGCCCTGGTAAGTCTAAAACTCTCTCTAAAGACTGGGTTTGTCCTTGAACTCAGTGATCCTCCAGCCTTGGCAGCCCAAGCACTGGAATTGAAGGTGTGTGCTACCATATCCAAACAGTCCTTTGATTTTATTTTTATTATTATTATTTTGGTTTTTGGTTTTTTCGAGACAGGGTTTCTCTGTATAGCCCTGGCTGTCTTGGAACTCACGCTGTAGACCAGGCTGGCCTCGAACTCAGAAATCTGCCTGCCTCTGCCTCCGGGTGCTGGGATTACAGGCGTGTGCCACCACCGCCCGGATTATTTTTTTAAAGAAAATATCAGTCTTCTGAAAATATAAATTTACTGTGTGTGTGCAGCACACAGGTACCCAGTGTGGGTGAACAGGCTTGGTGGCAGGTGCCTTTATGAACTGAACCATACTACTTGCTAGTCCCTCTAGTGTTTAGAGACTGGGTCTGACTCAGCTGCTTAGGGCGGCCTTGAACTCTGGAGCCCGAGCAAGCCAAAAACCAGTGCTTCTCCTGCTTTAGCCTCCCAAGTATGAAGATGAGAGGCCGGTGCCATTAGGCCAAGATTCCCTGACATTTAAAATATACTTTCTCTCTCTCTTTAACTCTTATCTTGAGTGTAAAAGGAAAATTGCAATGCACTATCCCGGAGTCCCTTTTGACTACCTTTCCTCCCGGTATCTCCATGCTCATGAATATTTAGAAAGTGCTTATTTAGTGTAAGATTAATTTTGTTCTACAAGAGATGGAAAAGTGAGCACAGAAGAAAGGGAAGTAAGCAAGCAGAAGAAATGCCACAGAGAACATTAGACAAAGAGAGACAGTTAGGGCCTAGGAGGGAGGAGGAGCCGCCCCAGTCGTGATTTGCATATGTAAATACTGCAGTCTCTGGCCTGGGTGGTGTGCGGGGTCCCTAGAGAGAGGAGGACTACCAGGAGGCTATTTTATACCTTGCAAGACATTTAAGGTGGACTTGACGGGACCCAGTAGGTTGTGAGGAGAAAGGGGGAGACTCAGAGGAAGATGGAGGTGGGTGGTAAGGAGCTGGGTGAAAGGGAGGGCGTAGGCTGGAGCCGCACACATTAACATGGGCATGGGTTTCTAGGCACACTCACTGCTAGGAGAGGGGTGTCCAGAAGAGCACCCTGGCCCGGCATTTCATTTGATGACTAGACATTAGATGTCCTAGGGCGGCAGCATAAGACTGCTTTGGTTAAATAGGGCTGCTTAACCATTTTTAAAGAACGATTTATTATGTATATGTGTATGTCTGTGTGAGGTTGCTCGAGGGAGCCAGAAGAGGGGATATCAAACTCTCCCCAGGAGCTGGACAGCTAGGCAGTGGTGAGCTGCCCAGTGCAGGTAGGAGGAACTGAACTCTGGAAGAAGAGCAACACTACTAACTGCTCAGCCATCTCGTGAGTCCCTGTGAGACTCAGAGCCCAGAGCAGCACATGTTCCGCATGCCTCGGGCCTGGACGGTTGTTGCGTGAAGCCAGCTCAGAACCTTTCTTTTGCAGGAGCACTTGGAAGTGAAGGGGCAGAGGCTGGGGCCCTTAAATCTGGACTCACCATCTTATTTGATCCAGGCACAGGCTATCTCTGGAAGATTCTCTGAGTTTGGAAGAATAACACAGTAGGGTCTGTTAAGGGTTCCTGGTTCTCCGATTTGATGTGAGCTTCTGTGGTGTAATGATGTCATTTTAATACTATTGTAGCAACCTTGCCTACAATGACTGAGACAGGAGGATTATAAGCTTGAGAATGTCTTGGCTGCAGACTGTGGGAGCCTGTCTTAAAATAACAAGTGCCAAGCTTGGTGGCAGAAGCATGTGATCTCAGCTCTCAGGAGCTGGAAACAAAAGGCCCAGGAGTTCAAAGCCAGCCTGGGCTATAGAGGTGACATAGGGGCCTGGCTTATAGCTCAGCAGTAAAAACATTTGCCCAGCATGTGTGAAGCCCTGGTCCTACTAAATAAACAACCAAACAGACAAATAAACAAATCATATTACAACAACGACTGCAGTTTGAACATCTCTATTCTAAATATCCAAAGTATGGGCTAGGTGTATACTGTAGGGGAGTGTTTGCCTCATATGCACAAGGCCTTGGGTTAATATTCAGCACTGAAGACATAAACAAATTAAACCCTCCTGGGCTTGGTGGCCAATGCTTATAACAGGATCGCGGTGAGTGGAGGGCAGTCTGGATTAGATAGCGAGTTTAAACTAGCCTGGGCTACAAAGAGGAGGACTTGTCTCAAACAAAGAGATAAAAAGCCAAAAGAGAAAGTCTAAAATGTTTTAAAATTAATTTTGAGCAGCAATACAATCCTAGCATTTTACACACCCTTACTGCATTTACGAATCAGACACAACACAGGTACACTCTAATATTGTAGAAAATTTCCCTTTTCCTTCAGGGGCTGTGGAGATGTCAAAACGATTGAGAACACTTGCTGTCCCCCCAGAGGGTCCCAGCGTCCACATGGTTGCTGCAGTTCTCTGTTACCAGCTCCAGGGAACCTAACACAACCATCCCACACAAGCACACAGCGGCGGATGGATCTCTAGGAGTTCAAGGTAGCCTGGTCCAGGGAAGCCACGGTTACACAAGTGAGACCTGGCTTGAAAAACAAAACAAACTTCCAAAACCTAAAAAAACAAAAACCAAAAAAATCCCCTGGCTATAATGCTAGACAACTAGACAGGCATGAGCAGGTGGGCAGGCTTGGATGCTTTTGAAGATCGATTCCATCTTTTATTACCTTAGGAAAGGGTGGAGGTCTCACTTTGTTAAGGGCCACACTGAGGAAAGCTAATTCTTCCTGCTCAGAGGAATGGAATCCGAGTTCTTCTCTCATCCTGGGAGGAGAGGAGACATTCTGGTTTGCCTCAAATACTGGAACATCACATACGACTGCCTTCTCCCTTTACAGCTAATCCAATTTAGCCTGACAGTCGCCTAGCCAGGACACCACCCCTAGGGAAAGCGGAGTCACCTGACGACAGGTGAAGGGAATGGGAGAAAGAGCTCTCCCTTCGCTGACCAGCGTACTCATCAGGTCTCGGAAGCCCTCTACAGTGCAGCTGCTTGCAGAGGCTCATGGCTAATCCGTCTGTGTTCCTGAGTTCTGACCCAAAAGTCGAACTTTGTCTTTTCTCCTTCCGATCTTTTCTTGGACACCTGCCAGCACGCTAAGCACGCTTGCTCTGGCTCTCCGGCCGATTTCTCCGAAGTCCTCTAACGTCTGCGGCTTCTTACAGACCTCTGGCTTAGCTATGTAACTCAAAACGCACAATTTTCTCCCTTTCTTTCCCGTCCTCCTCTTAAAGCTACCCAGATTTCCAATTTGCCTGTCCTGTTATTTTCTCATACTTTAATAAAATGGCCCTCAAGCTTCCTTTTATGGCCATTAAAAAAAATTTTTCCCCCAAAGATATTATCTTACTGTGTACCTTTGGTTGACCCCGAACTCCAAATGTACATCAGGCTGGCCTTGAACTCATGGCGATCCAGTCTACCTCTGCCTCCTGAGGGGCTGGGATTAAAAGGCATGTGCCAATACATCCAGCTTTGTTTTTAAATTCTTCTATCGATGACACCAATAACCCTTAAAAAGGGACCCCCCCCAGTAACCCATATTTAAAGGATATATATGAAACATGATTTTCATGTTTAGATTGTGGGTCTCTAAGATATCTCCTGTGTGCTCTGTGTGTCTCTGATTCTCTTGCACTGGGGACAGAAGATACTCAGCCTGTAGCGATAGCGATCGTGATGGCTCAGTGGGGAGTGGCACTTGCTGCTAAGCCTGATGTTTGAGTTTGATCCTTGGGCCCCACATGATGAAGAGAGAGAACAGATTTCTGTGTGATTGTATGTATGTGCACATGCACCCCCTTGTGAGCTCATGTACATAAATGTAATATATACCTATAAACATAAATTATAAACAGATATTTATATATATGATATATATAGTATTAATATATATATTATACTATATATAATATATGTAGTATTAATCCTAGCACTAGGGAGGCAGAGGCAGGTGAATCACTGAGTTTGAAACCTGCCAGTTATATAGTGAGGCCCTGTTTCAAGGACAATGATAGTAATAATAAGTAATAACGGAGGATGAGCTTGGGCCCCTGCTCTCACCTAGCACGCAATGTGAAGTGTTCTGCTGCCCTCGTGTGTGTGTGTGTGTGTGTGTGTGTGTGTGTGTGTGCGCTGCCGTGCCCCTCTTTGAGCTTGAAGGTGCAGAGAGCTGGAGGCTGGGTACAGCTATTTGAACAATAACGTGAGTCTCTGTCTCTTAATGTTCAGAGTTGGAGAGATGGTTCAGCAGGTAAAGATGCTTGGCTGCAAGCTGGACAGCCTGAGTTTGGTCCTGAGAACCTGCACAAAGATGGCAGGAGGGAGCCAGCTCCCCGAAGTGGACCTCTGACCTCCATACACACATAATACAAGAGAATGTCTTAAAACGCTAGCGGTCTGCGTGTGTATCTATATTAGCGTCTAGACTCCACCAAAGAAGTCTGATGTTACTTAAATTGAAACGAAACAGAAAACAGACTTGGGGCTGGAGGTATAGGAGCAGCAATACCTCAGCACCAAACAAAAACCGAAACCTCGGTGTCTGTCGTCAGACAGGCCCAGGGGCGGCCCTGGCTCTGTCCTGTGACTATGTAGAGGAGCCGTGTGGCCTCTGCTCAGGTCCTCTCACGTGTTGCAGAGGACAGGAAGTCATATGTCCCAGAGTTTCGTCCCTCTTCCCCCTTTCTAGCCTAACACTCTGGATGTGATCAATCAATACAATAAGGACCACTTTCTACTTGCATGCCTTCTTTCCCGAAGGGAGGAATATTTGAAACGGATTGCTCTTGGGGGCTGGTGAATATGCTCACCTCAGGTGGGCGTGCTCTAGAGTCCTGAGTTCGCCATTCTGCACCCCACACAAGCACACAGAGGCAGATGGATCTCTGAGTTCAGTGTGCCTGCAAGCGCTTGGTGGCCGGCTGGCGGCTGGCTCAGAGTGTTTGGGGTGGTGGTAATTACTAGGATGGCCCATCCCTAATGAGTGTGATCTCGTTACACTCTTGCTGCTTCTAATGGAGCTAACCTCATTTCACAGCCATTAGCGATGGAGATGAGGCCCCGCCCACAGGCCCCACCAGCTGCAGCTCTCCGGGCTCGGGCCACGTCCTTCTCCACTGCTCGCCATTACAGCTCACCTCTGCGGCTCCCTCTTTCCCTGCCTTCCTCCGGGCTCCTCTCTCCCGGCCTCCATTGTTCTTCACTGTGTTCACCCCTCTCCTCGCCTCTCCTCTCCCCTCCGGTCTCCTTGCCTCCATCTCTGGGCTGCCTTACACTCGTCGGCCTCTACATGGTGTCTGCCCTCCGCATTTCCTTCTGGCTGTCTTCTTTGGCACCCTTCCCCTGCCCTTCACCTCTGCTGTCCGTCCCCTCCCCCACACTGCCCTGTCTGGCCAGAGGACAGATCTCCAGGGGAAACCAGCAAGGCAAACAAAATGCAGGGACTTCATTATATTGGTTAATTTGCCACTTCAGTTCCTCCCATAAGGGTCATAACCAGCAAGGCTTGAACTCAGGACTGACCTGGTGCTGAGTTAAGGCCTCGCTGCTCTCATGCAGGGCCACCCCACCCCACCCCACCCCACCCCACCCCCACCTTGGGCTGTCTTTCCTGGACTGGAGGGGAATGGAAGGGGCCTGACTATCTGCCTTCTCTGAGGTCTTTTTCTGTCCACACAACCTTCCCCCCTCCCCTCATGTAAACTGTGGAATCTCTCTCCTCTCAAAGCCACGTCCTCCCTCTCTACCGTGTTCTTCTGGCCCAGTCTGTCCAGGCCTTTTTAAAGGAAGGGTCTCAGACTGACCTCGAACTCCCTACATAGGTGACGATGACCTTGAGCTGAGTGCTGAGATGACAGGCACACGGGTGCCCCCAAGCCTGATGGGCCAGCACCTGCTTCTCACTCATGCCTGCCTGCTCTGCCCTCTCCTCTCCAGTGCCTTACGGCCCATGTCCCTAAAGCACCAGGATGTGTCTCTGGGCTTTCAGGAACGACGGAATTTGAAGAAGCCAGAGGTGGAAGAAGGGTTCCCGTGGCCTGCACAGACCAGTTTTCTAGACAGAGGATGGGGGCGGCGGCGGTCGGTGGAAGAGGCCTGCGGGAGGAGAGGGGAGCCTGGAGACAGAGGGTGGGAAGAGGGGGGCAGAGACCTCCGGCTTGGAGAGCCAACAAAGCAAGGAATGGAAATTTTGAGGATGGACATGAATTTACTCAACAGTCCAATCGTCCGCCTTCCTTCATTAAGACGCCAAATGACTGATGACTGACTCTAGGCCTTTCGCTTAAACGGAACCCCAAAGGGAGAGGGTAAGGGCCCTTAGTTGTCACTGGAGGCTGCATAGGGAACCGTCTACACTTAAACTTCTGTGGCCACACCCTCCTGCCTGCCACAGCATCAGCTTGGCACCTCAGCGCGCTGCAAACCCTATATGCAGATACCCATTCCCTACACCGGGGTTTCCCACGCCCGGGCAATTACGTCTCCTCATTGTACATTTCATACGTAATTCTGGAGGATGGCTCTACTGCAAATTCCAAGGCCTGAACCTTAGCTCTGAAATAATCCTGTATGCTTAACCAAACAGAGGAGGAAAGCTCCAGTACTCTCACTGGACTTCTGGAGGGAAAAAGAAAATGTGGAGTGCTGAGCTGCCTTGGAAGGAGACAGAAAAGAAACCAGACATAATGCTCCATGCCTGTGATCCCAGATTTGGGAGGGAGAGGAAAGAAAGGATCAGGAGATCAAGATCAGCCTTTAAAATGCTACATGAGACCCTCCCCCTCTCCCGCTGAAAAAAAACATAAAATCTAAAAAGAATGTCTTCTCAGCTTTCAGGAGGCAGAGGCAGAAGAGTATCACTATCAGTAAAGGCTAGCCTGGTCTTTGTAGCAAGTTCCAGGCTAGCCTCTATATAGTAGCATCTTGTCTTAAAAAAAAAAAAAAAAAAAAAAAAGACTTCCCTGTAACACTATTCCCAAACGACCATTAAAACTTAACACTGTAGGTGCACCCTCTGGACAACGCTCCAAATCCTTTACCCCTGCCTCCCCAGCCAGGGGGTGGGCGGAAAAGGGACACACAGAGCAACTAGTTCACTAAGCTTTCCCAGGGAGCAAAGTGGCCCCGGGAAAGCGGGTGGTGGAACGCCTGAAGCTGGGTGTGAGAAGCCTGAGAAGAAAGATGGAAAAATCAATGAAATGAGTTTCTAACAGTGAGGTAAAGGAGCGCCGTGCCGACAGCTTGTCACCTGCTGCAAAATATGAGCTGCCCAAGTCAGCGGCGGCTGCTGACAGCCACGCAGCGGCCTGGCCTCCCCCTGCACCCCCTTCTGCTGCCAGGACTTTATTATAAGCCAGACTCCCCCAGAGCGCCTCGCCATCTCTCTCCCTCGTCTTTTCTCTTTCGTAACTCATTTGAGTCTTTTGGCTTTTTTATTGAAGGATCAGGCCAGGCCGTGAGCCCTGGCTGGCACACCTTTCTCCTCTGAGATGGATTCCCTCTGAGACTCTAGTGAGCTCTGGATCTCAGGATTTTTTTCCCCCCACCAGTGGGCAGTCGGATGTGAAGGTCATTTCTAACGGGGTTGTTTACACCATGGTCTGGCCAGCAGCTACCTCCTATCGCTTGTCCTGTGACCCACTCAGCCAAGGCTCACGTCACTGTGAGCGCTTTGAGACAGGTGTTTAGGATGGGTCTCCTGTCCACGGATGGCCTTCTGCGGTCACTGTGGATGCAGGCATGCCCACGTCTGCACACCTGTGTACGGGGGTGGCCGATTCGGCTTTAGCTTCATGACGGGGAATGGGGCTTGCCTGCTCTTTGAGAACCCTGGACCTTTTGTGCAATCTGCCTCCTCTATGTCTGCCCTAGGCTCCTGGGACAGTTCATTCGTGTTATCCTCGGATGATTCCAGGTCCACCCTCCGAGTCAGCCTCTACCTTCAGCCCCCAGCACTCTCTCTTTGCCCCCAGGTCTGGCAGCCTTTCTGCCGCGTTTCTGATTTCCTAACGTGACTATGTATGCAGGTAGGACTGGGAGACAGGATGAGAATTGGGATAGCTCTCAGACCCTGAACATCTGCTCAACAGGTATGCAAAAAGCCTGTTCTGTGTGACAGACACTCTGAGGTGTTACAGAACAATTAGAAACTAGAGGCAGATATGGTGGCTCAGACCTAAAAATCTAGAACTCAAGAGACTGAAGCTGCACAATCTCCTCAAGTTCTGGGACAGCTTGTGCTACAGAGACTCTGTCTCAACCCCCAACTAACTCTCCCCACCAGAAAAGAAACAGGATGGACGCATCCCCGGCTCAGATCCCTGATCAGCCTGTATCCCCCACATATGCCTTGATCTCTTAAAATACAGGGACCCTTTCCCGTCCTTCATGTCAGTCAAGTATCACTGTGTCCCTGGCGCATCAAAGCTCTCCTTCTGTCCAGGCACCCGTCTGCACTCCACCACTTCTCTTCTGGACTTCCAGCTTTGGCGTGCACTCCTAAAGCCAAAACCAGCCTCTCGGGCTGCTTTCGGCAGCTCTCTTCCCAGCTCACAAAGCCGTCTCCCTTCCTTTTCCTTGATGTCGTTGCAAGCCTTTCTACCCTACCATCCCAACCTCACTGCCTACTGTCTCTTGAGGTCACTTCCTCTTGCTTTTGTTAGGATTTGACAGGCCTAAGGCACTCACAAAAAAGTAGTCCGTGACAATTGTCCAGAGCTAAGAATAGCTCCAGAGAAGCAAAGTCACTACCAGAGAGGAGTCCTACAGATAGGACTCCATCCAGAACCTCGTCCCACACGTGACACACGGGGGCAAGTTGTTCCTGTATGGGTCTCAATATGGTAACGCCAGCTGCCTCTGACATCATGGAGGAGGGACACTGTCAGGTTGCCAAGGCAACCAAGCAATTTATGACATCAGAGGCTTGAAGTGTTTGGTTCTCTCAGGGGGCTGGGAAGATTCAAGTTCCTGTCAGTTGCAGTAAATGGGAATTATACTTTTTCATCTCTTTTCTGTGTTCTCCTGGCTTGGCAGTAAAATAGGAAGAGGCTGACGGAATGTGCACTGGTGAGCGAGCGTCTCTGCCCTCTCTCTCCATTTCTGCAATTTCTCTCCTCATAAGCATCTCTCCTTGAGGGCCCAGTGGTAGTCTGCCAGGCCATTTTTTCCAAATTGCTTACCCCCTGCAGTGCTCGCTGCTCTTGCCTCAGTCGTGCTGTGTCCCCTCACACTAGAGGCGTCTGTCTGTCTCCTTTGATGCTCCTCTCTTCCTCCTTCTCCCTCTCCAGGGCTCTCTGCAGCTCTGATCTGCAGCATTCCTGCCTCTGCCGTCCAGGCCTTCTTTGTACCATTCCCTCTCCCACCTCATCTTAGTCCTCAGCCCTCCCTTCCCCCGCCGTATTAATTTCATATTGCTTTTGTTGACCCCTCCTCAGGAATACTCTCTCATCTTTCTCTCCCCCACCCCCACCCGTACAGCTATTAACTCATATTTATTTAATTATTTCATTTGCTCAATTTTTCATTAATCACTTCTTGGATCCTCCCCTCCCCTACTCTTCCTTCTGCACAGATTTTCGCCCTTTCCAGACATTTCTTTAACTCGTGTGCTTACTGAACCTGGTTTCTCCTTCCATCGTCTGCCTCATCTTTTTATCCGTCTAAGCTGCTGCGGTCTGGAAAAACAATGATGGATTTAAACCCACGGTAAACTCTCCGATCCATTATCCACCTTTACCATTCTTTAGACGGAACGAGCACAGCCCTTGCACAAGATAGGTTTTCTGAGAATAATAAAACCTGCCTCGTAAAGAATGCTGTTGAATCCAAAGAGAAGAATACCAGGATCCCACGAGGAAAATGAGCTAGAAAGTGAAGAAAAAGCCACGGGGTGGCCAGGTAGGGTGGAGCTCAGAGTCCTAGAGAACAGCTCCTTACAGAATTAAAGTTGACAGTTGGCTGTGGCACTGACGGGTGAAGGAGCTGTGTGACCCTGGAAGACCATTACATTGATTTCTTGGCCTGTTTATGCGCCTTCACAAAACATAACCCCTACCTCTCACCTAGCCCCTCGCTTGTGACATCTCCTAGGGGTTAAACTGCTGAGTGACAGGATAAGGGATAATCAAACAAACAAAACCCCCAACAACTTTGGTTGACCAAGAGAAAAGGGAACAAAGATGGAGAAAACGCAAGGGAGCTCATCAGCTAGAAGGGTATAGAAACGGGGAAATAAACTGGTGAGATAATAAATGTATATACAATGGCAGAGTGGGGGAAGGGAGGAAAATTAAGTCAGCGTGGATGAGGTTTGTGGTGGAAAGCCCCTGGAAAGGCAGAGGACACACAGGAGACCCAAAGGCACATGGCAAACGAGGGGCTCAACAACCTCAGAAGTCCCAAGGCTTCCCTGGTGAAGGTGGCCAGCAGGCTCTTGTGCCCGCGTTGAAAGGGCGCTGGGGTCTTTAGGGGTAGGCACATCAGCTCCATCCTCCTACTTCTCAGGCCCCTGACTGCAGACTACCACAGTCATGGCTGGTAAGCCAACTCCAAAGTAGCCGAAAAGGCCACAGTTGTACAGCGGATGGCGGAACAGTCAGGCAGTCTAGGCGTGACACACAGGACAGGGGTATGCGGGAAGGATCACTCGGAAGAGAAGTGTCACTGTCACAGAACTGGATACAGATGGGGTGGGGAACCAAGTGAAAAAATGGCCCAACCACAGAGGAGTGGGGGCTCAGGCACAGGGAGAAGCATGGTCCAGAGCTCAAAAATTGAGAGCGGATGGAGAGTCGGGGTGGCAGGAGAAGCAGGGCAGGCATGCTTCGCGGCCAACGGGGCTCCCCTTACCTACTTCAGGCAAAAATGAACATTAAAGATATCCACTCCCCCTCCCACTCGGCACCCCGGCGCGCTAGCCCATCCATCAGCCCTTCCGCCCGGGTTTCTCCCCCATCTCCCCCATCTCGCAGCCAGCTGAGATCCTGTGCGCTGCAGGCCCCTCCAGGCTGATAGCTCGGAGCCCTCGCACTCACCCGACCTCCCTCTCCCTCCAGGAACCCCGCTCCCGGTAGAGCTCGGCGCCGCACGTCTAGGCTCTCGCTGCCCTCTGTCCGGCTGGCCCTATCTTTCCCTTCTCCGTTTCTCCACCTCTGCCTCTCTTCCCCATCCCCACTCGCGCGCCCTTTCTCCCCAATACTCCTGTCCCCTTCTCCCCGGCTGTCTGTCCGTCCGAGTCCCCTCCCCCAGCCTCCTCCCGTCCCTCTCCGTCCCCTCCAGTAGCAGCCTCCTCTCCCAGCGCCTCCTCTCTCCTCGATCTCGAGATTCGGAAGAGCATGGAAGGGAAGGAGAGTGAGAGGCAGAGAAGAGGGGGGGAAAAAAGAAAAAAAAAAAAAACCAACAACCCAGCAGCATCGGAAATCGATGCACTTACACCTCAGCTGGAAGCAGGGACGGGAGTCGAACCGCGGCCGCCAAGCAGCGCGAGGCGGGGAGGGGAGGGGGCGGCTCTTGGAAGGGACTTCTCCGATGTGTTGATTCCTTTTTTGCCCCTCCTCCTCCCTCCCTTCAGCGCTCGCTCCGGGGCGTCAGGGACGGAGATGGAAAAATAAATAAATTCACGGCGGTGAGGGAAGTGAAAGAAAATAATCAATGCTATTTGGCTGCGGCTGAAGTGTTTTCCCGGCTTCGTGAGTGGGTTTCCATTGATTCACCCTGGGCACTGGCTTGCTCCCTGTCTCCTCCTCCTCCTCCTCGCCCTCCTCCTTCAAGCCCTCACTCCTCCGCCTCATTCACTGGCTGGAGCCGAGGCGTCCCACACAATGGAATAATCAATACCCAGGCGCCCGGGGCAGCCCCACTGAGCAGGTGCAGCGACCCGCCCGCCGCAGTGCATGCTGGGAATTGTAGTCTATAGGTATCCGCCCTCTATAGACAGCTCGCGGAGTCTAGCGCTGTCCCAGGACGCAGGGACCTACCTGAGTGGGGCCAGGATCTTAGGGCGGGGCAGATCAACCATGTCCTCAGGCTTCTTCCTTGACTCAGGTCTACCCTATGCCTGCAAAAAGGGCAGGTCCCTTTAACTCGTGTTCCCTCCTCTTTATCCTGCTTATAAAAGTGTTTTATTTTTAATTTATATATTTTTTTCGAGACAGGGTTTCTATGGGTAGCTTTGGCTGTCCTAGAACTCGTTCTGTAAAGTAGACTTCTGCCTCTAATTCCCAAGTGCTGGGTGTTGTTTTATTTTAAAACACTATTGCTTTCCAGAGGCTTCGGGAGGACCATCCCTATTTCACTCCCATCTTCTAGCCTTATCTTTTCTCTGCCCCCTTTTGATTACTAGAACATTCTGTTTCATTGCAATTACTCTGAAGTCTCTCAGTGCTGCTGTGTTCTTAACTCCGTTACACTCCCCCCCCCAGTTGGGTAGGGAGATGGGGGGGCTTTGGTTCCTTCTCCTTGACAGCTCATCTTTTTTTTTTTTTTTTTTTTTTTTTGATTTTGTTTTTTTTCGAGACAGTATTTCTCTGTGTAGCCCTGGCTGTCCTGGAACTCACTCTGTAGACCAGGCTGGCCTTGAACTCAGAAATCCGTCTGCCTCTGCCTCCCAGAGTGCTGGGATTACAGGCATGCGCCACCACCGCCCGGCTCATCATCATTTTTTTTTTTCCGAGACAGGGTTTCTCTGTGTAGCCCTGGCTGTCCTGGAACTCACTCTGTAGACCAGGCTGGCCTCGAACTCAGAAATCTGCCTGCCTCTGCCTCCCAAGTGCTGGGATTACAGGCATGTGCCACCATGCCCGGCTCATCATTTTTTTATATTCTAATTTTTAAGATTCTAAAGCGGAAGCTGGGCAGTGGTGGCACACACTTTTAATGTGAGTTCCAGGACAGCCAGGACTATACAGAGAAACCCTGTCTCGAAAATACCCCCCCCCAAAAAAAAAGATTCTAAAGTGGAGCTGCATGTAGTGGTGCGCGCCTTTGACCCGGCCCTTGGTAGGCAAGGAAGTTTGAGGGCAGCCTGGTCTACAGAGTGAGTTCTAGAACGACCAGAGTTACACAGAGAAATACTGTTTTAGGAAAAGAAAAAAAAAATCTAAAGTAAAGGACTTCATTTTATCGTAGAGGAAAACAAGGTTTCGCAGCTCAAGATTGCATGGCCAATAAATAACAGTACCGTGATGCAGACCTCAGTGGTCGGACTCTAGAGCCCAAGATTGATACAGTGGAGAATTTTCTTAGGGGACAACAATAACAAAAACTACTGAAACTGAGGGCAGTTGCGAAAGCACTATTTTGAGTTTCTACCATGTAACAGTAAAGTCTGTAACCGGTTCTTCAATCCTCATACAGCGGAGGCAGGTGAACTAGCATGGCCAGGAGCGCGGGTCTGTGAAAGAGAACGGATGGGTTCTAGCCAATGAGCAGAGCTGGGGTCTCGGACTTGTTTCCTCTCCACTCAGATCGTTGGCTTTACTTTCCAGCTTTGTTGAAGCATTGGTATTTTCTGGGCTTTATAAGATCCAACCCATAGATCAGAAGCAGGAGTTTGTTTAATGCCAAGTTCAAAATGCCACGTCTAAGCCAGGCAGTAGTGGTGCATGCCTTCAATCCCAGCACTTGGGAGGCAGAGATAGGCGGATTTCTGAGTTCGAGACCAGCTTGGTCTACAGAGTGAGTTCCAGGACAGCCAGGGCTATACAGAGAAACCCTGTCTGGGGGCGGGTAGTGGTGGTGGTGATGGTGGAGAGCCATATGTCTGTAAGTGCCAAGTTCCCATGACGCTCCCTGCCTGTCTCACTCTTGGCCGAGGAGGAGCTGGAAGTCAGTCTGCAGCTCAGGCTCTCCTCAAGCTGGGGTCTCTTGCCCCAGCTTCCCTGACAGTGGAACACCTCTTGCACTCCTGACAAAGCTACCTCAGGGACTGTGGGACTGTGTCCGGCACTCACTCATAGCTTTTCAACCTGACACTCAACTGCACTTCAAGCCATCGTCAGCTTATATACTGGCTAGGTGCTGTAGCTAGTTTCTGGGCCTTTACCAGTCAGTTATTCCCAGCTAGGTCTCCAGAAATCCCATCATATTCATTGATTCATTCTCATACTCTCTCATGTACCAGCGTTTTTGTCTGTAGTACAGGAGGATGCCAGAAGAGGGCGTTAGAACCCCCCTCTGTAACCGGAGTTAGAGGTTACGATCTGCCCTGTAAGTGCTGGGAAGGTAATCCCAGAGCTCTGTAGACACAGCAGGTGTACTTAAGTGCTGAGCCCTGTAGTGGCTATTCCTGGTTGTCAACTTGACTATATCTGGAATGAACTACAATCCAGAATTGGAAGGCTCACCTATGATCCTAATCTGGAGGCTCAGAGATAAAAGTTTCTGACCTGGATCTCGGCATGGAGATCTTGAAGCATAGTGGCTATGAACTCCAGATTAAGACAGGGAGATCTCAGCCGGGCAGTGGTGGCGCACGCCTTTAATCCCAGCACTTGGGAGGCAGAGGCAGGCGGATTTCTAAATCTGCCTGCCTCTGCCTCCCCAGTTCGAGGACAGCCTAGTCTACAGAGTGAGTTCCAGGACAGCCAGGGCTACAAAGAGAAACCCTGTCTCAAAAACCAAAAAAAAAAAAAAAAAAAAAAAAAAAAAGACAGGGAGATCTCGGAGTTCAGGGTCATCTGAGATTAAAGGTGAGGTGGCACATTCCTTGAATCTGGGCCACACCCTCTGCTGGAGACCTACATAAGATCCTTGGACTTCCATCCACAGTTGCTGCTGACCATTGTTGGGGAGTTGGACTACAAACTGTAAGTCATCAACAAATTCCCTAACTATGTAGAGACCCATACGTTCTGTGACTCTAGAGAACCCTGACTAATACAGCATCCATCACATCCCTTATTCACATTCAAAACATCACTTCCTCCACTGATATATGGGCCCCCACTCATCTGCTCTAAAATCCCAGGATAGGGCATGGTGGCTCCCACATGCAGCCCAGCACTCACTCGAAGGGGAATCAGGAGTTCCAGGCTAAATTGGGTTACATGAGATCCTTGTATCAAAAAAACCAACCACAAGCAACAAAAGACAGAGCTATAAAAATATTCCAAACTGAATATTTGGCTAAACTGAATTACTCCACTCACGTCCCAGACCATTACCACTGGCCAGCATTTAGTGGGTAGCCTTAGCTTGTGTTTCATCAGGTTCATCCACTGTCTACACTGGGAGGAGTTGGGATCTTCTCTTTCCGTTCGCCATCCCCCAAAGCCTTCCTGTAGAGCTTTAGGTAGAGTCCTGCTGGCTGACACTAATTGCATGTTTCCAATAACTATAGTGACGGGTGGGCAGGAAAAGGTGAGGTGGCCCTTTGGAACTACATCTCCCATAATGCATCAGGTCCAGGATGCTAGGCTCACGCTAAGGCTCGAGATCTTGGCCGATGTCCGGGCTCCAGAAAAGATCCAGGATGAACAGCGGGCGAGAGAATGGTCTCACTCCTCTTGCCCACCGGGTTGGGTCGCACGTAACCTAACCGACCTCTCAGGCCTAGCTTGCCATCGGCACCGCCACACTGGTCTAATATGGCCGCTAGTGCTGGGACCGGACTCGCGCGTAATGAGCCTGGACTAAGGTCCGGAGCCGGAGACCGCTCCCGGCATTCCTCGCGGGTGTAGCGTGGGTACCCTTCCCCCACTTCCGGGTCCCTGTAGAAGAGGACCCTGGGGTCTTGAAGAGTGTGTCCCGAGGTTCCGCTGTTTGGTGCTAGGCGAAGAATGGCAGGCCATTCTGGGCAGTGACTCACTGGCCATGGGTAGCAAAGTGTAGAGAGCAGATAGGTCATCAGCATCACGGCCTGTTTTCTAGGGAGCCTTTGGGCTATTAGTAGAATTTAGCTGGAGACTTGTCACCGCTGTTGCAGCCCGCAGAGACCTTGAAGTACAGCCTTGTGTCACTGAAGCCGAGCTCTGAGACAGTGTGTATGCATCTTAAGTTCATCCAGGACCAGTGGGTCTTGGCTGACTAGTCCTCACCTTGAGCAACACAGTGAGTTCCTCTCAAACCTGTGTTGCAGGTTAACATGGCCGAGGGCTTGATTGAAGTGGAGCGAAAGTTTGCTCCAGGGCCTGACACGGAGGAAAAGCTACAGGAGTTGGGGGCCACCCTGGAGCACCGGGTCACGTTCCGAGACACATACTATGACACCTCTGAGTTAAGCCTTATGCTGACTGACCACTGGCTGCGACAAAGAGAAGGTAGTGGATGGGAGCTCAAATGTCCTGGAGTAACAGGTGTCTCGGGACCTCACAACGCCTATGTGGAAGTCACATCGGAATCTGCCATCGTGGCCCAGCTCTTTGAACTGCTGGGGTCTGGGGAGCAGGAGACTGCGGGCGTGGCTGCCAACCTGGGCCCCCTGCAGCTGCGGGAAGTAGCTAGCTTTGTAACTACACGCAGCTCCTGGAAGCTGGTCTCCTCTGGAGCCCGTGACCAGGAGCCCCCGCTCACCGTGGACTTGGATTCAACGGACTTCGGCTATGCTGTGGGAGAGGTAGAGGTCCTGGTGCATGAGAAGGCTGAAGTGCCGGCCGCCCTAGAGAAGATCATGGGCCTCAGCAGCGTGCTGGGTGAGGGAGACAGGCCTCTGTGCGCTCAGCAGCTCGCTTGGTTGGGTGTGTGTGGGGGGGAGTGGGGGGACAGGCCCTTAACCTCCCTGGAGCTCACTGAGGCATAGAGGAGTGGAGAATGAAAATCATTTTTGTCCGGATTTCTGAGGCCGAGGCCAGCCTGGTCTACAGAGTGAGTTCCAGGACAGCCAGGGCTACATAGAGAAACCCTGTCTCAAAAAACAAAAACAAACAACAACAACAACAAAAACAAGAAAAAAATCATTTTTGTCAGGGAATTTTTTTGTAGCTGTTTTCTTGAAAAATCTAATTTGTTTACACTTCTATAAAAAACCATTTCCTTTTTTTTTTTTTTTTTTTTTTTGAGACAGGGTCTCTCTGTGTAGCCCAGGCGGGCCGCAACTCAGAACTCAGAAATCCGCCTGCCTCTGCCCTCCAAGTGCTGGGCTTAAAGAAGTGTGCCACCACCGCCCGGCTACCACTTCCTATTTAGTAGCTAATTTGGATTTCATTCTTTCTGGTTCCAGTCTTCATCCCGGTTGTCATTTAATTCTCCTACTTCCCAAACTTCCGTTTTCTCTTCAACTTCCTACACGGTTATTACTCCCGCGGCTCTCTCTGTAGTCTTCTTTTTAGCCCCGGAAAGGCCTTAAGCTTGTGACCCACCCAGTGCTGGTAGTGTAGGTAGCCACACCCCTCATCCATGGCTTTTTACCTTGTCCTAGAGACAAGAGCATGGCCGGGCAGTGGTGGTGCACGCCTTTGATCCCAGCACTTGGGAGGCAGAGGCAGGCGGATTTCTGAGTTCAAGGCCAGCCTGGTCTACAGAGTGAGTTCCAGGACAGCCAGGGTTATACAGAGAAACCCTGTCTCGAAAAAACCAAAACAAACAAAAACCCAGCCCAGAGCATGGCACTGGCATGGAGGCAGGGCGTACTTTTTGGCAGATGTTCCTGTTTCCATGCCTAGCTCTGAAATAGCTCCTCTGCACACTTAGCAGACTGTACACCCCTCTGGGCCTGACAGGCCTGGAAGGCTGAGCCTCCTTGGAGACCACCCATGGAGTGTCCTGCTGTGGGTCAGCACGGCGCGGTCCATTAGCAGCACCGGCACCGGGCAGTTAGAGACGAGGTTCTGTGGGCGCCACCCACGGTCCCGCTTTCCTCCGTTTCCCAGAGCGCTTGGTTATCTCCTGAGCTCCGCTGCCTGTGCTCCATTACCAAGCTAATGAGCTCTGGCTTGCCTAGATGGGTTTGAATCTTGATTGGGAGAAAGCCGTAATGAATGAAGTGAGCTGGCTCCCCTGTCCCCGTGGCCCGGGATGCGTCTCCATCTCTCAGTGCTTCAGAGAGGCGCCTGCGTGCCTTTCCGGCCACACAACCCCAGTGGATCCTTGCTGCACTCTTAGTACCGCTTTGCAAACTTTGCCCTGGCTAGGTAGGCAGGGAACAGCACCTACAAGGGCTCCATCTTCCTTCCTCATTGTCTCCTTGTCCGCAGGAGTGCCAGCACAGGAGAAGGCACCTGCCAAGCTCATGGTCTACCTAGAGCGCTTCAGGCCTCGGGACCATCAGCGCCTGCTAGAAGCAGAAAGTTCCCGCGCGGCCACGGGGAACTCGGCATCCTGACAGCAGTGTGTGCGAGCAGGGTTCACTTTCTAAAACAGAAGGTAACTCTGAAGGCTCCACCCACACCCGGACCCACTGTGCCCCATCCCTTCCGACTGAGCCACTTTCCCCACCAGCTCCGCCCGGTCTTCGGCCCACTCGGAGCTATCCTGCCTGGAGCCCTCCCTCGCTGCTTCCCTCATCCGTCAGATGCAATCTGTGGGCCGCCCCTCTCCCCTGGCCGCTAAGCAGCCTCCATTGATTTCCGCTCGTGTTTATAGGATTTCCACTTAGCCGTGATCAGTAGTTAAGCACAGGGAAATCCCTTGCCACCCCCCTCCCGTGGTCGATGCCATTGATTCTGCCAGAGGCTCTGACGCCGCCTTACAGCTGAGTTAGAGATGAGGGGAAACAGTCGGGATTTCCCCGCCTTGGGGCGTAGGGAAGGAAGAAGGTGGGGAAATGTTGGGAACTCCTTAAGGGACCTAGAAATTCCGGACCTGCCGCTTTCTTTGCCTGGAGGGTAGAGCGCCCTGGGCGGCAGTTTAGAGATACATTTGCTCTCCTAGGCAGGGAGGGGTAGAGGGGTAGAAAGAAAATCGCTGTTGTTGAGACAGGTTCCTAGGGTTCCAGGAAGTCATACTTTCTGTGGAGAGGGGCTCCACCCTTGCTCCTACACATTTTTTTTTTTTTTTTTTTTTTTAAATCTCAACAAGATCACGATGGGCCCTCCTTCCCCATGCTTCATACTTTATTTGTTGGGGAGGAGGCAGGCTCTCCATATTGTGACAAATACAGGGTCTGAGCGCCACCTGCTGGTGGCCCTTAGGGCTAGGTCCCAAGCTGAGGGCGCAGAAAGATTTCAGATGAGCTGAGGCGGTTATGAGGCGAGGAAGCTCAGGGACCGGCTGAGCAGCTTGGAAGGCCTCTTGGTTTGAGCTAGACATGCCTCTCAGCTGACTGCCCTTGGCTTTCTAGGCCCCTCTGCTGCGGCCTGTGTACGCACATTCTTCTAACAGTGCATCCAGGACTCCACCTGTACTGAGTAGATCTTGCTTCTCACTTATCTCTCCTTCCCAGCAGCCTCAGCAGAATGAGTTAGCATATGACTAAAATCAGCTGTGGCGTGGGAAGGGTCAAGCCTGTCAATGAAAACCGAATCACCGGGCGGGGCAGTGATGGCGCACGCCTTTGATCCCAGCGCTTGGGAGGCAGAGACAGGTAGATTTCCAAGTTCAGGGCCAGCCTGGTCTACAGACCATTAAAGGAACACCAGGCAATTCCCTCCGGCCCTTGAGAATGTGGCCATTGCCCGTGTGCAGTGCATTTCTGATTTGTACGATCACTTTGCTTTTAAATAAAGTTTCCTTGCTACTTTGCAATTCGTGTGCAACTTTATTTCTCTTCCTTGAGTGAGACACCAGGAGGCCGGAGACCCCCAGGCCAGACACTGACCGCTGTAAGTCACTGCCATGTCTCCACGGGCAGGTTGTCCACCTCGAAGGTCTCCTGTACTGGCTGGCCAGAGTGGTGGTAGGTGAGGCGCAGCTTTAGTCGCAAAGGTGCCTGGAAACGGGAAAGCAGAGACCGTGGTCAGGTCGCCTAGTGCTCCGGCACATCGCCTGGTGCTCCGGCACCTCTTGCCCTCGGCGTCCGAGGCGTCCGACAACTCACCTTGTTAGGATTGAGGATTCTGAAGACCTGGGTGATGGGAAGGCCACCCTGAGCTGGAGCTGTGTCCCCGCTGGGGGCCTGTAACTGCAGCTGGAAACTCTGGACATGGGGGGTTTGGGCAGAGCAAAGTAAGGGCTCTGGCTGGGCCTAGGGGGTCCTCCACACCGAAAACTCCATCACTCTCTCCCAACACTGCCTCCCATCCCCCTCCACCACTTTCTGGCCTTTTCTCTGGGCAGTGCCTTGGCCACCTCTGAATGCTATTCTTTTTCTTTTATTGAAACAATGTAGCTCAAATTAGCTTCAAAGTCACTAGTTATCCTAGGTTGGCCTCAACAATGAGTCCCCCTGCCTCAGGTTTCTAAGTTCCAGAATTACAGGCCCCAGCTCACACCAACCAGGCTAAACCCCACTGTGTTCAAACCTTGGGCACAGCTGCCTGGCAGACGAAGTGGGTAACATCCTCCGTCGAGGAGTTGGTGGTGGTGGCAGTGACTAAGAGCAGAGCAGGGGATTCCGAGGGCCGCGCGAAGGAAAGATCCAGCTGTAGGCCCTCCCGCTCGAACACTCTGACACTGCGGATGGGGGCTGGAGCAGGGCGAGAGGCGGCAGCCCAGAGCACCGGCTCAGGAGAGAACACCCATCCCCTCGCCCGGCGAAAAACAGTGAGCCAGCCTTGACCCTGCAACCGCCCCGGATCTAATGACAAACTAGACGAGCTAAGGCTGGGGCTGACCATCTAGTTGGGGGCGGGGGGGGGGGGAAAGAGACATCAGAATGCAAGAAAATCATGGCCGTGATGAACTGAGTTAAACAGGAGCGGGCAGGACAGATGGCATTTGGCTGAAGTCATATCCGCTAGTCCTTTTGGTGTTGGGTAAAGAATGTGGAATGTTAAGGGTTGGAGCTGGAAGACTTTGGGGAGTTGAAGGGGCCAATAGGGCGGGGCAGCGGGAAGTGATGTAGAACAGGCCTGCAGACTGGGCGGGGAGATACAAGGACGATCATTAGAGTACACGATGGGACCGCCATGGGACGAAGCCTTTGCCTACTGAGATGGGTGTCCCCAGCCTCGACTCAGAAAGAGAGATGACCCATTTCCATGCCGCGTCTATGATGTTTCTCCCTGTGCCGAGGCCTACCTGGGGGTGGTGATGCACAGGGAAGGTCGAGGAGATGAATTAAGGCGTCCCCTGGGGAAGGAGCCAGAGGAGGAGGGTGCTGAGCATGCCCAGAAGTGTCATCCAGGAGATCGAGCAGATCTAAGAGTTTGGTGGTCTAGGAACAAGGGCAGGAGGGTCACGGCAAGGCTCGAACACCCGCCTAAGTCCTGTTTACCCACGTCCTCCCACCTCCTCACCTGGGGTTCTGTGGTGACAGGGGCTGTCGCTTCCAAGACCTGGGTCCCTGCTTGCTTCTCTCCTTCCTCATTGACGTGGGGGTCACCGCGCTGCACGAGAGGCATCTTTTCGAGGATGGCAGCTCTGAAGGGATGGGATGCAAGGGTTCCTGGGTGAAGCCCACGCTTTCACAGAAGCATTTGGGAAGAAGACCAAGGACATAGAGAGCTGTGGCATGCGGGGTCACAAGCGCTGTCCTGCCTTCCTAAGACAGGGCACTGCTGCTGGTCTTCAGATGAGGATGGAAAACCAGCTTAGCATTAAACCATGGATGGGAGGTGAGCCCCACAAAGACAAAGGCCCCCCCGAGAGGCAGGCGCTCTCCAGTCTAGAAGAGCGCACCGGGAGAGTTTGAAGTTCTACCTGCAGGCTCTGGACATACCTCATGTGGTCGTACTTCTGGAAGAGTGTGCTATACTCCACTGCCCGCTGCTGGAGTTCTATGTCCACACAGCTCCCGTAGATGGACACCACCTGGCGAATACGACTGGGCCACCGTGTGGCATGTGAGAGGCCATGGCGGTCGGCCTGCTCCTCCCCTCCAGGATGAGAGGGGAGGGAAAGGCCTCACAGATCAAGAACACACCTGATATGTGGGGCTCAAAAGCAGATTTCTAAGGACTAGGTGGGGAGAGGGATGCGTGCCTGGGGACTTCAAAGACCAGTAGGCCTGGCGAAAGGACACCTTCCAAGGGACAGGAGCCCCCTCCTTACTTGTTGTCCCCTCGGAGCCGGGAGCTGAGCTTCATAAGGGCTGTGATGGCGTAGCCGCGAGTGGCGGGCAGGGACATGTGGGACTGTAGCACCCTTTCCAGCAGTGCTAGCACGTCCTCTTCTTCCACCTTCAGGTGTAGACAACACGTCATGTCTGTCCTGAAGAATCCTCCCCGGGGTATCGCGCACACCTCAGGTCTCACCTGAAAAGGCTCTGTCTCCTCACAGTTCCCTTCCAGCAGGAGGTCCCCATACTCTCCGATGCACCAGGCTGCCACCTGAACCAGCGGTTGCTGTACGGGAGATGAGACACTGAGGGGCTGGGTGGGGGTGGGGTGGGGGTGGGGGTAGGGTCCCCTGATCTAGGTCCTACTACATCCCTGTACTGCAAGGCAAAGAAGGTTGGCTTGGCAGGGTAGGGAGGGAAGTTTAAGTTTGGTCGCAGGCTCCGTCTCAGCATTTTTGGCCACTACTGCCCCCTGGTGGGCGAGCACCAAAACTACATGGCTTGATCACATGATGGAGCCCTGAGAGGCTCTCATAAGAAAACAGGGAGAGTTTCTACCTACTCTACTTAAGTCGACAAAGGGAGTTATAGATATCTTAGGGTGGCACCTGCTAATCTACTCGATGTTGAAAGTAATGATAGAAATGACTGTATATGCCAAACTTTAATATATCTCATTGGATCTCAAAGACAGCCTTGGGAGGTAGGCATTCTAGAAAGTTGGAGGACATGGAGCTTAAAGGAAATAAAATTATTTATTTGGAGATGCAGCCAGTAGTTACCAGGGGCAGAAGCTTAAGTAAAAGGTGGACTTGGTCTTTGTCCATCTGACAGCTACGCGTGTGGGGAAAAGCATTCAAATTCGAGAGTTGAGAAGGCTGGTCAGGTGGACCTGGGAAGACAGCAGTGATACCTGGGAGATATCCTCTGCTAAGGCACTGTAGAGGCGGCGCACTGAGTAGGTATGCAGCTCCTCGGCCTCTCCAATCAGCTGGGTCAAGTTGGCCACTGCGTCGTCCCTCACATGGGTTCCTGCCTGGAGAGGGACGGATGGGGCCAACTCAGAGCTCTGCCAGCTCCTGCCCAGCTCCCTGGCGGTCCCCCTCTCACCGTGGTCAGCACGTGCAGGATGGTGTCTATGTGCCACCGCTTGCTGGGAGCAAACCTAGGGGACATGGCTCATCAGTGCTGTCACTGTCCCTCCCCGGGCCGCAGCCTCTGACTCCCAGCCATCTGTCACTTACCTCTCTGCAGCCAGCAGAATGCCCGAGGCACAATCTGCCCGCAGATCAGGGGGGCAGGACTCCAGAAAGGCCTGCAGCTCCTGCATCATGGCTCGCACATTGGAGCCGTTCACCAGAGCCAGGCTCAGCTCCAGTGCCCGCCTGGCGAGAGAGAGGCATCCGTGCAGATGGCTCAGGTTAACCCGTTCTGGCTTCCCTGTTCCCAGATACCTTTTCCACTCGTTCTTACGCCCGATGCTCTGCGCTGGGGTCCTCTGCCCGGTCCCCTTTTCCCTTCTCCCTCTGCTCACCTGCTAAGGGAGGCGTCTGTTTCCCGTAGACACTCCACCACAGTGGACCGGTGACGTTGCACAGCACTGTGGTCAGACTGCACCAGCTGCAGCAACGATGTCAGGGCCACATACCTGGTCAGGGGAAGAGAGGCCATATCACACGGGGTCATCTGCCTCGAGACCCTGTGTTGCCCCTCCCCCTCCCTCCAGTCTACCTAAGACTTAGGTGGATCAGAAGGAAGGAATGCAGAGGGCAGGTGTCTAGTGGTACAATCTAGCCAGATGCTGGCTGTTACCTAATATTCTTGTCGTTGTTGAGCAAGAAGCGACCAAGAATGTTAACAGCTAGAACCTGTGGGAAGAAGAAGGTGGGGACAGTCAGGGAAGAAGCCAGCCACTTGTTCAGTGGGATCTCCTTTATGATGGGGGTTAGGGAAAAGCCCGGGACCAGGACCAGCTGAGTAGGCGTGAGGACAGCAGAAAAAGTAGGCGGGGCCACAGCAGAAGCAGGCGGGGCCACAGCAGCAGAAGTAGGCGGGGCCACAGCAGCAGCAGAAGTAGGCAGGGCCACAGCAGAAGAGCGCATGAGCATATAATGCTACCCGGAGGCCGGCTGCAGACTGGATGGTCATGATGGTGAGCACGGTCTCTAACAGGACGGCGTTGCCTGCATTTCGGCTGGTGTCCGTGTTGGTGGCGACCTGTGCGGATGGGGAAGAGGTTCATCTGTACAGGGCTCTAGTGACGGCTGGAAGGTGACCACTGTGCTCTCCGTTTATCCTTCAGTCCCTCACAAAGTTCCCTGAACCCCACTAGATGTTAGGGCCTGCCTACACGCCAGGCCGACAGCACAATGACAGATGGAGCTGCCCTTCGTGGAATTCATTGGTTGGGTGGGGTGGAGGGGCAGAAAGGCAATCCCATGGCCTCTGCATGGTAAATGGTCATGTGAGGAGTGTCCAGGGCTGATGGGCTCCCCAAGAACCCACAAGGCCTAAGGCGTGCCTCCCACCTGGGCCAGCAAGTCGTTCATGGTCTCGCTACTTTCTTCATGGTTCCGTCCCAGGATCCGAAGTAGGCGGAGTATCTGGACCTGAAAGAGATTGGATCCGAGGGGTTCATGGCATAGGGTCATGGGCCCTCGGCCAAAAGACCTAACATTGTACACCACACTGCAATGGGACTGACTCCCTTTCGCCTCCACAGGTCCCCTGGATGGGAGGCGATCAGTTACATAGAGTCAGGGGAGTTTAGAGCAGGAGGGTTGTTTTTCTCCGTGGTCCTGGCTGTGCTGGAACTCAAGCTGTAGACCGGGCCTCTGCCTCTGCCGCCATGCCGGGCTTTGGAATAGGCCTTTTATATGGTTACCAAACCGGACTTTCTGGCAGCCATCTTTCATTTCCCCAGTCTTAGGATGACTAGAGCAATCCTGAGTTCGCTCCCTTCTTATTCAAGACATGGACTGTGCTAAAATGGGAAGTGACCACTGGCCATGGTCTTCCTGCGAAGCCTTCTCCGTTCTGGGAACACAGCAAGTAAAGCTCAGCCCACCTGTAGGAAGGGGTCGCTCACTCCAGAGATGCTGTGCTCTGTGGAGTATCCCGTCGTCACCAGAGTCCGGAGGATCTGTACCAGCTGGGGCACCACCTGGAAGAAGGCACAGCCGGCCTTGTTTGGGTTCTCCCGGTCTCTTCTCCACCGGCCGTCCCAACTGTGCGCCCACCATCCACCTCTGCCTAGCCCACCTTGCGAAAGTGTCTGAGGGCTGCAGGGTTTCTTTCACAGAGCTCCGTGATCAGCGTGATGGTGCCCAGCAGGATGCCTGGGGTCAGGGTGGGGGGGGCAGTGAATGGTGGGCCAGGCCGTGGGACAGTCTACTACACGCGTGCTTGTATGTGGGCACTGCCCTTATCCGATGAGCTGCTTTTCCTGATTGGCTTTTCATTTCCTCTATTCAAAGCCAGACCTGAAGCGGCGATCCCCGGGCCCTTACCATGATGGCGCTCACGAAGCAGTTTGGTACAAGGCGGGAGGAAGATGCTGGAGAGCTCGGGGTCCTTCCGGATCATGTGCACTGCGGTCAGAACAGCCTGCAGAAGCCAAGGGCCTCAGACAGGGCCACCACGTTAGAGTCCACACTTCCTCCACACCGGGACCGAGTTCTGGAGAGGTATCCGCCTACATCTCACCTTCTTCCGCACATAGGGGCTGGGCTGCAGAAGCAGCTTTTCCACCTCGGTGGCTAGGTCCCGGCACATCTCAGCAGAGCCCATGGTACTCAGAGTACACAGGGCCAGGCCTTGAACCGGCTGATTCCCTTGGCTCAGGTCACTGTAAGGTGGGAAGGATGGTCAAGGATGGTCTGAGAAGACCAGCTTGTGGCAGTCCTGAAAGCAGGCAGCCCTCCCGGAAGCTTGCAGTCCCCACTCTCCCAGCGCCCCGATTTCAAGCGCCCCAGAACTCTCTCACTTCTTGATGCTGTTGGTAATCAGCAGGTGGGCATCGTGCCTCTCATCCAGCAGAAGCATGGCCCCAAGGTAGCCCACCCTCTTGTCTGTGAATCTGGGGGAGGCGATCAGTTTCAGGCACTCCATCTATGGGGAAGGAAGGAGGCAGACGAGGAAGGGCAGTGTGAAACCACAGGCGAGAACTAACTTCCTGGGCTGCAACCTTCTTTAGGCCAGATTCACTTGTGAGGAATCACATTTCATCACTCCCTCCGTAACCAGAGGCTTAAGCGTTGATCCAGATGACAGCAGGTAGGTTTCAGGGACCTGTGTCAGAGTGGAGGCTGGATGATGGTGGGAGGGGCTGACCGGGGCTGGCTAATCACTGGAAGGGTGATGGGCAAAAGGCTCAGAAACTAAAGGATTTAGTTGGGCAGGGTGGGGCATGCCTGACAATCCCCACACTGAACCAGAGGGGGCAGGGTTTTCTGGAGTTCAAGGCCAGTTGGAGCTATAGAGAACCTGTTTCAAAACAAAAAAAACTTAAGGAAAAAAAAAAAGCCAGGGTACAAGTACAAAGGGGCGCGCTGGCCATCTTCCTCAAAATTTAGGAGCCATCCCAGGCCAGTACCTGTCCAAAGTGGGCGGGGTAGCCCAACATGTGGACGTAGAGCAGTTTGGCCAGCTGGCGGTGCCTCTGCAGGGGATCCCCATCGCGGAAGGAGGCCCGAATCTGGGCGCATTCCCTCTGGATCACCTCGCGTTCCTGGGCCTGCGTCTTGGCCCCGCGAATCTCTTCGATTAGGTCCTGAAGTCTCAGCGATAGCACCACCATCCTGGGGACAGAGCCCGGGAGTCGGAAAGGCTTTATGTAACACGTTCTAACCGCTTGCACAGAATTGTCCTGGGCCAAGCTCTCTAAGGGATCGCGTCCCACCGTCGCCCTAAAACTGTGCCCACTTTTACCTCCCACCTGCACCCGAGAGCCACCCTCCCGCCTCGCAAGGACATCCCCACCACGCATGCGTCCTTGCTCCACCCTGTGACTTTCTACTGAGCCTGCGCTACAGATCAGTCTATTTCTCGCTCTCCTTCCCGGGCCAGTTCTCCTCTCTAGTTTTCTGTCTGGTTCTCTGCGCTCTTGTCTTCGCGAGATTTCTTGCCCCCACTGCCACTTCAGAAGGCACTAGTTCCCCGGTCCCAAGCTCACCTGGCTTCGGTGTCAACTTTGCTCCTCTGCCCCCCACCCAGCACTTCCTGGTACGGGACCGAGCTGGGGTTGGTGCTCTGTTCGGGCCCTTCCCTCTTCCCCGCCTCTACCACGGGACCCGCCCCGCTAGGGCCTCCCGGCTGAGCCTTCCTGAGCCTTCTGACCTCTGGCCTGTCTTTGGCACTTTGGTAAAGGAGTCTAGACTTGTGACAGGATTGTGGTCCCTCCCCCCCAGGGGCCTCACTTTTCATCCACCCCTCCAGGTGACACTCGGAGAGCAGCCATCGCACCCCAAAGGAGATGACAGTCCCCCCCTTTTTGGAACTTTTTTATTAATATACTTTTTTTGTTAAATTTCTTTGTATTTTTTTTTCCTGCAAGACTTGATGTTGGCGGCACTGTTGTGTAACTTCAATCCCAAATTCCATGAAATAGAAACCAGAAGTAAAGATTGAGAAGGAAGGAAGGGAGGAGGGAGGGAGGAGGGAGGCAGGCCAGGGAGTAAACAGAGGTTGACTAGAAAAATAAGAAGAGTGTGTGGTGGGCATTCCCGGGCAAGGCCATTCCTTGAGGAAGGGGTTGGCAGGAAGCTGGCCTCCGCCTCATGCAGGGAAGGAGAGTTCCCTCCGGGGCTCTACAGTTCCCTCTGTGAGCTTTCTGTCCCCAGAGGAAAAGCTAGTAACAGGGACCAGCCATAATCTCAGACAGGCTCTTCACCCACCTCTCATCTGGGGTGACACCCATCTCGGCCCTGCCTGGACGTGTGGGACGGCGTGCGGGACAGCAGCCTCCTTCGATTCCCTTAGTTTACCATCTCCCAGGAGTCTATGCGAGGTGGTTAGAAACTAGACTCCTGGCAGCGTCTGCCGCCTGTCAGCTCTTTTCTTACGTGCCCCCCCCCCGCCAGAGCTGAGGGGGAGGGGGTCCTTGCTTGCTGCAGTGCCTCTAGCCCTCTGCAGAAATGTCTTCTTCAGGCCCCTTAGGAATTTGATCAAAGGCCACAAGTGAGTCCAGACCAACCAAATAAATGTTCAGGGGGCGGAGAAGGGTAGAGAGGAGAGCGGCAGAGCCTGAGGGGGGCGGGCTTGGCGCACCAGATGGTTTTCGCTGCTTTCCACATTGCTCTTGGCTTGGCGTGCCATCCTTGGGGGTTGGGAGAGGGACTGGGTGAGGAGGACGGGAGAGGGAGCACGGGGAGTTTCCTGTTGTTGGCTCCCCTCTTTTCCCTCAGGGAAGGATCACCTTAGGCAAGAACTCAGGTGGGTTCTGGGAGGTAAGAGTGGAGGGTCCTCTCCCTGCAGCTTTCCACTGGGGCCGGTGAGTCCCGAGCGGCTCAGCCAGGGCCTCGTGTGGCCAGTCAGTCACTCCTCACACATTTTCTTTCTCCCCTCCAACTCAGATTCTAGGAGATTCCTCAGGACACCAAACCCCCACCCGTGGTGAAGTTTTGATTCAAAGAAAAGGTTGGGGAGGAGACGGGGGAGGGGGGGCAATGGTCTGACTTAGATTTGTGTATCTCAGAGGAGAGAGCAACTCTGAGAGAGAACAGCCCTTCATATGTAAACAATCTAGAGAGAGAAGGGGTTGGGATGGGAAAGAAAACCAGGAAGACCAGAGACGGGTCCAGAATAAATGAGACCATCTCAAAGAATAGAGGGAAGGAAGAAGCAAGAGACAGAAAGAAAGGGGCCCCGGGGAGAAAGAAGAGAGGGGAAAACACAAGTGGGTGGAGGAGGAGAGAAGAGAAGGCAGGTCAAAGGTCAGAGTGGGTGCAGAGGCAGGCAACCCAAGCCTGGCGGAAGCCAGGGCGTCGCCTCAGGTGAGGAGCTGGGAGAACAGGAACGCCAGGCTGAGGTCCAGCAAGGCCACGGCTCCCACCACCAGGGGGTTGGCAGCTCCCTAAAGAGACACAGGGTGCAGCGATTCAGTCCTGGGGGAGGGGCAAGCGCAGGTCCCACCTCCCTGCTCTGGCTTTATTGGCAAAGCAGAGGGGTCCCAGGCACCTCCGCACACAGGTAAGAGGAGAGGAACACGCCCTCATTTCAGACGGTGAAGGACCTCGCTTCTATACAGGGCCCTGCCTGTGTGTGCTGAAGATAGCAGGCAGTGAGCGCCTCCACCCACCCACCACCACCACCACCGCTGCCGCGTTCCCCACCCCTCAGCAGATCATGTGGGCAAGGCAGAGGGTGCCTGGCCTTATAGCAGACATTGGCAGCAGCAGCCAGTACTGCAGCAAGGCAGGGGGAGGAAGGGGTGAGGGAGGATGTGGTTGCTAGGAGATGGGAGAAGGCCTGGAATCCAATCAGAGTAGAGGGTTCTGGAGAAACTCTCCACCTCTCGATTTTCTGTCTGCACCCCCCCCCCTGCCCTTCCCAGGAGAGGGAGGGGGAGCGAGGGTTGGGAGGGACAATTTTTTCCTATTTCTGGGCACCAAAGAGAGAAAGTATGGAGGTGGGGGTGGGGGTGGAGCAGGAAACTGGGACTGGAAATGATATGGAAGGAGAACAGGAAGAAGGGTCTGATTCTACCATTAATTGTTAGTTTGTAACTCGGGCCAGGTTACTTAAGTGCTCGAGGTCTGTTTGCTAGCTGTCCTCTGGGAGGGCTGGACTCCCGAGGTTCACTTGAGCTGGAAAGTTATCTTTTTTATAAGGTGGGACATGGTCCAAGGCCCGCCAGGCAGAGAGGAAGCTGGCTGGAAACTGAAGCCCCTCGGGGGATTATACGGCCGCCCGGAGGGGTGGGAGTCAGGGCTTTGAAAAGAAGAGGACATGAAGAGGAGGGGCAGCTCACCGGCTGGGCAGGCCTCTCGGTGGCAGCGGGCTCCTCAAACTCTTCTGTCAGGCACCCAGCGTCAGGACCCCTTGAAGACAGGCCCCTCAAGACTGGCGCGGTGACAGGCTCCGACTCTGAGCGTCCTGGGGCCCTCAGCTGGGGCACGGGCTCTTCGTCTTCCCCTTCCTCCTCTCGAAGACTTCCTGAACTGTCACTGCAGCCTCCGAGAAGTGGGGAACCATCTCTCGGTCCTGGACCCTGCATCCCCGCCTCGTCCTCGGCCTCATAGCCGGCTAGTTCCTCTGCCTGCTCTCCGGGACCCCCCCACTCCTCGGGCCAAGCTTTAGGGCTGCAGAAGGGGCCCCAGGTCCCTCCAGGAGGCAGTGGGCTCCGGCAGGCAGGGGCTCGCCAGGGTTGGTGGGAGGAGGCAGGGCTGCTGGGCAGTTCCGGAGAGCCCTCCGAGGGGGTCAGTCCATTCTCGTATACCCCAGGGCTGTCCTCATCCAAAGGCTCTGTGTCAGAGCCTCCTGAATCCTGTCTGGGTCTGCGGCCTGGGCAGGAATAGCTAGGAATCAGTGGGGGCCAGGAGCCAGAGAGGGTACAGCTCTACGATTGACACTCTCCAGGGTTCCGGAAACCTCCAGGCTCACACCTTGTCAACACCAGCCTCAAACCTTCCATTTACCTTACCTCGCACGTCCTTGGCTCCACCTCCGAGACACCCTCCAGATCTCCATGCCCCCACCTCCATCCCCACCCCCACCCCATCAGCCTCTCCAGATCCCCAGGGAACTCTCCCCTTCCACAGGGTGCCTGTATCTCACCTGGGGCCTCTAACATGGGTTGTAGATCCTGGGCTATCAGCTTGGCCATCCGCGCCGCCTCCACGGCCTTCTCTGCGACGCTGCTGGCTGCCACTGCTTTTAGGAGGGCGTCTGCTGCCCTGTTGGGTCCCAGGAACAGGGACTTGGCCGACCTTCCCCCACATCAACTTTATTCATGCTCTGACGTGCTAGCCCCTTATCCGCTCCCCGCTACACCACCATGACGGGTCCGAGCTACCTCTGCAGTCCTCATCCCTCTGCCAAAGCCACTGTTGTCATCCTTCAGGGCTGGGTTCTTCACTTAGTCCAGGGCGGTACACTGTCACCACACCCCCCCTTTGCTGTCACACCGTTCCACCCTTATGTCCCGTAGTAACACTTCCCCCGGCAGCAGGCAGGGCCAGCTCCCCTCCCAACCCCGCGCTCCACTGCTGCCCTGCTTGTGCTGACTGAGCCGCTGCTTTTGTGGCACCTCCCTGGCAGCTCTGGGGCTGCCCTGGCACCTCTGATTCCTACCGACCCTTCCTGCCCGCCAGGGTCAAACGCCTTTCTCGGGATGTAAGAACCGTCCAGTACCTTACCCTGTTCTAACAGCACTGCCCCCCCACCCCATCTTGTTCAACCTCCCCTTCCGCTGTGCCATCCACTCTCCACCGCAAGCCCTCTCTATTTCATTCCACTTAGACCAGTCTAGATTTCCTGGCAGGAAAAGTTTTCATCTCGCTGTTGTTTGGCTGCTTCTGTTATCACAGTCTTCTCCTCTGTCCTGTCACTCTGTCTGTCCTCTGTCACTGCCTCCCCCACTGACTCCACCACATCTCTGAGATCTATTAGTCCTCCTTTCTCCTTTCTCAAACTCACGGAGACCAGACCGGCCTCACACTCACAATGTAGCCAACTCCTTTTTTGCCTCTATTTCCCAAGCATTGGGACTGAAGGCATCATGAGCCCATGTCCAGCTTAGCGCTGGAATAAGAGAGGCTCTCCCTCCCCCCTCTCTCCACATGAATCCCTTCCCTACCAGTGTATGCCCTGACACCCGGGGTTACACCCGTGCAGAGCTGCAGCCTGCCTTCTGCACCCTGCCTGCTTTCTTAGCCTGTTTCTCATGCTCAGCCCACCTTAGAGGATGCTCGCCCTTGCCCCACTGCCGGTTCCCCGTTCTCTTTCCACGATGCTTCCTCCATCCTCCCTCCCATCTCACCCTCTGCTCTTAGGTGGTTTAGAATCATCCAATAGCTTTTATAATCCAGACTGAAGTCAGGCACAAAGGAGCAGAAAGGATCAGATGCATTTGCTATGGTCCGACTGGATTAAGACTCATGGCTCCTTTCGGTCATGGGCTTTTTTTTTTTTTTTTTTTTTTTTTAAATCCATTTAAGAAAGGCAGTTTGTATCTGGTGGTTGGTGAGATCACTATAATTTGTGATGGACTTCCTATTGTGTACCTTGGGCATATGGTCCGCCTCCTTCCTTCACAGCTGGTGTGGTAAGTGCTTTAGAGCTTACCTGGAGGGACATCAGATAACCCTGTCGTACTCAGGGGTTTTATAACGGCCATGACTAACCCTGACCTGGGACTGAGCTGGGTTCTGGACAGACCTGAGCTTCACTCGTGG
Source organism: Apodemus agrarius (assembly GCA_964023405.1). Classification (NCBI taxonomy): domain Eukaryota; kingdom Metazoa; phylum Chordata; class Mammalia; order Rodentia; family Muridae; genus Apodemus; species Apodemus agrarius. The sequence continues at coordinate 71,904,295 of OZ030013.1, read as the reverse complement.
GGTGCACTGAGTTCTGCCGATGGCCACGAAACCCTGCGTCTTTAGACACGGAAGGCATGGACCCTTAAGCCTCAGCAGCAGATTTGGTCTGTGATCAGGCATCTGGCTGGATTCAAGCTACCTGGTGGCTGTACCTGCGGCTGAGGCTCTGCTGTTTCCATGGCAGCCAGCAGCCAATCAGCGTTGCCAGGCCTGTTGCTGGGGAGACCAGCCAGCCTCTTCTTCCCACTGCCTGATCTTCCAGGCAGTGGGATCAGTTTTTTCCTGCCCTTGCCTCCACCCTCTCTAGCCCAAAACGTTCCACGATGCTCTGACCTCCCTCTGCCCTGGCTTAAGGCCTAGATTCCAGGACCCATACCGCCAGACACAACTACAGGTGCACATTCGCTGGCCCAGTCATCTGCTCAGGATTTGACACGGTCATATTTAACCGTGTCACACCTGGGCACATATGCAACACCTTGCCCGTTATGCAAGTTCTTTGATTCCTATCAGGGTCTATCCCGACCGACGCCTTCTTTAGTGCCCTCAGTCCTCACTACCTCATTGAAGAGCACAATACAAAAGAATTCAAATGTGTGGATCCATAAAGCCAGGGTCTTTGACTCTCCTCCCAAATGAACGTTGGTTATTTTTAGATCTGTGCTACCTCATTCACAGAACTAGTAAGCACTTAAATGTGGCCACCAGAAATGATATACTATAAGGGAAAAAAGCACCCGCAACATTTTAAAGAATCCAGAAGGAATGTAAATTACACTGCTGGTTGAAAGGATAAGATTTTGGAAATATGGCTTAAATAAAAATATATTATTAAAATTCATGGTACTTGTTTCTTTAAAAAATTTTTTTTCTGATACGGGGTTTCTCTGTGTAGCCCTTGCTATCCTGAAACTAGCCCCAAAGACCAGGTTGGCCTTGAACTCAAGAGATCTGTTTGCCTCCAGAATGCTGGGATTAAAGGCATGGGCCACCACATCTGGCTTATGTTATATTCTTTCTGGACTTTACTGCTTTAACTAACAAGATTCGGATGCATGGAAATGTAATCTTATTTACGGAAAGACAAATCTTCTTTAGAGGCAGGACTCCCTCCTTCCCTTCAGATCTGAGAATGAGAAGCCAGAGCAGACAAAGTGGGGGAGAGAATAGAGTTCAGCTGTAAAAACTAAACTAGAAATAGATTTCAGCCAAGGCTGAAATAAAGTCAAGCTGGAAACTAGAGAGGAAAGGTCCACAGTGCTTGTCTAGGACCCATGCTCCCAGCCTGAGGCCTGAAGGCTGAGCAGGAAGACCAGGGAAACCAGGAGGTTTCTGGGCCTGTGCAAATCAGCGTTCACTGTACCGGCCACACACCATGGGTTCTGTAGCTGTGCATATCCACACAATAGACTGCGGGCCTAATCTTACTACTCCCAGCCCCCCCCCCAACACTCAGCCACCCACAGTTACACCCACATCCACCTACAGTCTTAGTTCTAAACACCCCAAATTCTAGGGCTACAAATGCCTGGACACAGACCTACTCATGTTTCCCCAGCAGGCTGTAGAGTTTGGGTCCTGGTTCTCTCTTAAGTGTAGTACCCTGAGGAACCTCCCCTTTCAACCCAAGTTGGATCTGTGCACCAGATGCCCACCTGGCAGCAGCAATTTCCTGGCGCTGGCGGGCAGCACTCACAGCTCGACGGGCACCTTCGACAGCCCTGTCCACTTTCTCCTTGACTTTGCCCCGTCGAAGGGCCAGAGGCAGAAGGCTGCGGACGCGTCCCCCGTGTACCAGCCGGTTGCGCTTGTACTTGCCCTCCTCACGGGAGCCGTCGGGCCGGGTGGTGCGCCCGTATCCGTGTCGTCGGTTGCCCAGCCACTCGCCTTCGTAGCGCAGCCCGTTGGATCTCTGGCTCACTCCGAAGCCACTGCGCCGGTCCGCACGCCACTCACCGGCGTACACCTCGGTGGCCGAGCCCTCGATGAGGGCAGGTGGCGCTGGGATAGGGGGCCCGCTGACCTCGGAGCCCGGGGGTCCTGTACTGCCCACTTCGCTGCTCACCTCGCTGCGTAGAGATCCCCTCTTGCTGCCCAGGGAGCTGCGGCGCCCACCGGCCCGGAGCCCGCTGAGCAGCAGTGAACGGCGGAAGAATCCACCTGCTGCTGGGGTGCGCTTACGGGAAGACGCCCCGTCGGCGTCCCCTGGCCCCGCCAGCACAAAGCCACCTCGGGAGCCGGAGGCCGGGCTGCCTCCTTCATCTCCCGGTAGGGGTAGGGGTGGAGGCGGCGTCGGGGGGTCGCTGTGGCCGGAGTCCAGGGAGGTGCGGCGGGGTGAGCGCAGAAGCGCCGCCTGGTGGTAGGGTACACTCTGGCGCACCCCGTAGCCGTGGCGTTTTCCGGCTTGCCACTGGCCTTGGTAAGTGCCTGCGGGTGTATAGGAGTGAAAGAGTCAGAGCATTCCAGTGGGCTCCCAAACCCCACTAATTCGTAGCCCCGGAGCCCTTGGGAGCTCAAGTGACAGGTTTGGAAGCAGTGAGCGTGGAGGTCTGGGAAGGGACAGGCCAGGCTTCGTTGGAAGGCGTGGACGAACAGATGAAGACAGGTAGAGCGGCTTAAAACACGTGGGTTTTGGCAGCGTCAGTGGACTGGGGAAAGGCAGCGAGACGGGCAGGCTGGAGGATATGGAGGACAGGTGGGATGAGCAAGCTGACAGGTGGCAGTGTGTAAAACAGGCACGTGCCAGGCAAACAGGACTGCAGGCTACAAGCAGACTCGGAAGATTATATAGGTTAAGCCGAGAGGGGTCAGGCAGGTAGAAAGGGCAGGTGGGAAGGGCGGGCAGGTTGGAATGAGGGAGAAGCAGGTAGGAAAACTGTCAACTGAGTTTGTTATGAGTCTGGTGGTGGTGGGGAGAGGCAGGGAGATGGAGGCTGGGGGTCCTGAGCTGGGGGATGGTGTGAGGGACGGACGGGAATACTGGAAACAGAAGGCTGGCGCACCGCACGCATATGGCTGGGGATGGAGGATGGAGGATGGGAATAGCAGGGCGTGGAAGGCGGAAGGCTGGGGGAGCACACGCGCCCCGGGCCGGCGGGAGGCGCACGCGGACGGGCAGACAGTAGTGGGCCGGGCCCCGCACCTCCATCGGAGTAGGTCTCGGTGCCGTAGCCGTCCTGGAAGCCGTCCTTCCAGAGCCCGGCGTAGCGCAGGCCGGACACGCTCTCCCACACGCCGCTGCGCCCCTTCAGCCCGCCCAGCCACTCGCCGCGGTAGGTCCAGCGGCTCTTGCGCTCCACGCCCAGCCCTTCACGCTTGCCCTGCTGCCAGTGGCCCTGGTAACTGTGTCCGCCGGGCCCCGTGAAGACACCCAGCGACTCGAAGCCGTGAGCCCAGCAGCCGCTGTACTCTCCCTGGGCGCCGGGCCCGGTGCACACGCCGTAGCCATGTGCCCGCCCCGCCTCCCAGCCCCCCACGTAGCAGCCCCCGTCGTCAAAGTCGAACTTGCCCCCGGGGGACATGCATGTAGTTGGCGCGGCCTCAGCCCCCCGGCAGCTCAGCGCATCCTGGGGCTGGAGAGCCGCCTGGGGGCCTGGGGGCCGGGCGAGGCCTGGGGGCGGGGGCAGTTAGACCGGGGCTGGGCGGAGGGGCCCCAGCGCGGGCAGGCAGGGCCGGACCCTCATCCTGAGTGGCTGCGGAGAAAGAGGGGTTGCAGGTGGAGAGCGAGGCAAGTGGAAAGCGAGGTCCCCTTCTTTGCCAGCCGCTCCCCTGCCGGTAGCTTTAGGGCATCAGCACCGCCCTCCAGCCCTCCTCCCATCCCCCCCCCCCCCAGGCAGCATCTCTCAGCAGCTCCCAAGCGGCGAGGGCAAGGGGGCTTTCCCATCCCTCCCAACTTGTAGAGGGCGCCTCCCGGGACTCGGGGTCCCAGCCCCGATCCCGAGTCCTATTTCTCCAACCTAGAACCCCAGAGTGTGCAGTGTGGATGGCAGTTGGAGGTGGGGGACCTGGGAGGGGCCAGGGCAGGGTCTTCCGACACCTGCTTTCCCGGAGATTTGGACCCCTCTGCCTTGATTCTTTGGCTTCGCTAGCAAAACCCGGGTGCGGGGGAGGCAGGGGGTAAAAATGTAACTGGAAAAGCCGCCCCAGGTGGGCCGGTGGTGGACTAGGGATGTTGGGGGTGGGGTGGGGGGATGAGGGTAGGGATGGGCAGACTGGCGAAAGGGAGGGGACAGGTTACTCACCATGTGAGCTGGGGCTCAGGCTGCCTCCCGGGCGCAGTTTCCATGGCAGGGTCCCTCCACTCACACCTCACCCGGACAAGCCAAGCCCCCTTCCCTGCCGGAGAGACTGCTACGACCCGGAGAAGGACGGTGGGGGAGCTATGGGAGAGTCCCCTCTCCTCGGCTGAAGGTGCGGGCTAGTGTGGGGGGTGAGGTAGTGGCAGGGCGGGGAGGGGGGGGATGAGAATGAGTGTAGGGGGAAAATCTGCCTTGAACAGAGACAGCCAAGAGGAGCTGGGAGCTGGGTGGGGAAGAGGAGGGGGCTCGCAAGAGGGGGTGTTTTTATTTTTTTCTTCTTATGGTTGGGAGAGGAAAAAAAAAATCAAAATTCCAATTCCATCCCAGCACAAATCAATGTTTGCTCCAAACCCAGCATCAAGGGGGAGGCTGGGCCAGGCAGATTTAAAGGGGCAGAGAGGAGAGGAGCGGAGCGGAGAGGAGAGGGTGGGGAGAGCCAGTGGCAGTGGGGGGTGGTGAGAGGATGCTCAGGCAGGAAAAAAAGGGGGGCTCGCTACCCCTGAGGTGAGGGAGAAGGCAGGCGGAGAGGAGAATGGAAGGCTCAGAGACCCCCACGGTGGAAAGAAACCCTGGCTTGCAGGCAGGGAGTGGAGGGAGGCGGAGGGAGGGGAGGGGATAGGAGGCAGGGGGAGGAGCCTTAAGATGGGGAGGCAGGGGGAGGCTAGAGCCTGGCGGGGGAGGAGAGATGCTGGGGAGACCGGGAGTGCGAGAGGAATACAAAGGATGAGGTGCAGGGGTGAGAGCTAAGACAGGGGGAGAGCCACCCGACCTGGGAGATGGCGAGGGAGACCCATTCCAGGGCTCAGGAGAGATGGCTAGGGAGAGAAGCCACGGGAGGACGAAAGGGGGGGAGCAGAAACAGATAGGGAGCCGAGAGGGGGAGCTCTGCAGAGAGAGGGCAGGCACGAGAATGGAAATCCAGGCAGGAGCCCACACTGAGACAGAGGCCCGGAAGTGGTGTTTATGAGGACCCTGGGGAGAGGGCTCAACCTGCCAGCTGCTTGGCCCGAAGCCAGGACGCAGTCGAGCTTGGATACCTCTGCCCATTCAGCCCCAGCTCCTCCACCAGACAGCGCCCAGCCTCTCACAGTTGTAGAGGGAGCTTGAAACCAGCCCTGTCTGGAGGCCCCACTACTGGGCCCTCTGAAGGGGGTGTTGGTATGTTCATAAGGGGGCTCAAGTTTGAGCAGGCCACCACGATCTTAGAGCTTAAGCCCAGCACCCTCTTTCCCTGTCCACTCTCCAGCACAAGTAGACCACACATTTAAAGGGGAGGAGGCAGCAGTGTGCTCAGTTGCCTTTCTTTTTTTTTATGATTTATTTATTATTATATGTAAGTACAATGTAGCTGTCTTCAGACACCCCAGAAGAAGGGGTCAGATCTCATTACAGATGGCTGTGAGCCACCATGTGGTTGCTGGGATTTGAACTCAGGACCTTTGGAAGAGCAAAGGACCCGGTCCCTCGCTGCTCACTGCTCAGCTCCACCCCCCCTCCCGATTTAAAGAGAACCAAAGCTGAGAGGGGCAGTCACTCACCAAGTGGCACACGGCAGAGTTGGGAAGCTAGAAGTAGAACACTGGACACAAATTCTTACTTTTGTTGGTGTTGGGAATCGAGTTCTGGGTCTTGGATAAAGCTTGTGCTCCATCGCTGGACTCCAGCTGGTAGCTTGGTATCTTCCGAGCCCTGCAGTTCCTCCAGTTGTCTGTGCTTGGGAGCAGCCCCTAAAGTCAGGGTTGCATTGGGTGCTTGGGTAAAATAAAGACTATGGAGACCGAAATAAACAGGGATTTCTCTCGAGTCCATGCCTGCACTCGTGTACACACACACACACACACACACACACACACACAGGCTCCTCCTTCATCCTCCTGAGTGCCAGGATTACAGGCACAGCCACCATAACAACACACTCAGCAGGGAAACACATACTTAAAGCACTTTTGAGAACAAAGCAGGGTAGCCATCAGGTACTGGGGATGTGTAGCTTAGTGCTAGAGCAGGCGCCTAGGATGTACAAGGCACCGAGCTGAGCTCAGTCTCCAGGACCAAAAGCAACCGCCACCACCACCAAAAATCCCAGAGTCCCTTTGGGGTCCACTTGACACATGATAGTTGGTTGGCTCGCTCACTCACTCATTCATTCATTCATTCATTCATTCCTCATTAGACACTACATCTTTACTGGTGAAGTCCTGAGAAAATCTTGTATGGACCACTCAGTCCTGGCTGGGCTCCTCTCCCTGTTTCTCTGATGGAGCTAGCCTTTTGGCCTGTCCCTATTGGTTCCTAGAGTCATCTCTTTCGGAATAGGGACAATTGTTATTTTTATCTTTCTTTCTTTTCTTTCTTTCTTTCTTTCTTTCTTTCCTTTTCTTTCTTTCTTTTTTTTCTTTTTCCTTTGAGACTGAACTGGTTTGTTTTGTTGCAGTTTACAAATGTGAAAGTGTCATGGAGAGAGGAGCGGGTGTTCGCTGGAGCTGGCTCTGGGCTTGGCACCGTGCCATCGGCATTAGCTCCTCCGGTCCCCGCACCAACTGTAACGGAGCAGTCCAGGCGGGGAGCCAACCACTGGCCTCCCAAAACAGACAGAGCTGAGCGCCTTACCTGATGTTTCTGAGCTCTAGCTGGCCTGACTCTAAAATGGGAAGATTACAGCTTAGCAAGGGCTGAGGTGACTGTGCGAACAGTTCGTGCGATAACATACGGAGACGAAACCGTTCCGTATACTGCGCTCCCAGTGCATTTTAAATGCCCAGCAAATGGTGGCTTGAAAACGAACTTGGTATCATTTTAGTTTTATAATCTGGGTCTAGAAGTTATTTAACATGCTAATGTGTAACAGCCCTTCGAACTTCATAGATGTCAGTTTCCCAAGTTAGTATGTGCGTTTCTCGTTGCTAAGATAAAGTACCTAACACCAGGAAGCTAGTGGGAGAAGGGTCTCCTTTGCCCCACAGTCTGAGGGTGGAACCCATCACGGTGGGGAAGGCACGAGGAGCACCAGGGAGGCAGACAACCTCTCTCTGGGATTAGCTGGGGAGCAGAGAGAAGGAAGCACTCAGGTTACTTCCTCCTTGGCTGTGGTGCCACCCACATTCAGAGCGGGTCTTCCCTCCTCAGTCTCTGGAAAAAGCCTCAGAGACACACCCAGAGGTGTGTTTCCATGGAGATTCCAAATCCTGTCAAGTTGACAAACTTATCCATGCTTTAACAAATGCATCTGGGGAAACTGAGGCAGCTGTTGTAGACTTATGAAAGCCAGGCACAGTATCAAGGAGAAAATAAGAATTCCTGTAGTCTCCTGTATAATAAACACCGTAATGTGCTTTCTTTTGCAGTTCTACTTATTTTTATTTCACGTGTATGAGTGCTGAACTGAGTCTATGCCCCATGTGAGTCTAGGCCCCGAGAAGGCCAGAAGAGGGCGCTGTATGCCTTGGAACTGGAGTTATGGCTGGGTGCTGGGAATTGAACCCAGATCTTGTGGAAGAGTAGCGGGTGCCCTTGACTGCTGGGCTGTTTCTCTCCAGCCCTGTTTAGTGAATTTTCATATACTATCTTCTCTATGGCTTTTATTTAACACTCTGTTATAAGTTATACTTAACCTGTACTTAAGCTTGTACCATATTTGTTCTCTTGGCTTTATATAATACACATTTTTTCCTATCATTAAAATATTATTGAATCTTGAATGGCTGCACATCCTTAGTTGTCTAGGTGCACTAAAGGCTGCTGAACTATCCTAACACAGCATATTATTATTATTATGTGTTATCATCTCTCTCTCTCTCTCTCTCTCTCTCCCTCCCTCCCTCCCTCCCCCCTCTCTCTTCCTTCCTTCCTTCCTTCCTTCCTTTCTTTCTTTCTTTCTTTCTTTCTTTCTTTCTTTCTTTCTTTCTTTCTGTGGTATCTCAGGAAAGGGCTTTACTGTGTAACCTCTGGCTGGCCTGGAACTCATTATGTAGCTCTCGATATCCTGGAACTGACTATATAGACCAGGCTGGCCTCAAACTCATAGAGCTCTGCCTGTCTCTGCCTTCTGAGTGCTGGGGTCAAAGTTCTTTGGCACCACCATATCTGGCTCCATATTACTTTTTTAATAGCAGAAATGTGCAAGCATGAGCTGGGTGGGCGGCACACAGCTTTAATCCCACGGTTCTGGAGGCAGAGGCGGGTGGAGCTCTGTGAGTTCAAGGACAGCCTGGTCTGACTACATAGAGGAAAAAAAAACCTAGCAATGACAAAATCCCTACAACCCATCACTATCCAAACAAACACAAAAACCCAAAGCTAATGTTTTTGGAGAAATCTTTCTGTTTCTGTCTGCCATTAAAAAAAAAAATTCCATGAAAATTAAAAAAAATTAAATGCATTTATTATCGTGTGTCTGTGGGTACATGTGTCACAGGCTCATGTGAGGGTTAGGGGACAGCTTTGTGGAGTTGATTTTGTCTTTCCACAGCAGATTTGGGGCTCATATGTAAATCATTAGCTTGCAAGGCGAAGACTTTTACCTGCTGAGTCACAAAAATTTCCAACACATGCCAGGGACAAAAATGAATGAAAGGACTTCCATATACCCCTCACCTAACTGGATCGGCAGTTACTCTAGCAAGCAATTACACTGGCCTAATTTTGTTTTCTCTTCTCTGATTTCAAGTTTTGGAATAGGTTACCCTAGTCTATTGTTTTGTTATTCTGAGGCAAATTTTCCACCTTTGTAGCGCCTGCTGGCCTTGACCGTGTTCCTCCTGCCTCAGCTTCCTGAACGATGAGGTACATGCATATGAACCGTCAGGCCACACGTTGAAATAGATTTTTACCCCTCCTCCCACTGAGATACAGCTCTAGCTTGAAGACAAATTCTTAACTGTATAATTACTGGATTCAGGGATAGAAATGCTTTTTTTAGGATTTTTGGCTTTATTTTGCTAGGGACACTTCTAGAAAGGTTGTGTGAATTTGTGCTCTCAGCAATTGTGCAAGAGAGCGCTGGCTTTTTATATTGGCAGTTCTACGTGCACATGTATATTCATTTACATGCTTGGGACCCCCTCCCCCCTTTATTATTATTTTCGATTGCCAGGCTTCTACTGAGAAGGTCTCCTATGGCTACATAGGACTCTCCATGGCTACATAGGACTCTCCTGAAGAGGCCACAGGAAACACGCCCTTCTTAGGAACCCCAACTGGGGGCAGGGCCTTTTCCCTAGCTATTCTAGAATCAGGTGGCTGTGGCTCCTAGCTCAGGGAGGGGCTTGGAAGTCTCCTGCCTCTTCTAAAGGGCAGCCACCAGGGGTCAGGATGGGGCTGGAGATCCTGATGCCCGGGAGGGTAAGAATGGCTGGCAGCCAGACACTGCATTTCCTCTGTCTGGCCACTGCTGGCAGGTGGCACAGCCAAACCTCTACTTGCCCGATCACGATTCCAGAATGCTCTGCTAAGGTATCCTTCCCTGTTTGGTTGCACCAGTGTCTATCAGTTTGGTGAGCAGGGAGAGGGCCCGGCCTCTGAGAGGCCCACATGCGTGCTCTCGTGCGCGTCCTTCTGAGTGCTTGAGGCCCACATGCGTGCTCTCGTGCGCGTCCTTCTGAGTGCTTGAGGCCCACATGCGTGCTCTCGTGCGCGTCCTTCTGAGTGCTTGAGGCCCACATGCGTGCTCTGGTGCGCGTCCTTCTGAGTGCTTGAGGCCCATTCTAACCCTCATGCTTAAAATCTGTATCAAAATATCTTTAATAAGACCTGGCTGGCTCTGTTTAATTGGCTGGCAGAAGCCACGCTGCCCAGAGAACTGAATTTGTTTTGTCTCTGTACATGTTTCTGTGGGACTGAGCTCACCGTACATCAGAAATTTCCACCCGACAGCCTTGAGCTGTGGGAACTGAGGATGGTTCCTACGAACCGTGAACCCTTTCAATTTCTGTGAATGCTGCATGCATAGAACCTTCCTCTCTGGGGAAAAAACAATAGCTTTTATGATATTCATGCCTCAGGCAGCCCAGGATTTTCTCATATCTTTCTTCCTTCTCAAGCCTCTTCATTTCCTCTGGCGATTGTAAAGAGAATCGGAGATTGGAACACAGTGTTCTTGGGGGCCAGGTTAAGGAGCTGGACTTTTCTAATCATCCAGGGGAAGGAAGAAAAAGCCTGGATTTTCCCTGGGATGTGATGGAGAAAGAAAGGGACATTCCGTGGGGGGCAGCATGGATTTGGATACTTATCCATATGGGTACCAGGGCAAATTAAGTAGCTGGTGTGGGTAATGGAGGATTAGGGAGGAAAAGGCTGATCCAAGGCTAATAGTCTCAGAGCCTGTGCCTTTGAGTCCTGAGTGCTGGGCCAAATGCCAGAGGTAGCAACCAGCGAGACCACTTACTACCAGGATAGAGCTTTACATCTTGCTCCACTGTAACTCCATTTAAATCTTTCACCCTGGGCAAGAATGGCTGGGAAGTGGCCTTAGTTGGTGAATTACAAGTTTGTTCTGTAGAAGAAAGAGGATCTGGGGACCTAGAGAGCCTGAAGGGTAAGTCTAGGGCCCAGCATATCAGAAATGAAGAGAAAATTTCCAAACACCCTAAATCCCAATAGGAGGGCTTAATCTTATTTCACAGTAGTGGTTTGTGTTTGTACACAAAGGTAAGAAGAAGATTCAGTGAATTTTGATCATTGCTCAAGTCTGCTTAGCAGCTGGAGGAAGAGGAGGCAGCCAGGAGGATTGCTGTTAAAAGACACAACTGTACAGCACCAGTGAGATGACTGAGCCAGGAAAGGTACTTACTGTGTGAGCCTGCCAGGCTGGCTTGAGTTCCTAGAACCAATGTAAAGGCAGAAGGATAGAATTGCTGTTATAAACGTGCCCTGTGATCTCCACATCCACACCATCACATACACATCCCACCCCTATCTATCCTGTACACATAATAATAATAAAATACAAGTTAAAAGAACTAGAAACTTCAATTATGCAGGTATGAATACAGGACATGAGCTTCAGACTTCGGATTCTGGTTTTCAGCGTTTCCCATGGCCCTGCACTTCACCTATCTGCGTTCCCGGGGTGTGTGTGTGTGTGTGTGTGTGTGTGTGTGTGTGTGTGTAGATTTCACCTTTTGCAGCAGCAGCAAGTGCTGCTCCTCCCAGAATTTCCTTGTTAAATGGAAAACAAGCAGGTGTTAAGACTGATTACCATCTTGTTGACTTGCAGATGAAAATAGAAAACGGGGAGGGGGGTGACATCTTCGAAGAAAAAACGAGAACAACTGTTTGAAGCGGCATGCCAAGAAGAAATGAATTCGGGAATGACGATCCATGCTTGTGACGTCAGCACCGAGCCGGTGGAGGCAGGGGGGCCAGGAGGTCAAGGCCAGCCTCTACTACACGAGAGTTGAAGGCCAGGGAGCTACAGGAGACCCTGTATCAAACCAACCAGCCAACCAACCCTAACCCAGGAGAATTTATTTCTAGGTAAGGAGACAATAGAGACCTATTCTCCCTTTGCCTTGTGTGATCCCTTTCTCCAGAGACAGCGATCGCAGACTCTGCCCCCACTGTTTACAGCCATGTCCTGGGCAAGGCTGCCCTTGGCCTGGATTTGTCTTTGGACAAAAGTAAGAATATTCACATAACGAGGTCAGCTCCGTCCTCCCACTTTTAAGAGGAAATCTTTGCATAAGCACATAAACCTTCCACCCAATTTCCCATCATCCACTGCTTGCCGTAGGCATCGGTGCGGGACACAAGTGGGAACCTAGAAGGCTGAGGTCAGTTTTACTTTTCAGTAGGGACCGGGAAGCCAGAATCCCCTACTGTTCCATTTCACGGGAGATCCAAGAAGGCTTTACACGTGGCAGCTCTTGCTTCACACAGCCAGCAGCTACACAGGTGAGACGGGGCCTCCAAGAGGGCACAGATCCTACTGCCAGGAGACGATGGGCCCGGTGTCTTCACAGCAGTACTGTGGGTGCCAAAGATTCACGATCTCTGACAAGCTCCTACCAGGCTCCTAGACCCGTGACCAAGGGCTGAGTCATGTCCACACAGGAGTTGCTCTGTCACTAAAGCCTGTGGGTAAACCACACACAGCCTCACTGTGGACTTGCCTGTGGAGATTCCCCGACCCCTTGCCTTTGGTGGCAGCCGGCTCATCTATTGGCTGTATTGTACCCTTAGCTTTCTTGTGACCAGCCAGATGTGGGTTATTCAGAACTACCCAATATTGGTACAGCGAGATGCTCTCTCACCCAGTCAGATATGTCTTCTTTGTGTGTGTGTGTGTGTGTGTGTGTGTGTGTGTGTGTGTTTTCAAGACAGGCTTTCTCTGCATAGCCCTGGCTGTCCTGGAACTCACTCTGTAGACCAGGCTGGCCTTGAACTCAGAGATCCACCTGCCTCTGCCTCCCAAGTGCTGGGATTAAAGGCGGGCGCCACCACTGCCCGGCCAGATATGTCTTCTTAATGACCCTGTTGTACTTTCTCCCCAGCTCTGGATTCTGGGAGCTACCCTGGTCCTAAGCAGCAGCTGTGAAGAAACCACAGTGGTGTCTTATGATGAGTGTGGCTTAAAGATCATGGGACTGCTGGCCTTGCTGGGATCTAATACAATCTACTAGTGTGTGACACCCCAGTACAGCTCTAGGTCCTACCTTCATGCTCTACCTCAGTGGTTCCCAGCCTTCCTAATTCTGTGACCCTTTAATGCAGTTCTTCATCTTGGGGTGACCCTAGCCATAACATTATTTTTGTTGCTATGTCATAACTGAAATTTCACTGTTATAAATTATAATATGAAGATCTGGTCTTAGGCCACCCTGTGAAAGGGTTGTTTGACACTAGAGGGGTCGCGACCCACAGGTTGAGAACTATCTCTAACACACCCTACACCCCCGCAATGACTGAGATGTTGACGTCCGGTCCCTAATATCATTGGCCAGACTTCTGTCTTACTGACCTTCTGTACATCCTTGTGTTTTGCCATCTCTCTTCCTGCCTATGCTGTGCAGGAGCCATTCTGATTATGTTCAGAACGACCTTGGGTATTTATCCCTTTGGGGTACATATCTAAAATCTCCATCCTAGTGTTGGGGATGAGCTTCTCTTCAGCCGCCACAGGATCCCCTTGCTGGCAAACTTTAGGAAAAAAGAGAACGTGATAACTTACACTGCACTAACGTTTTGTGATCCCAGTGACCTCAGACATAAATCTCAGGACTGGGTGGAGGGGATTGCGTGGCCCTGTTTTCTAGTGGGCAGCAAACATGGTAAGCGTGTGAGGGCTGGGATTCTTGCCCCACACACAGCAGTGCTGGGCTGAGCAAGGCTCTCACTGTGAAAGGGTACTGTTTCATCTTTAATAAATTCCGCATTAGATTAAGCACATTCGAAGGCCAAGTGACTCATTTCTATTTCTGGCCTTCAGACATGGATGACAGTGGTGACCTCAGACTGTGGACAGGCAGGATTGTTTGAGAGTTGGTGACAGTGAAACGAGCCTTATTATCTCCCTGGGGAGACTCCTGGATGACTTATTAATTACCATTATGGGTACTTTTACAATGAAAAATTTTCCTTTATTTCTGCTTTATGTGTATGGGTATTTTGCTGCGTGTAAATCTGTATACCATCTGTCTCTGGTGCCCAGGAGAAGGTGTTGGATTCCCTGGTACTTGAGTGACAGACCGTTGTGAGCTGCCACGTGGGTGCTGGGACCCAAACCTTGATCCTCTGGAAAAGCAGCCAGTGCTCTTAACTGTTGAGCTAGCTTTCCAGCCTTATTATTAGCAATTTTGAGATAGGATTTCATGAAGCCTAAGTTGGCCTCGTATTCAATCGATAGCTAAGGGTGACTTAGAACTTTTGAGCTTCCTGCTCTCACCTCCCAAGTGCTGGGAGTACAGATGTTACCATCATATGCGGTGCCAGGGATGGAACCTATGGTTTTATGCGTTGTAGCTAAGTATTCTTCTGATGGAGCCCCACCCCACCCCTCCCGACTACTTTAGAAGAACTCCTGGCAGGGTTCTCCTTGATGGTGACCCACGAACCCTCTGGTCCTTGCCCTCAGTGCATTTCCACTCCTGGGCTTTTGTTACCGTGAGCTTATATTTGAGCACTCCAGTTTGTTTTGTTACATCTTTCTCAGTTTCTGGATCACTTTCCAAGCAGAACTAGCACTCTCCCGGCTGGATGCCTGTGGTCTGTGGCCGCTGCTAGGGAGATGCCCGGATACAATGTTGCCTGTGGCTATGTTCTATCCTGTCCTTCACCACGGAAAGGTGCTACCCAAGCAGATGCTACCATGATGGATAAAAACTTAAAGGCTGTCACATGAGCCCTCAGGCGGTGGCCTCCTTCCCAGGCCCCTCTGGACTGCCAGAGTCTGGGTGCTAGCCACCTACCTACACAGGCAGGGAGAGGGGAGCTGAGGAGTCACTCCTTAAAGTGGGCTCCAACACAAGGAATGTGAAGGGAGAGAAATATCTGTGGGAGCTGGATAAAGAGGCTCAGATATATCCTGGCAGGGAGGCGCCTCTGACAGGAGACTGCGCAGGCCCTGGAAGCCTCTCCTGGGGCAGCACTCACGCTCACTCAATGCTAATATCACGTGGAGGTAAGGAAGTGGGAACCAGCGCAGGAGACCTGGGGCTCCTGAAGCGCAGGAAGCAAGGAAGACCTTGTAGGCTGTTAGCCGGCATCCATCTTCATCCTAGCTGTCCTTCTCTGTAAGCACAGCTTTGGTGTGAGGACGAGTTTAACTGCAGGTTCCTCACTAGGCCTCCTCACAAGTTATAGGGCATTCTTCCCAGTACATGGAAGCAGGCTTGGCTCAGCCAGACGGTAGCATGTCTTTGAGAAAGTTGTATAGCCTGCCTAAGACTCAGTTTCCTTATCCTTTAAAATGGGCGCAATATTACTTCACCTTGATCTAGAGTAGATTTTCCACTGTGTGAGGAAACTCAAACGCCAGGTAATCCTGGAATTCTGCACTGTAGGTATCTGACACAAACGGGGATACTGACTTGGTGCCATACTTGGCTTATATCGGGCTCCTGGCCATGTGTTGATGCTTCCTATGTGTTGGGCAGCCCAGGCAGTGCTCAGGCTACCTGGAGAAGTCATGGCAGGAGGAAGCTGAGGCAGCTGGTCCGTTGCATCCATTGTCAGGAGGCAGAGGGAGATGAATGCTGGTCCAGGATTCAGTGCAAGAACCAGCGGTGGAGTCTCTTACCTCAAGGAATCTAGACAATTCCTCATAGGTGTGTCCATAGGCTAACCTTATCTAAATAACCCCTCACAGGTGTGTGCTTGAAGACTTGTCTCCTAGCTGACTCCAGAGCCTGTAACGTTGACAATGAACTCCAACCCCCATGGGACAATCACACAGCTCACCGTAGGGTCTGAGGAGGGCAGTGATGGAGGTCTTCAGGAACGTGGAAAACTGCAAACCGTCTCTTAGAGTAGGAGTGAAGAGTGTGTCCTTTGGGCCCCTGGTCCTGGAAAGGCTCAATGCAGCAGTGTAGGGAATACCAGGACAGGGAAGTGGGGACGGGTGGATTGGGGAACAGGGGGAGGGAAGAGGACTTATGGGACTTTCAGGGAGGGGGGATCCAGGAAAGGAGAAATCATTTGAAATGTAAATAAAGAATATATTGAAAGAAGAAGAAGAAGAAGAAAAAGAAGAAGAAAAAGAAGAAAAAGAAGAAGAAGAAAAAGAAGAAGAAAAAGAACAAGAAAAAGAAGAAGAAAAAGAAGAAGAAGAAAGAGTGTCTCTTTTGGACCCGGCAGGGCAGAAGAGCAGATTTTACACAGCAAGCCCACTCCAGCACTCCAGCGTCCCTGACCTTTTGACCCTCTTCATCAGTGTTAAGCCAAAAGAAACTAGGTATCTCCAGTTGACTCATAGTAGGTCAACTTTTTTTGTTGTTGTTGTTTTTCGAGACAGGGGTTCTCTGTATAGCCCTGGCTGTCCTGGAACTCACTCTGTAGACCAGGCTGGCCTCGAACTCAGAAATCCGCCTGCCTCTGCCTCCCAAGTGCTGGGATTACAGGCGTGCGCCACCACGCCTGGTGTAGGTCAACTTTTTAAAAGTAGCTTATTTTATTAGTTTTTGAAAGATTTTTTTTCTTTTTTTAAACTTTGCCTGCCCGTATGTCTGTGCCTCACAGGCATCCAGTGCCTCTGGAGGCCAGACAAAGGTAACAGATTCCCTGAAACTGGAGTTACAGGTGGTCGTGAGGCCCATGCGATGCTAGGACTCAAACCCAGACCCTCTGCAAGAGCAGCCAAAGCTCTGAACTGTTGAGCCATCTCTCCAGCCCTTTCATTTACTTTATTTTAAGTGATGTGTGCATGTGTGTGTACCACGTGTGTGGAGGTGCCCAAGGAAGCCAGAGACGATGGATGCCTGGAGCTGGAGCTACAGGAGGTTACAAGCCTCCTGACTCGATGCCGGTGCTGGGAACTGATCTCATGTTCTCTGGAAGAGTAGTGGACTCTCTTCACTGCTGAGGTGATCTTTGATTCACATCTCAGCCAACCAATCAAATAAACCCTTAGCAACTCTGCTATTATTTTTTTTTATTCTTTGAGAATTTCAAACATGCAAACATGAAATATGATCACGTCCACTCTGTTTTTTCCCTCCAAGTCCCCTTGTAACCACCAACACATCTCCCTTCAAACTTGATGCCCTTTCTCCCCCTCCTCCTCCACTTCGCTTCCTCATCAGCTTCTTCTATAACCCAGTAACTCTATTAGTGCTGCACGTGGATGTGCATAGGTGTGGGGTGTGCGTGGTGTGGGGTGTGCACGGGTGTGGGGTGTGCGCGGGTGTGGGGCCATCCACTGAGCACTGGAACCCGACCAGTGGGAACCTTCTCAGAGCTCAAAGAATACCCATCCTCCTACTCTGCACCGAAGTTATCCACAGCCAATCATCCCCAGTAAGGATGGAGCCTAACATTTCTGCTGGTTTGATCTTGTACAAGTAACCAGAGCGTCTGTGAGTCCATCAGGGCAAGAACCAGGTTGAGTCCAGAAGATAGCATCTGACAGCTCTCCCTCCCAGCCCAGCCTCTAGACCTTACAATTTCTCTCTCCTCCATATTCGTTCTGTTTCTTCCCCCTTAATGCTCCCTGAGTCTTCTCTGACCAAGGTTGACAGCAGCCCAGGTCTATGGGTAGAAGCATACATATTTAACAGGCAGTTTAACAATATGACCACTTAGCAGAATAACAATAACAAGTTCTACCCTAGAGCCTGTGACCTCCTCAGCCAAGGGCTTTGAGAAGGATTACAGTATTAGGCATGAAATTCCCACCTATGAGTCAACCCTCAAATCCAATCAGAAACCAGGTAGTCACCCCGTAAGAGTTGTGCCGCTTTTGTAACCAGTGAGGTCATTGTGCGTGGAAGGTCACTATTGTAGCGTGCAGGCCCCAGCACTGGCTAATATCACTGATGTCCTTTTTTTTAAAAATTATTTTTTATTTTATTTTATTTTTAGCCAGCAGCCTGTATAACATTTTCCAGTACTATGAAAGGTAGCCAGCAGAAAGAAGTCTCCTGGTCCGAGATGGATTTCTCCATTTCTTGTAGCCAGGGTGTGGTGTCTTCATCAATGGGTGCTTAGCATGTAGTTGTCATGTGTAACCAAGAGTAATAACAATAGCTTGCGTTGCTTTGGACAATGTCGGGACCTTGCGGTGGTATCCCATGCTCTGCACGGTGATTTTGGTTTAATAACTCCTGTCTTCTGGAAGTGACAGTGTCCACACAGCCTATCTCAGTTTGAACTCTATTTGTTAAGCTGCATTTGGCAAAGAGCTTATTAGTAGTATGTTGGTCGCGTCTATCTCACCAGCAAGAATGACACGAGACAATCAGGATCCTTCCACAGACATTTATTGCGGGGTTGATTGCAGAGGCGAAAGACCCAGAAAGAAGGAATGGTGCTGCTTAAATAGGCCTAGGCTAGACATGTTTCTACCTGATTGGTGCACGCCATGATGCCTCATTAGCATGCTCCGGGACTGAGCTGCGGCCCGCCAAACCTCTACTCGCGCATGCGCAGTAGGGCCCGGAGTGGAGTAAATAGCAGCACAGAGCTGACTCATCACAGGAAATGGGCGCCATCTTGCAATGGCGAACGTGGCTTCCTACAGTAGTGGTTTCTTGGAGGCTTTAGTTCCTGCTTTCCCACCACACCCTGCCTTCTGTCCTCCCATGCCCGCTTAACCCTTTAGTCCCCGGCACGCTGCCCTCTTCTTTCATACCACATGTAGTCTATTCTCCCTCCGATTACAGGTTTCAATGGGATTGTGGGAGACCTTTTTCACAATGGTTCTTTCAGGTTAGCCCCGCCCCATCTCCCCACACTCCGGGGTTCTTGTCTAAGTATTTCCACCCCCAGCATTCCAATTCTCTACTTCAATTTTTTTCTACATTCTACTCTGCACCCTCCCTCACCATGCCCCTCCTCACACAAAGGCCCTTTCTAAAGATTTATTTATTTATTATATGTAAGTACACTGTAGCTGTCTTCAGACTCAGCAGAAGAGGGTGTCAGATCTCATTACAGATGTGAGCCACCATGTGGTTGCTGGGATTTGAACTCAGGACCTTCAGAAGAGCAGTCGGTGCTCTTAACCGCTGAGCCATCTCTCCAGCCCAACAAAGGCCCTTTCTAATCTCCCACCCTCAACACCCATCTTTACCTCCAGATCTGTAGCGGGACCCAAGATCCAGCCACATCCCTAAAGGTGAGCAGAGTGTGGCCCAGAGTGTGACATTCGCCCCAACTGAACTTCTTGAGTTTCCTAGCTCTTACAGCCTGAAGTCTGGAAAACATATGTAGGGGTGGATTTAAGGGTTCTGGGGATAAGGGTGAACAGAACATAAAACTAGAACAGGTTGAAGATGGGCATGGCGGTGCGTGCCTGTATTTCTACAATTTGGGAAGCAGAGACAGGTAGATCTCTGAGTTCAAGGCCAGCCTGGTCTATAGAGTGACTTCCAGGACAGCCAGGGTTACATAGTGAGATCCTGTCTCCGAATGAACAGACAAACCTAGACCAGGCTGGGTGTGCTGGTATAAATAAGCAGGGGTCCCAGGTTTGCTATTGAGTCTCAAAGTTGAGGAGGATGTTAACCAAGCATGTGGGGAGTGGAGCTGTCCCTGCCTCTAAGGGAAAGACGACTTCTCAGGCAAAATCAACCCTCCGCCTCATCAGGGCCTTCCCATATACTGCCATCTCAAGGCACAGGACCAAAATCTTTTCTAATCATCTTTCTCTTTTTAATTTCCCGCTTCTCTGAGGCAGGGATTTAAGCTGTGGTGCATATCAACCAATCACATAATGAGAACTTGTGCTTGGTTTTGGCAACTTGAGCTCTAGGGCTGCTAGAGAAGATTCTCTTTCAGGATATACTGATATACTTAGAAGTCGTTACATAGTTTGTACACATCTTCAGCTGGGGAGTCTCATCTTTGAGATCTTTCTTTTTTGCTTGTGTTTTTTTTTTTTTTTTTTTTTTTTGGAGACAGGGTTTCTCTGTGTAGCCCTGGCTGTCCTGGAACTCACTCTGTAGACCAGGATGGCCTTGAACTTAGAAATCCGCCTGCCTCTGCCTCTCAGAGTGCTGGGATTACAGGCGTGTGCCACCACCGCCCGGCTCTTTTTTTTTTTTTTTTAAAGATATATTTATTTATTTTTTCTATCTTTTAAAATTTTTTTCCATATTCGTTGTTTACATTCCAAAGGCTTTCTCCTTTCCCAGTTCCCCCCTCACCATGTGTCCCATAAGTCCTCCCCCCCCCAATTCCCCAAACACCCCCAACCTCCTTTTTCTTCTCTTCCTCCTCCTTCTGGTATTTTGAGACAGTGTTCCACTGTGTAATCCTGGATGTCCTGGAACTCAATCTGTACATCAGGCTGGCCTCAAACTCAGAGATCCCCCTGTCTTTGCCTTTTGAGTGCTGGTGTTAAAGGTGTGTGCCACCATTGCCTGGCTCTTTTTTTTTTTTTTTTTTTTTTTTTTTTTTTTTTTTTTGTGCAATTTTACAAAACTCAATATTGCCATTTTTGAACGTGAACTTTGTATATGACAGTTTTATACAATGCCAATAGGTTAGGTATGCATAGATTTGGAAGGGTAACCCCAAAATGTTCATCTTCATGCTGGGGAGACTGAGAACCTGTCTATAAGGTTGAATGCCTTAGAAGTTTCAAGATGACACTTGAGAAATTCCGTATGAAAGCCTGAGGGATTCCTAAAGAGCCACCCTGAAGGCTGGAGAGGTTGGGTTCTGATGTCAGTGGCGGCGGCATCCATCGGTAACGATCCCTCAGCAGGCAGCAGAGGCGGCAGCGCTGCCTTCGCCCAGGACCTCCGTATATCTGAGATGCTGGAAGACGCTGCCTACCCTGACAGCACTGCCTCAGTTCATGCTTCTTGGAAATGTCTTCTCAGACACATTTCCTCCAGAACCACGTGTGCTCACAATCAAGATTAACCACCTTTCTCCCCATGACACAGGCTAGGAACCAGCCCTGGGTTAGCACCTGATTCGTTTTGTCTCTTTCTTAGATATCAAAGCAACTACCGCTTATCCACATTGTAGCTCCTGCCTGATCATGGGTGCTAGCACATACGTGTTTCATTTCACTTTGTTCCGAGTGAGGCTGCCAGAGTCATCCTCTAGACCACTGCTGGGTGCTCCCCTGGGCTCCCAGTGCTCACGGATTAGCGAGGTAGCCGGTGATAGCCGTGCAGTCCCAGTGTCCGCAGTTTGCCCTCCCAGCCGTCCCCATTCTTCCCTGTACTCTTCCAGTTCCTCCCACTGTCTTCTTCTTGTGGGTTTTGTGTATATTATTTGTGCTTCCTCTGTCGGGAGCGCCTCTGGTACTTGCAGGGTAAGATTTGGGTTGGTTCCTATTTCCTTATTGATTTCTCCTGGGGGGGGCATCTGTCCAATTAATCACTGTGCAAGCTAGTTATATGCCAACTTGACACAAGCTAGGGCTATCTGACAGCCTCAATTGAGAAAATGCCTCCGTAAGATTGGGCTGTAGACAAGCCTGCAGGCCCCCCCCCCCTTTTTTTGGTTTTTCGAGACAGGATTTCTCTGTGTAGCTCTGGCTGTCCTGGAACTCACTCTGTAGACCAGGCTGGCCTCGAACTCAGAAATCTGCCTGCCTCTGCCTCCCAAGTGCTGGGATTACAGGCGTGTGCCACCACTGCCCGCCTGGCAGCACTTTCTTAATTAGAGATTGATGTGGGAGGGCCGAGTGCACTGTGGGTGGTCCTGGGTTCTATAAGGAAGCAGGCTGAGCAAACCATGAGGAACAAGCCAGTAAGCAGCACCCCTCCATGGCCTCTGCCTCAGCTCCTGCCTCCAGGTTCCCACCATTTTGAGGTCCTGTTCTGGGTTCCTTCAAGGATGGAATACACTGTGGAAGTGAAAGGCAAATTAGGCCTTTCTTCCCTAGACTGGCTTTGGTCACGGAGTTTCATCACAGTAGTAGAAACCCCAAGACAATCACTTGTACATGAGATTTTGTCTAAGCTGCCAGTAACCCAACCCAAGACACTAAAGTAAGAGAGACTTGGATAAAACAGTGGAAGGGCTCGGATGATGTCTTCATTATTCTAAAGGCAGAATGTCCTGTTGTCGTCCTCCATCCTCAGCATGTGCCTTCGTGTCAGGTCAGAGAGGAAGCACCACGCATTCCAGCCAGCCCAAGGAAGATAAAGAAAGGAAAGGCCAGTCTGGCATGGTATGCATGCCTTTTCAAAAATTAATTATTTTATTTATTTACATTCCAAATGTTGCCTCCACCCAACCCCTCCTCCCGGTCACCCCTCCCAGAGTTCTTCACTCCATCTCCCTGCTTTGCCTCTGAGAGGGTGCTACCCTCTCCACTACACTCCAGGCATCCCCTTTCCCTGGGGCATCAAGTCTCTACAGGAGTAGGTGTATCTTCCACTGCAGCCAGGTGTGACAGTCCTCTACCACATAAGTGCTGGGGCCTTGGACCAACCCCTGCATACTTTTTGGTTGGTGGCTTAGTCTCTGGGAGCTCCCAGGGGTGTTGGTCATCCTGTGGGGTTGCCATCCCTTTCAGTTCCTTCAAGCCTTCTCCTAACTCAATCCAATGTTTGGCTGTAAGTATCTGTGTGTGTCTCAGTCAGTTGCTGGTAGGGCCTCTCAGAGGACAGCGTGCTGAGCTCTTGTGTCTTTAAGCACAACGTGACATCAGTAATAGTGTCAGGGTTTGGATCCCAAGTTGGGCTGGTCGCTGGATGGCCTTTCTTTCGGTTTCTGCTCCATGCCTTTCATCCCAGCATTGGAGAAGAGAAACAGGTGGATCTCTGTGAGTTTGAGGTCAGCTTGGTCTACAGATCCAGTTCTAGGACAGCCAGGGTTATATAGTGAAAGCTATATTACACAGCTAAAAGTATAAGAGGGAAAGAAGATGCAGCAGGTATTAGCAGACACCTGTAAGCCTTGGCTACATCCTCCTCCTTCTTAGCTTGGTCCAGATCTTTAAAACTCAGCACAGATGGCACTTTCTGCTCAGACCCTTCCCAGCCCTCACAGCTAAAAGTTATCAGGTGGTTCTGGGAAGATGACCTCTAGCTCCATGATGCCCATGGCTATCCAGGGCAAGGAAGACTTTGTTTAGTCTTAATCATCTTTATAGTGACAATTTTTGCATTATAGCTTCTTTTAAAAAACACAGCAAAATATTATGAGACTATGCTTTTATTTTAATCCCAGGTGTGGGATATGGGGCTGCCTCAGATTGCCCACAGCAGCTGACTATGATTTGCCTCATGCTCTAGCAGGGGCATGATTTTGTCTATGGCTGATAGTTTCTGCAATTGTGTAACATTTGTAATTCTGGGGACTTTTCAGAGGGTATATAAATGCTAGGGCCTAGGTGGGTTGTTGGTTAGTGCTGTTGGTTGGTGTTGGTCAAGGCGTGTTAAATAGTCATGTACAAAGAAGAAACAAGAAGAAGAAATTAGATATCTTGATGACAAAGATCAAATGTGCCCCAAGGAACTCGACACCTTTAGTCAGCAGGAAGTAGTCTAACGATAACACCGCCCCCTTTCCTTTCTGTCAGTTTTTTCTCAACTATCTGCCATTAGGGGTTGACAAGGTGGAAAAGGGGAAAGAAAGAAGAGCCCACTGAGCAGCAAATGCCAGCTCCACATCTTCATATGTATTTTCCCTAGAGTTGTGAGCTTTTTCAGAACAGAGGGTGAGTCCCAAGGAGTTTCTGATTTGAAATGTGAACTCTGCCAACCCGCATTATCTGGGAATGTTGGGTCAGAGTCTGACCAAGCCGGCACAGAGATAGGAGTTCTCTTTAAGCCAGTTATATGGCATTTTACAAACACTTATCAGTGCTCTCTGTCACCCAGGCATTATTACCAACGCTGGGAAACAGGACAGAGGGCAGTGCAGTGAGGACCGCTCTTGTAACGATTGTAAGACATGCCGGCTGCAAGCATGGGCTCTAGGCTGGGCATGTTGCTCAGTGCTGGATTAAGTCACACTTTAAAAAGTATCAACGTGTGTGCGTGGCTTTTGCCTGCATGGATGTCTGTGCATCCCATGTGTGCGCTGTGTCCATGGAGGCTAGAGAGGGCACTGGACCCTTTGAAACTGGAGTTACAGTTAGTTGTGAACTACCGTGTGGATGCTCGGAGCTGAACCTAGGTTCTCCTTCAGAGCAACAAGTGCTCTTAACTGCCGGGCTATCTTTCCAGTCTGCTCCTCTGGCCCCGAATGCAGCATTTCAGGACTGTGGTGACAACTGCATGAGTTTACACATGTGAAGTGCTTCAAACAGTGACAGTCTCAAAATAGGAGCTAAATCAGCATTGGTTATTATTGTTAACCTACAAGAGTGTTCATTCTTGCAGGAGAGGGACTAGCAAGTAAGTGGAGGGGAAACAGACAATGATAAGTGCCATGAAGAAAAGGAGGGAGAGAGAGAGAGAGAGAGAGAGAGAGAGAGAGAGAGAGAGAGAGAGAGGCAGGAGAGGGTACTGCGGAAGTGCTGCCACGTACCCCGTGGTTCAGGAAACAGTGGGCCCAGAGAGGCAGGGAAGGCAGGCCTGAGCTGGCAGACAGGGACGGTGGGAGGTGGGTGTTGGTGGAGAGCTTGGGAGATGGCCTGGGAGGCTCTAAGGCCAGATCTTGCCAGGCTTTGTAAATAACATTTACATTTGATTGAGGGTAGAGATGTGTTTGAACAGACATTGGTTGCAGAGGAAGGGAGACTGACTTAGATCTGAAGGTGGACTGGTGTGTGTGTGTGTGTGTGTGTGTGTGGTATGTGTGTGGTGTGTGTATGTGTGTGTGTGTGTGTGTGTGTGTGTGTGATTAGAATGCCGTTGCAGTAGTGGGTGAGCAGTGGCAGTAAAGATGAAGAGACAGGTTTCCCAGCAGTCCCTGTTCATTTTATTTTCTGAGACAAAGTCACAGGTTGGTTGTAAACCCCCTCTGAGCTTCTGGTTCCCCTGCCTCCACCTCCGTGGAGTGTTGGGGTAAAGGGATCTGTCACCACATGCAGTTTAATGCGGTGCTGGGGACTGAACCCCTGGCTGTGTCCATGCTAAGCAAGTGCTCTATCAGCTGAGCCACACTCCAGTCCTAAGAGGCAGAAAATCCAGTGTGTGCTGAGGAGGTAAAAACCAGTGGGCCTGTGGATGTATTAGGATGCAGAAGGTGAAACGAAGAGAAAACTCATGTCGCTTGAGATGGGGACAGAGAGAAGGGTTAGGGAGTGTGAAGCGGGAACTCCACTGCTTCTGCTCATTTGAGCAGCTCACATAAACTCTCCAATATGTGGTTTCCTCATCTAACATATGGAAATAATGTGATCATACACAGGAGAACATTGTGGGGAAGAAATCAGATGCCCGGGCTCCACCAGCTCTACCATTCACTAACTGTGTGGTCCTCACGCCAGCTGTTTTATATCTTTCTCTACACCTCATTTTTCTTTTTCTTTTTCTTTTGTTCCCCAGGGGTGGGGAGGGGGAGGTTCTTTGAGACAGGATTTCTCTGTGTAGCCCTGGCTGTCCTTGAACTCACTCTGTTGACCAGGCTGACCTTGAACTCAGAGATCCTCCTGCTTCTGCCTCCCAAGTGCTGGGATTAAAAGCGTGAGCCACTACTACCCAGACCACTGTTCTTATTTGTAAAATAAGAATGATCACATCTTATTTTGAATGCTATCTTGAATGCTTTGCATTTCTTTATTAGTATTGCTGTGTGCGTGTGCTCGAGTGTGACACACATTCACATGCGCTTGTGTGTGTGTGTGTGTGTGTGTGTGTGTGTGTGTGTGTGTGGTCTGTAGAGGTTGGAAGACAACTTTTGGAGTTAGCTTTTACCTGCTTCTGCGAGTGCTAGGGATGAACTCAGGTTGTCTGGGTGGCTTTTGCTTTTACCCACTGGCTGTCTTGCCAGCCTTCACCAGTATATGAAGACCACAAGAAATGATGTTTATAAAGTGTTCAAAATAATCTCTAGCACACACAGAGAGCCATAGCATTGCCTCAGACATGCATAAGTCATTAAGGTCGAATTGTGGTGAGCCTTATGCAAGCAAAGTGGTTGACCCCAGACAGTGACTACAGTTACCCGGGAAGCAAATGGGGAGAGCAGGGAAAGGAAGGGAAGGAAGGGGGTAGGAAAGAGATTAGAAGGAGGAAAGAAGGAAGGAAGGAAGGGAGGAAGGAGGGAAAGAAGGGAGGGAGGAAGGGAGACTTGTTCCCTCTGGGACCCTGGGTAGATTTGCTTCCCTTTACCTAGTCTTTTGCAGGAAACAAAAGAGGGAACACGGTTCGATTCATTTCTAATTTATTTTGTAAGACTAGTTTTCCTTTGATATTAAAATCAAACATAGAGTCAGAAAAAAAATCTAGGAAAAAAAAAATACCACTACAGATTTCAAACAGAAAATCCTCAAGGTGCTGGTAATTAGGATTCAGCAACATATAAGAACCCTCAGGAGGCATGGCCCCCGGAGAACACAGCGCTGATTCAATAGCCAGCTGTCCATCCAGGGGGCTACCATTCTCTTACGCTTTCTTTTGAAATTTTTATTTTAATTAAGACATTAAAACCTGGGCTGGAGAGATGGCTCAGCGGTTAAGAGCACTGACAGCTCTTCCAGAGGACCTGAGTTCAAATCCCAGCAACCACATGGTGGCTCATTAGCATCTTTAATGAGATCTGATCTGGTGTGTTTGAAGACAGCTACAGTGTACTCATCAACATAAAATAAATAAATCTTAAAAAAAAATATATATATAAAAACCTAATTAAAACCTTACTATAAGCTGGGCGGTGGTGGTGCACGCCTTTAATCCCAGCACTTGGGAGGCAGAGGCAGGCAGATTTCTGAATTCGAGGCCAGCCTGGTCTACAGAGTGAGTTCCAGGACAGCCAGGGCTACACAGAGAAACCCTGTCTCAAAAAAAACAAAACAAAAATCAAGCTATAGGCAAACCTAAAAAAAAAACAAAAACCTTACTATAAAACACCGCAAAAAAAAAAAAAAAAGAAACCACATACTAAAATTTGCCAGACCCTAAAAAACGATACAAGTCAATGAACTTCTATTCAGTTAGAAGGCAGGTGGCGGGGCCCGGCTGAGTGTAGTCTGCTGGAGGACTATTTTCCCACAGGCTGGAACTGGCGTTGTTGATGTCAGACAAGGGCTCTCCACTGCACAACCATCAGTCCTGCTGTGCTTTCTTTTAAATGTCCTAGAGTCTCCTGTGCTCAGTTTGTACTGTTTTGTGTTGGAATCTGTGTGTTGTATGATGTGTGGGGAGGTTGCCTCAGTCAACTGTCCTAGGGTTGGGAGCACAGGAGGGTCCCAGAGGAAGTAGGAGGGTGGGAGGGTCCCAGGGACTGGAGGGGAGTCCTGTGGACCATGTGACTTGTGAAACGGACCCCTGCTGCCGAATCCTAGAAAAATCGTTAATGACTAGGCAAGCAAAGAGCTATTGAGTCACTAGGTAGGATCAACAGAGAACCAGCCGTGCCCGGGGAAGGCAGGGGAGCGGCCAGGCTCCTAAGGTCTTTGGTTGTGGCCTGGGAAGCCATGTCATCAATCCTCGCTTTAATCAACCTGTCATTTTCTAGATCCTAGGCTGTGCTTACCTGGTGTGGCCTGGGAAGGGTGGAGCGGGCCTGGCAGCTCCTTAGTTAAGGCTAAGAAACCCAGAGGGGGAGCCATGGGGTGTGGGAAGCGGTGACTCCCTGGGAGTCTGAGCGCAGGGATTTTCCCAGGGACAGACATTGGCACTGTTGGTGTGAGATGATGTGAGATGAAGATTCTCAGAGGCCTGGTTGTCAGTCCTGCGCTGCTTAGAGTCGTCCAAGCAGTCATGCATCTGTGCGGAGCTGGAGGTGCACAGGTGTAGGGGAGTGGGCTCAGGCAGTCCCAGGTAGGCAGGAGAAGTGAGTTGCAAGATTGCGTCCTCTCCTTTGACCTTCTGTTGGGGACAGAATGCATCATCTTATCTCAGCATCACCCCTGGGCCTAGAGAGCATGATGACCAGGATGGACCACACAAGGGTGTCTAGAACTAGGGCTCTCCAGGATCTGGCATATGACAACAAGTGTTGGGGTGAGCTGTGTCACGCCAGGAAGGAGAAAGGAGAACCGGCTTTTCTGCGGATTGATCGGCTGCCATGCTCCAGGCACCCCGCGGTGTGCCTCCCCACACCTCGCTGGGTGGCGCTGCCGCCTCCATCTGACAGTAGAGCAAACAGCCCTGCTGAGAGTCCCGGCGGGCGGGCGGGCCTTCTCACTGAGTGACAACAGTGCTAAGTCTAGCTCTGTGGGCCTTGTCGTAGTAGGTCTGGCTCTCTTTGTATGGTCTCATACAAAGAGAGGAGTGTTAGCTTTTTCAGTCATACATCTTAAAAAGTGCATATTAATTATACCCGGCAGTAAGCTTCATTAGGAGGTTTTCATGCCTGTATATAATGCTTTTTGATCACAGTCACCTTCCGTTTCTCTCTTATCCCCTTTCAACTGATTCCCCGACTCTTTATCATGAGTCACCCTCTAACCGCGTCTTATTTTCTATTGTGATGACCTAATGAGTTTTATCTGAGCTGCTCATGACAGCATGGGTGGAAGGTTATTTACAGGGATACCTTACCAGTGGCTACACCACTGAAGAAAATGCCCCTCACCCCAGCAACTGTTGTTTGTTTGTTTGTTTTTTTCAGACAGGGTTTCTCTGTGTAGCTCTGGCTGTCTTGAACCCGCCTTGTAGACCAGGCTGGCCTCGAACTCAGAAATCCGCCTGCCTCTGCCTCCCAAGTGCTGGGATTACAGGCGTGCGCCACCACCGCCCGGCTACCCCAGCAACTGTTAAACTGTCTTTAGATCCTCAGAGAGCTCTCAGACCTTGTGAGCCCCTCCCCTTAGCTACTGCTAGCAGTCTATAAGTCCTCAGAGAGAGAGAGAGAGAGAGAGAGAGAGAGAGAGAGAGAGAGAGAGAGAGAGAGAGGAGGAAGGTCCTTATGACCCCCTCCCTCCTCCATGACAAGGTGTTGATGGACTCACAACTGTTCTGAACTGGACAACACACCACCTCACCCTCTGCCTCTTCCAGTCTCTGCCCTCTCTCCAGTGATATTTCCTGAGCCTTGGAGGAGGTGAGATAGATGTCCCACTTACGCCTGAGAATTCCACAGTCACGAACTCTCAGAGTTAGATCAGTTATGAGTCTCTGCAGTTACTGCTGCCCACGGCAAAAAGGAAGCTTCGCTATTGAAGTTATTTACAGGGATATTTGGTGGGTACATTATATCCACTTAGCAAAACAACAGCCCTAGCTTCCTCATCTGGGCCTATGACCTCCTCAACCATGGACTTTTGATAAGGTTAGAGTATTAGGCCTGAATTTTCTCTTATAAAGTGAGCCTTAATTTAATGCGGAAAGTGGTTGGTTGTTGACCCCGTCACAGATTTGCCACGATCGCACCAGGGGCACATCTTGCCTGGTAGGTCAGTATTGTTGGACATAAGGTCCATAGCTA
The DNA here is from genome assembly GCA_964023405.1 of Apodemus agrarius. Taxonomy (NCBI): domain Eukaryota; kingdom Metazoa; phylum Chordata; class Mammalia; order Rodentia; family Muridae; genus Apodemus; species Apodemus agrarius. The sequence goes on along the minus strand of OZ030013.1, from coordinate 71,874,914 downwards.
AGTAAACTGTCCAGCCTTATACGACCAAACCACCAGGGAAAGACTTCTCAGTAGAGGTCTACCTTTATTTTTACCATGTCCTATGTCCAGAGGATGTGATTACCATCTAGGTCTGATGGGCGGAAAATGAATATTGCTTGATGCCATGCCAAAACTTGGCCACTGGTAGTTTTAAAAGGGTTGTCTGCAATGTGCAATCTGAAAAAAATATTAATGAATATATTTCAATCCCATTATCTTAAAATGCTATTGGTCTGTCATACCTTTTGAGTGCATTCGTATTTCATATATACACGATTCTGTAGCATTGCACATTGGTCATCTGGAAGTTTGTTTCACTGAGGTATTGTCTTAGTCAGGGTTTCTATTCCTGCACAAACATCATGACCAAGAAGCAAGTTGGGGAGGAAAGGGTTTATTGAGCTTACACTTCCACACAGCTGTTCATCACCAAAGGAAGTCAGGACTGGAACTCAAGCAGGTCAGAAGCAGGAGCTGATGCAGAGGCCATGGAGGGATGTTCCTTACTGGCTTGCTCAGCCTGCTCTCTTATAGAACCCAAGAATACCAGCCCAGAGATGGCACCACCCACAAGGGGCCCTCTTTCACTTGATCACTAATTGAGAAAATGCCCCACAGCTGGATCTCATAGAGGCACTTCCCCAAGTGAAGCTCCTTTTCCTATGATAACACGATTCTGTAGCATTGCACATTGGTCATCTGGAAGTTTGTTTCACTGAGGTATACAGGTCTATATGTTGATAAGTTTCATTGTGCAATGTCCAAATTAAAAAAAATATTCATTTCATATTGATCTCATTAGCAAACTCAGTGTCATAAAGTTATAAAAAATTTCACATCTAAGCCGGGTGGTGGTGGCACACGTCTGTAATCCTAGCACTCTGGGAGGCAGAGGCAGGCGGATTTCTGAGTTCGAGGCCAGCCTGGTCTACAGAGCGAGTTCCAGGACAGCCAGGGCTACACAGAGAAACCCTGTCTTGAAAAAATAAAAAATCCAAAAAAAAATTTTCACAGCTTATATTTTTGCTGGAAAGTTCAGATATTCCCACTGACAGGCACTGTTGCAACTATCTTACTTGAAGTGACATTCTCTGATTTTCTGGGAGAATGTCTGCCAAATACCCAAATCTGAACAATCATAGTTTGACACTCTTTCCAACGAAACTAGTATTATGTGTCAAACATGGCGGTTCAGGCCACATTACGAGAAACTGCAAATAATTTCTTGAGATAACCATTACTCTTCAGCATGCAGTAGACTCATTCCTGTTTCTTCACAAAGACTGTTTAAAAAGATTTGCTCCTAAGAATCACAGGCACAGAAATAATCCACAAGGCTTCCTCTTGACTGTAAGCACGTGACAGGAAGAAAGGGATAACCGTGGGGACAGTGTGCTGTTCCTGCCTTGTGTTCTAAGTACTGGCAGCTTTACCCACGATGGCTTTTGTGTCACCATTGGGAATATCAACACTATTGTTCAAGGATGCAAACCAAAAACAATGGTCAAAATGAGAGAGAGAGAGAGAGAGAGAGAGAGAGAGAGAGAGAGAACCCAAAACACATGTCCACACAACTTCACCACCACCTGTGTTTGTTGCCAAGCAACCTAAACAAGACCTGCATGATGATAAGGCACCGCCATGGCGTGGAAGGGGGAAATCTCACAAGGCCCTACTTCTAGTGAAGAGCTACAGGCGAGGAGCAACTTTGGAGATAGAATCAGTCCATGGATGAGCGTCCTGATAGGTTATCCAAGAGGTCAGCCCTAAGCACACACATATATGCAACACTAAATGGACTCATATATATATATGGACTCATATATATATATATATGTTTATATGTGTATGTATATATATATGGAGGGGGTAGAAAAGATATAAATACAGTACTCATGTATGAAAATCTCAAAATACTTAAATAAAAAGCATTCAGATGAGAGAAGATGTTACGAGTAGTCTGTGCTGATACTGAGAGGCCACGAGAGAACACGCAGTCCCGATGCGTGAAGCAGATGAGGAGAGAGAGTAATGTAGGTTTCATGCTTGCAGCTGTGCCCTTAATTTGACAAGTGACTGCATCATTGCAAAACGGCATTACACTGCCCCAAATTCCATTCACCGACTGCATTCAGCACCATTAGGGATGAGGGAGTCCAAGCTTTGTCATCCCTGAGTCGCTGTGGGCTTCTCCAGCTGAGGCGGGGAGATAACTTATCCGGGGAGATGTTCCAGTGACTATTTCACTCTTAGCTTGAAAGCTGACAATTTTTAGCTTTCAAAGAGTGTATTGTATCTACATTTGCGATAGCTGATCCAGTTTTCTCTAAAGTCTCAATGACTGTCGCAAAACGATGCTGTCACTTGCCCAGACCTACATTCAACATGCTCTGCTGTGTAAGGCATAATAGCACCCACTGCTGATATCCACATCACAGAGGCAAGCAGAGCTCGTATCTTTGCTTTTTATTTATTTAGTGTTGCAGTTTCTTTGGAGGATATCCCTTCATTCTTCTAGTCAGAGAACTCTCCGGAATGCCAGTTTCATCTTTTCTGTTTGCTCAGACGGAGCGATTCAACTGTGGACTAGAAGTAACAGCTGAACATCTTTCTTAAGCGACTTGTAGGTTCTTACATTCAAGGATGCATAATGATAATGACATGGTTTTACAGGTTAGAGTAAAATATCACACCTTAGAACAATCTCAGTTGAATTTATAAAGTTTCTAAGGGTTTGCTTTTCAGAGACTATGAGACTGTGCATGCCTGGTTCTAAATGGGATGTCTGTATCACCCCTGCCCCCAGGACTCATCCCAGAACAGAGAGGGAAAGGTCTTCTAAGAGCCAGAGGGAGTGGATATTCATGGTGAAACAGCATGTGCTGGACACGTCCTTGTGTTTTCATGTACCAATTATAGCAACTGAGACTTGTGCTGAAGACCAATTTGGTTAGGATCAAGCTAGCCCAAATCCCGGCGTGGGGAGGGGAGGGGCTCATGAGGGCCCACCTTGAGGAGTTTTTGGCAATTGATGCCTTCTGAGGAAGGAGAGTAAGTTTTCTTCAGGCATGTGGCCCTTAAGGGGCTGCCGGAGCTCCAGTAGACACACACACACACACACACACACACACACACACACCCACACACACACACACACACACACACACACACACACACAGGCAGTCCTAAGTAGACTCAGTGAGTTAAAAAAAAGTTGGAAGGAAAGTTAGTGGAGGGAGGACATGAAGGTAGATTTGATCAAAATACATTGTATGCATGCACGAAAGTCTCAATGAAAAGTATAACTTAAAATCACACAAGAGAAAGTGTGTTCCCCCTAGTGCTAGGGTTGAGCACAGAATCCTGCACACTCAGGCAAGCACCGAGCTACCCCCACTCTCCTTCTTCAAGTTTCAGTGGGACACTAAGTCTCTAGTTTCCCCAGGCTGGCCTTGAACTCACTATGTAGACCAGGCAGATGTTGAACTTGGAATCATCCTAACACAGCCTCCCAAGAAGCTAGGATTGCAGGCACGTGTTATGCCTGGTTTAAAGTGCTGAATTTTCTCTGAGATCCCAGTCCACCCAAACTCCGTTTTTTCTGTAAGTTTCTGTCTTTACGATAGTCCCTCACTGCCCCAGTGAGGCCCATGGCCCCAGGGAGGCTGTGCGTTGTGTCGGCACAGCAACGTGCTAGGCATGAGGACCATGACTATAACCCTAGCACTCAAGAGGTTGAGACAGGAAGATTATGGGTTCAAGGCCAGCTTGGTTGGGCTCCATAGTAAAACCCTACCTCAATTACACAGTTTATAAGCTGGATTTTGTTTCCAGATCAGTTAATAAGCTTCACCACTGTTTACTAGAAAACCATCATCAGGAGTGTAAACAGTGATGGTCGCTACAAGAACTATAGAATGGAGGCTGTCCAGGTGGCTAAGTCATGTATAGACCTACTAAGTGATGGAGGAAGGAGGACTGACTTTACTCTGTAGCCTGAGTTTATCTCCAAAGGTGTTTGGGTCTATTTCTGAAATTTTGCTTTTATGACTTAAGTTGTTCACGCATCAGTGCAACAATGTTTTAATTATGGCTGCTTTAGTCAAAGCGCTTTACAGTGTAGGGTTTTCCTGTTATCTCTTCAATGGCTTTATTATTCTCAAGGCTCCTGTTTTAGTTGCCCATTGCTTCTCAACAAAAGAGCCTGCAGCCCTCAGGCTAGAGAACGCATTGGCGCTGACCTGGGGGTTCTGGCTCAGTGCTCTCAGGAGGTTGTGCTCAAGCTACCGTCTGGGCTGCCATGGTCTTCACTAGACCGGGGCTGGGAGATTAGCTGCTGAGCTGGCTCGCTGGGGTAGGTGGCTGCAAAACTCACTTCTTTGCTTCCTGGACCTTGTCGTGGGTGACTCTCACGACTAGCTAGGAGTGAGCCAATACGGAGAGAGGGGGGAGGGGAGGGCCCGAGATAGGCACTCAGCTTTTTGTCACAATCACTCTGAGGCAGGGCCATTTATTCTTCTGCCAGTTGGTCTGAAGTGGAGAACACACAGGGCGAGGATGCCGGGCAGCTGCAGTCAGGGGGCCCTCTAAGAAGCTGGTGGCGCACGCCTGTAATCCCAGCACTTGCAAGGCAGAGGCAGGTGGATTTCTGAGTTCAGGGCCAGCCTGGTCTACAGAGTGAGTTCCAGGACAGCCAGGGCTACACAGAGAAACCCTGACTCAACAAACAAACAAACAAACAAACAAACAAACAAACAAACAGAAGCTGGTGCTCTGACTTTGGCTTGTTTTCCTTTTCACTCAGTTTACAGTTCTGGGGTCTCATACTGTCCTGAAAGCCATCGTTGCCCAATCGCTGTCCCCATCTCTAAGCGGTCCTCCGGAGCACACCTCAATGCACAGCATCTTCTCCATTGGCTCCGCCATGTGGCTTTCCCTCAGACAGCCCCGGCCTCATGCTCGCACTGCTCTGCATGTCATTTATCTGAATCCTCCATCCTACATTTTGAAGCTTAGTGAGGGAAGGTGCATCCGGGCTCTGCCTTCCTTGTCGTCGTGGGGTTTTCGGTACTCAGCATAGTTCCTGATTTGATGTATGTGCTCCCCAGGACAGCCCGCTCCCCAGGACAGCCCGAGTGATTCACGGGCACCAGGAGCACCGGCTATTGATTTGGTTAGTTCCTGAGTCCGACCTGGGGAAGAGGAGCCAGTTCAGTGGCTTTGCAGCTGTGGCCTGTGGCCTCTCTGGCGCTGGTAGAAATGACTCTGGCCTTGTTGCCAGCTCTGCCTCTCCAGCCAGCTGAGCCTGTAACTGTCTCCCGGCCCATCTTGGCTTCCCCTGTCTGGGCCTGGAGCCTGCTTGAGTTCTGGGTCTGTTTCTGGTATGACAGCTTGTCAGTGGGTAGAGTCCTTGGGATGGCGGTGTATGTGAGCTCCATCTCCGTGTTGACAGGTCTGTACTTCCCCAGAGGCCGCCCTCCTCAGCCTGGGTGAGGCCCTTCCCCACATCCCTGAATTATGGGACTATAAGTTCCACCCTTATGGAGTTTATTCAGATATAATCAGCAGTCCCAGAAAATCAGCTCTATGACAGCTGGTGAGGCCAAGCCGGCATTTTAACAGTTCAAAGTTGTTGGAATGATAAAGCCTGAACCCAGGCCTCACAGCTACACCAGCGCAGACAACCCTTGGAACTGAGTCTTCATGGCTTTTTACCTTGTGTCCCACTGCTTTCTCTCTGGATTTGTCTGAAGCTGTCTGTTTCTGTCGGTCAGTCAAGTAAGCCCTCAGGATCGCCCGAGTCACCTCAGCTTCTGGGAGCAGCTGGGCTGAGGGGGAGAAGCCCTGTCAGAGAGCAGCGGTCCTAAGCGCTCGACTGACGTTCAGTGTTCTAAGTATTGTGTGCGTCTCATCTTCTCCTTGGAGATCTCTTCCTTCCTGTCCGCCTTCCTTATTTCTGTCCCACTTTTCTCTCTTTTCTTCTTCCTCACCTCTTCAGGACTAAAAATTGAGCCCAGGGCCTCACAGATGCTAGGCAAGTGTTCTACCACCAATCTTAAGCCCAAACTCTTGTTTTATTTTTATTTTGTGACATTGTCTCCATAAGTTGTTCAGGCTGACCTTGAATTTAAAATCTTCTTGTTTCAGCCTCTGGAGTGGCTAAAATAAAATATATATAGGCCCACTATTAGGACTGGCTTTCTCCCCTAATCTTTCTTTTCTTTTTCTTTACCCTTTCTTTTTTTCCCCCTTTGGACCTAGCATCGAAGGTCATTTGCCACTGATTTGGGGCTAGTTTGAAATTATGTCCATTTGGCTTCTGCACTCTCAAATCTGTGCATCTGAATTAATGGACTTGGATGGGCTTGGAGACCACTGGAAGGATCTGCTGTCATCTCGGCTCCTCCAGACGGCCTTGGAATAGAGAGTGACGTTGAGAGCCAGTGAGTGAGGGCCCTCTTGCTCTGTCTCTCTGGACGAAAGGCACAAGGTATGTAAGGAGAACCAAGCACAGACAAGGCTCACCTCATCTCGGCAGGCTGTTTGCTTGCAACAGGCCAGACCTGCTTTTCCAGTCAATGGGCTGGCTTCTCTGTAACACCATCAGGCAAGCTCAGACCAGCAGGCCTGAAATTTCCTGAAACAGGGCGGCTTCTCACACATGTTATAACTCCAGCATTCCAGCAGGGGGAGCTCTAACACACGAAGTGTGAATCCTCTTTTTCTTGGGGCTAGTGGAGGAGACTTTGAGTCTCTGCTCCCTTCCCCTCACTGTGTGGGGTTAATCTGTGTTTGTGGCTTGGAGAGAAGAATCCTCCAGAGGGGCATTAGAATATTTAGAGCCCCGTGTTTAGGAAAGGTAGATCAGCCAACATCGGAAACCCCCTCAGGCCCTGGAAATAATAAGACTCTAAATGTATTTTGTAGAAAGGAGGAAGAGAACATGCAGAGGAGGGAGGGAGGGAAACTGGGGGGAGGGACGGGCGAACAGGGTTGGTCTAGTACCTATAAAGGCCAGTGTGGGAAATAAAATATCAAAAGAAGCATAATTTGGAAGCCAAGGCTGAGCCTGCCAACATGGAGAGTTTGGCTGCCTTCATGAGGACACTAGGTACAGACCCGAATTTAATATAAAATGTCTCTCCATTGCCCGAGCAGCACCCATCTTCTTATAATTTATAGATATCAACCCTGAACTCAAGGGGATTGGGTTATGCAAGGTTGCTAAGGAACAGGAGCAGACGTAGGTAAGGCAGGGGTTGCTTAGTAACCAGGAGTCCCTGGGTGATGGAGTGGCCAGAGTAGGTTTGGAACCGACAAGAATCATTCCCGTTGCGGTCTCCTGAAGCTCCTTCAGTCTCCTGGCCTGGCACTGCTGGAGTTAAGCTCCCTCTGGTTGCCAGTCCCCAGGGGCCCTGACTTAACCCTGTTCCCTACCACTCTCCTGTCTCAGCGGGAAGCTAGTCCTGGATGGGGTGGAAGCACATAGACCCTCATGTTGAGAGACACAGGAGCTGCTGGGCTGGCCGGGGGCCGGCACAGTTGGATCTGGATCAGAGGAGATCTTGTAGACGAACTGTTCTAGTTTTCCACCTCAAGGAGAGTGAGACTCCAAGGCCGGATCCTCACCCTGCCTCTGTGTCTGCATGTGTCTGTGGGGCATTCCTCTTCCCTCTCCTGGGAGAGCCCTCCTGGGGCCATGGCTTGAGAGACAAGCTTCTGAGAGCTCCTCAGCCTGCGTTTAAAGCCGCAGGCCCTGTCCCTGCCCTCCAGGCACTCAGGCGTTCTCACTGCTTCCCCATCTCTCTCCTCAGACAAGGGTGTCTGTGCTGGCCAGGGAGGCCAGGTTTTCCAAGGGAAAGCTTGGGTTTTCCAAGTCCTGTTTATCTGCAGCTTCCTAAGCTCGACTTCCCCCTCAGCATGAGCCTGAACCCAGGAGTGCTGAACCTCTCTGTGACTCAGAGCTTTGCCAGGGCTCAGGCCCAGGGGGTGAGTTGAGGGCTCCTGTCCCCCATCACTCTTGCTTCTTAGTTAGGGCTCTTTTCAGGAAACCTTTTGCAGACTGGCTGTAACTGCAAAGATTGTTGTTCGAAACAAAGCCCTGGGATTTTGATTGGACTTTACAATACTGGATATTTATCTATTCCCTCCCTTGGAGCCGCTTTCAAATGCAACCCAAGAGCGGTTGGTTGGTCCTGTAACAAGTGTGCTGTTCTCTTTCCAGTGGGAACGTCTTGCTTGGCAGGTTGGCGTTGTCTTCATGAGGCTCACTGCTGGCTAAGAGCACTGGAGCCCTCTCTCCCCCGGCAGCCTGCGTAGTCTTTGGACACCGTGAAAGCCAGCAAGCACTGAGAAAGCTTCCAGCTCAGTTCCAGCTCCATTCGTTTATATCTTGCCGCAAAGATGCGGAAGTGTCTTCAGCAGTAGGGGTGTTTTAAATTAAAGGCAGGGTCTTCCCAGGAGGCAAGCTTAGACCAGCTGGCGTGGAACTTACTCAGTAGACCAGACCAGCCTCAAACTCACAGAAATCTGCTTGCTTCTGCCTCTCAAGCACTGGGTTTAAAGGCGTGTGTCACCATGCTCAGGCAACAATAAGGTCCTACCGTCTAGTTCCTAATGACTACCAAGAATATTGGCAATATAGTCTGGAGTGTTTGGGGGGCCTCTGGGGTCTCTCTGACTAACAACTCATAAGGAGATATCCCTGGTACTGAGACATAATCCTAATTAAAAAAAAGAAAAAGAAAAAACTAAAAAAAGCCTAAACAAAAACTAAAAAAAGAGGCTGTAGACCTTTGGGGATTGTCTGAGTTAGGGTTTTATTTCTGTGAGCAGACACCATGACCAAGGCAACGCTTATAAATGACAACATTTAATTGGGGCTGGCCTACAGATTCAGAGGTTCAGTCCATTATTGTCATGGCAGGGAGCATGGCAGCCTGCAGGCAGACATGATGATGGAGAAGGAGTTCTATATCTTGATTTGAAGGCAGCCAGAAGGAGACTCTCTTCCATACTGGGCAGATCTTGAGCATGGGACTTCAAAGCCCACCCCCACCTGCCTCAGACCCCCACCCCAACAGTGATGAACTTCCTCCAAGGCCACACCAACTCCAACAAGGCTGTGTCTCCTAATTGTGCCACTTTTTATGGGCCAAGTATATCCAGACCACCTCTAGGACCTCATTAGTGTTTTGACTTAAACTGACACACAATACCAAACTGCAGCCTAAAAATTCATGTTTATAGATCTAGACGATGCCAGATTCATCCGAGAGAGACTTTTCTCTTTTTCTTTCCTTTTCTTTCTTTCTCTTTCTCTGTGGAGGGTGGTGAATGCAGAGGCCCATTGCAGTTTCACAGTGACTAAGTGCCCCGCCCCAGGTGGTACCACCCTGTCTAAGGCTCAGGGAATATTGTGGAAGAGAGAATATAAGGAATTTAAAAGCCAGGGAGATAAGGAAAAGAGATATAAAATGGTGTCTTTCGAACATGACACAGCCATTGTGCACAGGATCTCACAGCAGCTGTGGTGGCCTGCCCGGTTTCTATACAAGCTAGTGCTTGTTGACAGCCAGTCATGGGTCACCTAAGGGGCTGCTAGGATGCCATCCCTGATGAGGCTAGCAGAGGGGAAGTCATTGCCCTCAGTGAACCAAACAGAAGACCCAGCAGGCTACAGTGGACAGTTCCAAGCCTGTGGCCACACAGAGGGTCCTGGTTAAAAGCAAACAAAGAGTCACGAATGTGGGACAGAGGAGTGTGGTGGGAATCAAATGGGTGGGAGAAAGATAAGGCAGATGGGAGTCAGGAGAACGTACTGCCCTCCCGTAAGAAAACATCAAAGGACAAATTCAGTCAATCAATAGACATGAGGAAGATTGCAAACTACCGAAGTGCATTATATATAAAAAGAAGCCCTGCTGGATATAGCTGGACATGATTTTAATCCAAGTCAGGTCAGGTGGATCTCTGTGAGTTCAAGACCAGCCTGTTCTACATCATGAGTTCCAGGCCAGCCAGTACCACATAGTAAGACCTTGTTTAAAAAGCAAAACAAAACAAAAAACAAAACAAAAACAAAAAACCCAATACCCCATTATATTTCTGTGGAAGTCTTTGAAACAGTGGGAAGTGGTTTTATCTTTTAATTGAGACAAAGTCGTGCTGGTGCAGAGATCTTGACATGAGCGGACATGCTCGGCTACAGACTTGACTCGGAAGGGACGTGGGAAGTTTAGTTTTTGAACTCCTCTTGACCTGCTGGAGTTTTAAGATGTACCGTGAACTTTGAAAACTTTGTTCCCGCAGTTCCTCTCATTTACCCTGGAAGCACCCCTGCCTGACCTTTGGAGTAGTCCAGAGTTCTAACATGTGTTTGCATTATTACATGACAGGATTGCTTTGTCTGTTTGACAAACTTGTACAATTACATTTGCATTCAAATTAGGTTTTCTTCACTGGATATCTTTTCAAGAGGTGCTTTTGTTGTGCAGTATATTTTCTGAGCATTATTTTTTTCACCGCTATGCAATATTTCACTATACAAATGTATCAAAACTGACATATTTCTTTTACCACTAACGAGCACATACACTTGTCTTCACTTCAGGGCTCTGACAACGAATGTGGCTGAGAAGACACAAGGGTTTGTCACACAAACACTGCTCGTTTTTGCAGGGCATGAAATCCTTCTGCAGCCAGAGATCTATTTTTACTGTCTCTGTACAGGGCCAGACCATTTTCCAAAATGATTGTATATTTACCCTCTGTCTAGAACTGAGTGAGGGTTTCTGTTGTTTTTGCTTTTCCGCTAGACACAGTTAATTATGATCATTAATGAGTAAGGTGTGGTGGTACACACCTCTAATCCTAGCCCTCAGAGGAGGCAGGGGGACCAGGCTGGGGGTGGGGAATCTCAGTGCTGCACAAAGAAACCCAGGAGCAAATCAAAAGAGAAGGGTGTGTCATGCTCCCCAACCCAGCCAGCAAGTTGCAGCACTCTGCCAAGATGGCCCCTGTGCGACTCATTCTCATTTCACTGGTGGGACCTTGATTTCATAATCTGAGTGATTGGTTAATCATCAAAAAGAGGAAAGTAAGTTCAGGAAATAAGGGCCTTTGTTAGGCTGAGTACCTTTTTGGTAGAAAACAAAACAAAACACCCAATAACATTTCTCACAACCCTAAGTTTGAGGTGAGATGTACTTCGTTTCAAGTTCCTTGTTAGACATGGTTACACAGTACCCCCCCCACCGTGAACCCCCCCCCCCCCCCGTGAACCCACGCCCCCTCTCCCACACTCTCGCACACCTTGCCAAGTGGGAAGCAAGAAAACACTAGTGCAATGGTTTCTTTGTTGCTGTTTAGAACCCTCATTGCTTTGTGATGCCCCATAGGGGGTGGGAGGTGGGGGGATCAGAGTAGGCCTGGTGCCCAGTGAAGTGTCTTGATGTCTACTGCCCAGTCTGGGAGGCAGAGGCAGGCTGATTTCTGTGAGTTCTAGGGTAGCCAGAGCTACATAGATCCTGTCACCGAAAAAAAAAATCAATAAGGTTGGCGAGATGGCTTTGCCAACTGCCTGCTCTTAAGTGGAGTGAGGTGGAAAAGACCAATCATTAGACGCCGATTCATTGATTTATTTAGTGACCTACTTAAAGCACTGTTTGCACTGCCTATTGCCAAGATGACTTCACCAGATACCTGGAACAGAACGACCTGGAGAAATGGCTGCCCTCATGGGTCGTTGCCCTTAGCAACCTGCTGACTGCCACGTAAGCACCTGTAAAGTCTCACTGGCTTGCCTGGCCTTCCCTTGTAGTTTTACAGCTATAAAACAAGAGATGGAAATGGACCCGTGAGCCAGGCCTTCCAGGGACTGTCCTGTCTTTGGCCCACCCGTGACATCTCTTTTCTTCTACCTTCATGAGTGTAGAATGTTTTCTTCAGAAATGCCCCCTTGACACTCTGCTAGAGGACCCTGACTTGAGCCCCAGCACCCACGGGGCAGCTCACAATCACCTGTATTATCCAGTTCTATGGGATCTGGTGCCCTTTTCTGGTCTCCCCAGGCACCACGCACACAAGTGGTACACAAACATACATGCAGGCAAAGCACCCACACGCATAAAAATAAATAGGTATTGGCCAGTGTCTGTCACCATCTAAGAGCTCAGTGATCGCGGGTGGGGAGCAATTCCTTGGTCTGCTGAGTGTCAGGTCTGATTACCCGTGCAGGAGCTGTAACAAGCCTGGGGCCTCTAAGAAGTCAGGTTGGCCCACCCACCTTCAGGAGGCCAATTAGACGAACCAGATTAATAGTGAAAGGCAGAGAAGTAGCTTTATTCAGTGAGGCCACACTAGGGAGAAGAACAAAGAGCTCTAGTTAGCGAGTCCCCACCAGCCCATCTGCAGCACCCTCCAGGAGGGAAGTCCAGGCAGCAGAATTAGGGGGCCAATCCTGGCACAGCCTGCCCGCTGCTCTTGCCCCATTCCAGCCTCTCTTGTAGGGTTGTTGGACAAATCTCTCCTAGGAGACCATCCAGTTGCCTTCAGGCCTTGCCCCTCCCTCCCCAGCCTGGCCCGCTGGGATATTCCAATTTCGTGGAGTGTTTGGTTTCAACAGTCTGATCGATGAGGGAGAGAGCAGGAGTCTCTTGAGGACAGCCCCGGTGCCGTCCAGGGACGCAACCTCATACCATTTCATTTTTGTTTGTCCTGGTTCTTAGATGTTCTGCCACTGAGTTGTAGCCCCAGGTTTCCTGACTTTGGAGCCCACTTCTTACTCCTGACTTAATTTTGAGACAGTGCCTTCCTAAATTATCCATGCCAGCCATGAACTCGTGGTCCTCCTGCCTTGGCCTTCCCAGGAGCTGAGGCTACAGGTCTGCACCACTGGACCCACTGGACCAGACTGTTCATTGGTGTGCATCATCATTCACAGTACGGGCTTTTGCCAAGTACTTTCTGACAAGTATTCCATATACTGTACTCCGACCACCTTCGCCCATCTGCTGCCTCTGGTCTTTCCTCCCCTCTCCACATCCTGCTGCTCCATTTTCTCCCGGGCTCTTCTGTTCTATTTCGTTTCTATGTCTACACATGCGATTTTATGTATCTGTATAAAATCTAGGGTCTACAAATGAAAGAAAATGTAATAGAGCGGGGCATGGTGGTCCTGTTGATCCCAGCACTTGGGAAGCAGAGTCAGAGGGAAATCTGAATTTGAGGCCAGCCTCAACTCAAAATCGAGTTCCAGGATAGTCAGCGCTACACAGAGACCTGTTCTGAGAAGCTGAAAAGAGAACAAGAAAAAGAAAAGAAAAAAAGAAAACATGATGTTTGTTTTTCTGAGACTGGCTTAATTCACTGTAGAGAGCCGTATTGGGGTGCTGTGCCCCCTGGCAGGAGCCTGACATTGACCAAGGCCAAGGGCTTCAACAGGAATCTGACTTTAGGGCATAACAGGGAAGTAGGTTATGGCAGGAATTTTTATCCTAGGGTGGAATGAGAGAAACAAGCTTCAGACAAGATTCTGGGCTTGGACAAGGAGTAGGCTCAGGTATTTTGGTCATCCTTACAAACCCTTGGAAACAATTGTCACTGAAGTGACGTGGGACTTTGCTTACTGCCTTGACAATTTTGTGTTTACTGTCTTGCTTATTCCTCATTGTACTACTATGGATCTTAATTCCTTCATGTAATTAAATCAGTATAAAAATGGATTGAGAATTATTAAACCCACCCTTCAGTCTCAGAATTGACTGGGGTTATGCTGCAGTTTTATCTAATTGTCTCTTTCTTTTCAGTCCTCACTCCTGCGCTGGAGAACCTGTAGACTGCATCTAGTTGGAGGCACATAGCCAGCAAAGATGGGTGATATTTAAGAGGGAAATAGCTTAATTGTCCAAAAGCAATGGAGTGTTGAAACGTTATAATTCAGAAGGGAATAGCAGGATCAAAAAGAAAATGTTTCGGGCACTCTTGATGGTGAAAGGCATAGGGAGGTTCTGCTAAAGTAAGCCGGGTACATAAAAGAATGATTTCACCCCAGAGAGAGTAAACAAGCTCTCAGGAATTATCTAGTATAAGATACGGCTGCCCCAGAAGAACGGCGGCCCAGAGCAGAGGTGTCTCAGAGCATCCGGGTGAAATGCCGCTTCTCTGATTGGTTGAGGAATCATCGGGAGAGATATTTCAGATATTTTATTGGTTTTCAGTCATCTGAGGCAAACTGCAGGACTCTTCTGGCACTGGAGTTCCTGCCATAGGGCTGTGACATCACCCAATGGCGCGGCCAATGATTGACTGTTTTAAGTAGCTGAGACAGTCCACGAGAGCTTTGGACCTGCAATGCTCGCGGCAGAGGCTGCTGCCCGTCACCCGAGTTCTCAGAACACAGGTCGCTTTTATTCGGGGAACTTTATAGTTCCCCTGCTGGTCAAACACCAGTTTGCTGCACAGTGGGTGCATCTCATGTTCTCTACTGCCAGGAAAAGCTTATTCCCAGGATCTCGGACAGATGAGGCCGAACAGGCCGGAAATCAGTCATCAGCGGAGAGAACTGGTTGGCACTTCATTAAGGAAGGAATCCATGGATCGAGCCAAATCTGAGTCACCATGATTGGGTCTGGTTTTTATCTTGTATCCTCTGTGTATAAAACAACACGTGCATGTCACATGTAACAGGTGGATTATACTTAAAATAATCGAGAACGCAGTATGGCTAAATAAATCAAGGCAGCAGATGAAGGAGAAGGCACTTTTATTCTTTTAAGCTTATTTATTATATATATATGAGCATTCAGTCATTGTCATTAGACACGCAGGCATCAGATCCTATTACAGATGGCTGCGAGCCACTACATGGTTGGTAGGAATTAAACTCAGGACCTCTGGAAGAGCAGTCAGTGCTCTTAACCACTGAGCCACCTTTCCAGCCCTGAGAAGAAGGTATTTTAAAGTTGGGTAAGAAGAGTTAACCCAAAACTTTGAGTGTCTCTAGAGCAAATGGAGTTAGTCACTTTAAGTTTGTCAGAAGTCTGGGTATATTGTGGGACTTCTTAGAACATTTAATTTAGTTGTAGCTTAATATCATAGCAACATTGTGATACAATTGGTTAGACCCAATTAATATTTTTCCTTGCTAGGAAAATTTTTGTTTAAAACTTTAAATATGGGCTGGAGAGATGGCTCAGCATTTAAGAGCATTGACTGTAATTCCACAGGTCCTGAGTTCAATTTCCAGCAACCACGTGGTGGCTCACAACCATCTGTGATGGGATCGGATGCCCTCTTCTGGTGTGTCTGAAGGCAGTTAGTGTCTGCCTTTAATTAATTAATAATATATTAAAAAACTTTAAATATTTGAGTTTGAATTAGAAGCACCACCCAGATGGAGTTCTTTTGGAATTTTGTTTTGTTTTGTTTTGTTTTTTGTACAGGGGTCTCACTTTGCAGCTCTGGGTGTCTTGGAACTCACTATGGAGACCAGGCCGGTCTCGAACTCACAGTGACGCGCCTGCCTGCCCTGGGAATGCTAGGATTAAAGCCGTGTGCTACCATGTCCAGCACTACTTTTTGGAAAATTTAAAACAAGTGTTTTTTTTTTCCTACTTAAAATTAGAATTTTAATTTTTTAAAAAAGATTTATTTATTTTATGTATGTGAGTACACTGTTGCTGTCTATAGGCACACCAGAAGAGGGTATCAGATCCCATGAAGAGGGCATCAGGGGGCTGGTGAGATGGCTCAGAGGTTAAGAGCACTGACTGTTCTTCCAAAGGTCCTGAGTTCAAATCCCAGCAACCACATGGTGGCTCACAACCATCCATAATGAGATCTGATGCCCTCTTCTGGTATATCTGAAGATAACTACAGTATACTTACATATAATAAATAAATCTTAAAAAAAAAAAAGAGGGCATCAGGTCCTGAGTGGTTAGGGCTGGAAGCTAGGGCTGCTTCCTCCCGCCCACCCCACGGAATGTCTCCATCCCTTATTAATGTCTCTGTTGGTGCTGAGCTTGGTCAGGCACTGTTTAGGCAGCCGTGTTGTTGTGTTGTTGGAGTATCATGGGCAATGCTTCCCTGTCATTTCTACAAGACACTCTCTCCCTGAAGATTTGCTGGTGCTCTGCCTCTTACAGTCTTTCTGCCCCCCCTTTTCCTCCATGCTCCCCGAGCCTTAGGTGCAGGAGTTGTGGTGAAAACTAGATTTTTTTTTTTTTTTTTTTAAACAGGAAGACATAAGTCAGGTCTAGGAAAGCAAATAGTTATATAAGAAGCTTAATCACTGTAAGGACTTAATACTATCTCCATTTGTAGCTTCACTTAAAGGTAGCATTTATTTTACTTTATTTTTTTTTTTATCATTTGGGCATTGTGATGATTTATATATGCCTGGCCCAGGGAGTAGCACTAATAGAAGGTGTGGCCCTGTTGGAGTAGGTGTGTCACTGTGGGAGTCAGTGTGTCGCCGTGGACATAGGCTTTAAGACCCTCATCCTAGCTACCTGGAGGCAGTATTCTAGCAGCCTTCAGATGAAGATGTAGAGCTTGCAGCTCCTCCTGCACTACACCTGCCTGGATGCTGCCATGCTCCTGCCTTGATGATAATGGACTGAACCTCTGAACCTGTAAGCCAGCCCCAATTAAATGTTGTCCTTCTAAGAGTTGCCTTGGTCATAGCATCTGTTCACAAATGTAAAACCCTAACTAAGACAGGTATATACCCAGCAGAGTTCCAAAGATCTTGACCAACTTATACAATAGCTGAATATAAGAAGAGTCAAGAAATATACAAGTACAGTTCCTTTACTCCAGGCTGGGAGGAGTCTTGGCTCAGACCTTTTCCCAGTTAATTAAACCACCTGCTTTTCTTTATCTTCTGGAAGCTTACTGTGAAAAGACTCTATAAACAATTTTGAATTTTTAGTTACTATGTATGATCACATATATCTTTCTTTAATAAACATGGGTCATGTAATTTTTAAACTTAGTTTAGAAAATATTTATTTATTTGTATACGAGTGAACTGTCTTCACACACGTCCAGAAAAGGAAATCAGACCCCATTACAGATGGTTGTGAGCCACCATGTGGTTGCTGGGAATTGAACTCAGGACTTCTGGAAGAGCAGCCAGCATTCTTAACCCCTGAGCCTTCTCTCTAGCCCTTAAACTTAGTTTTTATAGAACATTCTGTACTTATTTTATAAGGAGATAATGAATATTTTCCTAAAGGGGCAGATCATAGATTTAGAAAAAGTGATGGGAATATTTTAAGCTAAGAATATAAAAAAACTTTAGTTAATTCAGACAATTATTATACTATTTTTTTATACCACCAGTATAAAAGACTGAAGATCACAGACACAATGAAATTTCCAGACAATAAGCCAACTTTTAAATAGATTTAAAACCTTTGTCCAATAATGTTTTATGCTAATTTTGTAACTTGAAAGGAATGCCCTAGGTAGGAATACTTTTTAAAAAAAACTTTCTATTAGTTCTTTGAGAATTTCCCATCATGCACCCCAGTCCTACTCATTTCCCTCACCCTTTGTACCCCCTCCAGCCTTGCAACTTCCCATCCCACAGAAGGAAAAAAAATTCTCGTTGTGAAAGCTGTCGTGTGTCACAGTGTGTCCCATAGTCTACCCTTTCGTCCACACATCTTTGCTTGCAAATGTTCATTGCAATGAGTCATTGGTCTGTTCGAGGCCTCTGGCTTCTGCTACACTATCACTCCTGGATCCTCACTGGAACTCCTCTCAGATATCCTGTGTCATGGAGAACCTGCAGCTTTGGATCTGTAGGACCAGCCCCTTCAAGCATTCCAGCAGTTTATCAATGGGGTAGATGTTGGGGTGGGCCAATTCAAAGTCCTGGATCTGAGCCTGAGTGGTATCTGATAAGGCAAACCTGTCAGCTCACCCACACCCAAACCACCAGGGCAAGCTCTCTCGCCCTGCTCTGACTGGCCTATCTAATATGGCGGCCTGCAAAGGGCAGAGCCAGCTCTCTGGAGGTCCCCGAGGCCTGGCCACCCGCAATTCCCACATCCAAGGCCAGCTCTACTGTGCTGTTCAGGCAAGGGTCCGGGCCTGCTCTCCTGAGTGCGGCAGTAGGTCCGGCTCTCCTGCTCTCATGCCCCCAGAGCCAGCTCTCCCACAATGCCCAGGTGGGGGGTAGGGCCACTTCTGTACAGCTCTCAGACATAAACATGTTCTTGAGTGACAGCCCAGGTCAGAGATGTCTGTCAGGACTTTGGTGGTAACAGGCCCCTGCTGCTGCAGGACCACGGACCTAGACTGGCGGCACAGGCCAGGGACCGTGCCTACCGCCATCTTAGGTGGCAGCACTGGGTACTCACATCAGGCTGTTCCTCACTACCCTTGTGTCTCTGGTTCTGCCTCTCTTCCTTGTGCCCACATCCTTCTGTTTCTTGTTCTCTTCTATTTCTCTGCCACCTGCTTGCTCCTTCTAGTGGCTCCCGAGGCCTATGAGTGTTTGGGGTCATCTCAGGAGTGGACTCAGGAGTGCTATGTCGCAAAGCCAATTATGGCTCTGGGCAAGGGTCATCTCTGGCATGGTCTGCCTACCCCAGGCCTGTGCCTGCAAGATTGGTGGTCATCTCAGGCTAGCTCCCTTTTTGGGTCCCAAGGGGCTAGGGTGGTTGTCTCAGGCTCACTACTCTCCCCATGTGGCCCCATTCAGGGGGTATCTGTCTCTGGCTCATTCCTGCTGCCCTGGGAACCCCATCCCAAGTGGGGTTCTTCTAGTCTCTAACTCACGGCCCCAGGTGGGGTTTGTCTGGTCTCCAGCCTGCTCCCCACCCTGGGAGCCCATCTGAGTCTGTGCCCAGACTGGTTGTGCCCAGCTTGGTGAGATGACTGTCATCTCAGGCTTGCTTTTTTTTTTTTTTTTTTTGTTTGTTTTGGTTTTTCGAGACAGGGTTTCTCTGTGTAGCCCTGGCTGTCCTAGAACTCACTCTGTAGACCAGGCTGGCCTCAAACTCAGAAATCCGCCTGCCTCTGCCTCCCAAGTGCTGGGATTACAGGCGTGCGCCACCACACCTGGCTCAGGCTTGCTTTTATCGGGGAGTTTCGACTACTGATCATTCAGATATTCACAGGTCTGAACACTGAGTGTGGACATAGCATCTCTCCTCTCTGCCACCTACTGATGCACACGTGACACGGCAGCTACACCTGTAATGCCTCTAGGGGCAGCAGGAATCATCATCATCATCATCATCATCCTCATCCTCATCCTCATCCTCATCCTCATCCTCATCCTCATCCTCATCCTCATCCTCATCCTCATCATCATCATCATCATTTTTTTAAAGCAGGATTTCTCTCTGTAGCCCTGGCTGTTCTGAAAGTCATGTTATAGATCAGGCTGTCTTAAACTCAGAGACCCACCTGCCTCTGCCTCCTGAGCGCTGGGACTGGTGTGCCGCCACTGCCTGGCTTGAATTTTTTTTTTTTTAAATAGAAAAATTTTCTATGTCTGATAAAGTGGTTCTAGCAGGTGAAGGTTTTACTTGATGGGAAAACATACAAACTCAGCATTAAGAGAAATCTTTTTTTGTTTTTTTAAAGATTCATCTATATTTATTTTTAAGGAAGGGCTCTTGTCTTATGTGTATGACTTCTATCTGCATGTATGTCTATGTACCATATGTGTACTTAGTGCCCAAGGAACCAGAAGCAGGGACCAGGTCTCCTGGAACTAGAGCTGCTGATGGCTGCTGTTAGGAGGTCGTTATCCGCGTCCGGCTATCTCGGGGATGAGCTCCACCTTGCTGGCAGGATGGAAACTGAGTTCACGTTCCCAGGACCCAGAACCAACGCCTCTCCTGCTTCTTCAGACACTTCACATTTGTCTGTTAGCCAGTAAAGAATGTGAAGAGGGGAGATGATGCTATCCTGTCGCCTGAAGCACACATGTCAAGACTGTACCCCTGCCTAGACTCACGAGTGTGTGCCTGCCTAGACTCACGAGTGTGTGCCTGCCTAGACTCACGAGTGTGTACCTGCCGAGACTCACGAGTGTGCCCCTGCCTAGACTCACGAGTGTGTGCCTGCCGAGACTCATGAGTGTGCCCCTGCCTAGACTCACGAGTGTGTGCCTGCCTAGACTCATGAGTGTGCCCCTGCCTAGACTCACGAGTGTGTGCCTGCCGAGACTCACGAGTGTGTGCCTGCCGAGACTCATGAGTGTGCCCCTGCCTAGACTCACGAGTGTGTGCCTGCCTAGACTCATGAGTGTGCGCCTGCCTAGACTCACGAGTGTGCATCTGCCTAGACTCACGAGTGTGCCCCTGCCTAGACTCACGAGTGTGCGCCTGCCTAGACTCACTAGTGTGCCCCTGCCTAGACTCACGAGTGTGCGCCTGCCTAGACTCATGAGTGTGCATCTGCCTAGACTCACGAGTGTGCCCCTGCCTAGACTCACGAGTGTGCGCCTGCCTAGACTCACGAGTGTGCCCCTGCCTAGACTCACGAGTGTGTGCCTGCCTAGACTCATGAATGTGCATCTGCCTAGACTCACGAGTGTGTGCCTGCCTAGACTCACTAGTGTGCCCCTGCCTAGACTCATGAGTGTGTACCTGCCTAGACTCATGAGTGTGCGCCTGCCTAGACTCACGAGTGTGTGCCTGCCTAGACTCATGAGTGTGCCCCTGCCTAGACTCATGAGTGTGCCCCTGCCTAGACTCATGAGTGTGCGCCTGCCTAGACTCATGAGTGTGTGCCTGCCTAGACTCAGGAATGTGCATCTGCCTAGACTCATGAGTGAGCATCTGCCTAGACTCATGAGTGTGCCCCTGCCTAGACTCATGAGTGAGCATCTGCCTAGACTCATGAGTGTGCCCCTGCCTAGACTCATGAGTGTGCCCCTGCCTAGACTCATGAGTGAGCATCTGCCTAGACTCATGAGTGAGCATCTGCCTAGACTCATGAGTGTGTGCCTGGCTAGACTCACGAGTGTGCCTCTGCCTAGACTCATGAGTGTGCGCCTGCCTAGACTCATGAGTGTGCATCTGCCTAGACTCATGAGTGTGCCCCTGCCTAGACTCATGAGTGAGCATCTGCCTAGACTCATGAGTGTGTGCCTGGCTAGACTCACGAGTGTGCCTCTGCCTAGACTCACGAGTGTGCGCCTGCCTAGACTCATGAGTGTGCCCCTGCCTAGACTCAGAGTGTGCCCCTGCCTAGACTCACGAGTGTGCGCCTGCCTAGACTCACCAGTGTGCGCCTGCCTAGACTCACGAGTGTGTGCCTGCCGAGACTCACGAGTGTGCATCTGCCTAGACTCACGAGTGTGTGCCTGCCTAGACTCATGAGTGTGCCCCTGCCTAGACTCACGAGTGTGTGCCTGCCTAGACTCACGAGTGTGCGTCTGCCTAGACTCACGAGTGTGCCCCTGCCTAGACTCATGAGTGTGCCCCTGCCTAGACTCACCAGTGTGTGCCTGCCTAGACTCACTAGTGTGCCCCTGCCTAGACTCATGAGTGTGCGCCTGCCTAGACTCACGAGTGTGTGCCTGCCTAGACTCATGAGTGTGCCCCTGCCTAGACTCATGAGTGTTCCCCTGCCTAGACTCATGAGTGTGCCCCTGCCTAGACTCATGAGTGTGCATCTGCCTAGACTCATGAGTGTGCCCCTGCCTAGGCTCATGAGTGTGCCCCTGCCTAGACTCATGAGTGTGCCCCTGCCTAGACTCATGAGTGTGCATCTGCCTAGACTCATGAGTGTGCTGCCTGCCTAGACTCAGGAATGTGCATCTGCCTAGACTCATGAGTGTGCCCCTGCCTAGACTCACGAGTGTGCTGCCTGCCTAGACTCATGAGTGTGCCCCTGCCTAGACTCATGAGTGTGCCCCTGCCTAGACTCATGAGTGTGCATCTGCCTAGACTCATGAATGTGCTGCCTGCCTAGACTCAGGAATGTGCATCTGCCTAGACTCATGAGTGTGCCCCTGCCTAGACTCACGAGTGTGCTGCCTGCCTAGACTCATGAGTGTGCCCCTGCCTAGACTCATGAATGTGCATCTGCCTAGACTCATGAATGTGCATCTGCCTAGACTCATGAGTGTGCATCTGCCTAGACTCATAAATGTGCATCTGCCTAGACTCATGAGTGTGTGCCTGCCTAGACTCATGAGTGTGTGCCTGCCTAGACTCATGAGTGTACATCTGCCTAGACTCATGAGTGTG
Organism: Apodemus agrarius; assembly: GCA_964023405.1. Taxonomy (NCBI): domain Eukaryota; kingdom Metazoa; phylum Chordata; class Mammalia; order Rodentia; family Muridae; genus Apodemus; species Apodemus agrarius. The sequence continues at coordinate 71,852,667 of OZ030013.1, read as the reverse complement.
CCCCTGCCTAGACTCATGAGTGTGCCCCCTGCCTAGACTCATGAGTGTGCACCTGCCTAGACTCATGAGTCCCCTGCCTAGACTCATGAGTATGCATCTGCCTAGAATCATGAGTGTGCATCTGCCTAGACTCATGAGTGTGCATCTGCCTAGACTCATGAGTGTGCCCCTGCCTAGACTTATGAGTGTGCGCCTGCCGAGACTCATGAGTGTGCCCCTGCCTAGACTCACAAGTGTGCGCCTGCCTAGACTCATGAGTGTGCCCCTGCCTAGACTAATGAGTGTGCATCTGCTGAGACTCACGAGTGTGCCCCTGCCTAGACTCATGAATGTGCATCTGCCTAGACTCATGAGTGTGCCCCTGCCTAGACTCATGAGTGTGCCCCTGCCTAGACTCAACCGACTTCGTGCAGTTTGCTGACTCCCTTGTTCCCCTACCGTTCTAGACTGCAGGTCAGAGTCCAGGAGGGGGCTGGGCTGACTGCAAACGCTGAGTTGAGAACCCTGAAACCTGGTAACCTGGATAAGGCCCAGCCACCAGTGCAACAGCCCAGTGCACTCTCCCTTGCTCTGTGTCCCCATCCTATAGAAATGTACAATCTCCCTTCGGGGATGAGATTGCTGGCTGTCCCCGAGTGCTCAGAAAATCAAGCTCTTGTTTTTTTAAGCTTCGGTATCTGAAATGAGTGAGTTTTCTCAGCTTCTACCCCAAACTGAACAGTTCCGAGTCATCATGTGGGCATTGGAAACTGAATGAGTCCTCTGCACGAAAGGGACTCAGGTCACTGAGTGTGGTGGCAGGCACCTGTTTCCACCAAGCCATCTTTCCGACTGATTGATTATTTATTTATTTATCTATCTATCTATCTATCTATCTATCTATCTATCTATCTATCTATCTACCTATGGAGACGCTGTCTTGGAACTCACTATATAGACCAGGCTGTCCTTGAACTGAGAGATTCGCCTGCCTCTCCCTCCTGAGTGCTGGGATTAAAGGTGTGCACCACAACTGCCTGGCCTTTTATTTTTTTTTATTTTATGTTTTTAAAAAAAAATTTGCTGTATTCTTTTAGCTGAATGATTTGCAGCGTTTAAATATAGTTAAGTTGTAGTGTGGCAGAGGGGGTTCCTCTCCACTTCATCAGCCACACCCTCTCAGGTCACATGCTTAGGGGAGAGGGACAGTCCCCGGCATCACTCCAAGAGTAAAATCTTAACTGCAGGCAACTAAACTGCTGCTCAGGCTCGTCATGGGATGATCTCCTCAGGAGGCCGTTCCTTCATCGCCAATAACTACCGGGAGAAAAGGAGCAAGGCTCGGATGGTGTGCACTAACTAAGACACTTGTTATGAGAAACCACATTTCTGGGTTCAAACCCCACCCTAGAGAACCTGACCTAAGTGTGAACTCAGGGAAACTAACAGGCGGGTATCTTGCATCAGTTTCCAAGTTACCTCCCAAGAATCCCGAGCTTAGCTCCAGTTTCTAGGCTAACGCCAACAAGACCCAAGCCTCTTGGTTAATCTCCCCCAACAAATCTAGCGTTTCCAGGTTAATCCAACGAGCCCGCCCTGCCTACCAACCACCAATGCAGACGGGAGCAGAAGGGGAGGCTATGGCTCGCCTCCCAGCACCAGCCGGTTATGCTAAAGGCCACAGGAGCGCTCCAATTAGATGCTGTTGGACTAGAAACACGCATCCCCTGCTTGCTGCTTTCTATAAAACCTTGCCCAGATAGATGTTTGGGGCTCCTCTCTGCCAAAATCATCCTGGGTGTTAGCGGTGTGTGATTGTATCCGATCAGCTCCTGTCTGGTCTTCTGGGGGTTCACAAACACTTCCTTGGTGCTACAGTGACTGAGGTTGGGATGGACAGGCTAATGGTAGGTATTGATGAGCTGAGAAAAAAAAATCAAACTGAGGAAAGTAGATGGAAGAAGAAAGTGGAGATATTGTTAGAATCCAAAGTTCAAGGGTTGTTATTATTAAAGTGTTTGGAAGCCACATTAAGTCAAAAGAAGAGGGGCTGGTAAAGAGGAGGGGTAGAGGTCGGAGAACAGAAAACATGTTAGGAATTATGCATACCATCAACAGCAGCGTGTACACTTAGAATAACTGCACAACCGCGAAGCCTACCGAAGCAGTACATGAACGAAACAACATCATCTTAATCTCTCTTAAGAGATTCACACAAGAGTGAGGATTAAAAAAAAAAAAAGTAAAATAAAGGTACAATAGATAAGAACTCTGATGACAGTTTGTTTTTTTTCTTTGATGGAACAGATTGCTTTGATACCTGTCATGCTACATGTTGCAAGCCGTGCTAATGGAGGAGGGGCAGTTTCTAATCCAGGCCAAACCTACAGAACCTGATTTATGGATATTCAGTTTCCTGGTAGAGTTTAAACAAACTGCCTTTTGATCAAGTTTCTGTCCCTGGACTGGGTTCAGTCGTTTCTCTCTCAGTCTCTGTTTTGTTCACTAAACCAGTAAGTGCTGCCCCCCTCCTGGTTACACTGGGAGTCAGTGGCAACCTTACATGCATCTGCCTGTACTGATCCAGCATCTCCCTTGGTCATGTCACCGTAGCCGGGCCCTCTCCAGCCAGCTTTTCGTGTGGTATCAGTAAGAATGAAAGTGGGCAGAGAGGATGGAGAGAATGAAAGCTCAGACTGACCTCAGTGGCAAAGGTAGCGTTCCAGGGTCTGGAGAGGGAAGAGCAGAGTTCAGGGTCTGGAGAGGGATCCTCGGGACCAGAGGAGAAACTGGGGAACTTCCTACCTAAAGTGTGGGTGCTGGGAATTGAACCAAATTCTTTTCATTTTAATCATGAACCTTCAAGGGCTGAATTACCTCTCCAGGCCCCAAGATTAGTCAGTTTAAAAAGAAGCAGTGCACAACTTTTACCCTGATACTCCGAGGCAGGAGGATCTCTGAGTGTGAGACCAGCCAGGTGAGGGGTGATTTGGTTTTACACTTGCTCATTACTGTTCATCACTGAAGGAAGTCAGGACAGGCACTCAAGCAGGGCAAAGTCCTGGGGGCAGGAGCTGATGCAGGAGCCTGGAAGGGTGCTGCTTACTGGCTTGCTCCTCATGGCTTGCTCAGCCTGTTTTATTATAGAACCCAGGACTACCAGCCCAGGGATGGCACCACCCACAATGGGCTGGATCCTCCACATCGATCACTAAAAACATGTCCTGTAGGCTTGAATACAGCCTGATCTTCTGAAGCCATTTTCTTCTTTCTTTAATTGATAACTTAATATTTACTAAGCAAGTAAATCCTTTATAGCATCAATTTTATTTTTACAAGTTCCTCTTGCATCAAAAGAACGTCTGATCTCAAAGGGTTACCCTATAATATCTGTAAGTTAATAAAGATCATAGGTACATGGCACTCTGCATTTACAATCAAGCAAAGTCAGGCTATCCAGGGAAGGTATCCGCATTTACCAATGTCTAGATTTTCCCTGTCTCAGTTTGGGAGCTGAATTGCACAAAAGCTTATACCCACATTCAATTTATGTGTATCCACAGATGGGAACAGACAACTTGAAAAACTTAATAAGTAATTTTACCTTTACATGTCCCCTTTGGCCTCCCTTTTAAATATGTAAGTACTTATCACCTAGGGAACGTTCAACAGAAAGCCTATAAGGCGGACATCAGAAGGTGGGAGGTGGGAGCCTGAGGGGCCCATCCCCAGTACCTGCTTTCCCGAATCTCACCGCCAGTAGATTCCTGGAACCCTGGGCCTGTTTTAGGAGCCTGGCGGTGGGGGTGGGGAGAACAGATTTTCCTTCAGTCTTGCTCTCTCTGCGTGAAAGGGAAACCTTTTCCTGAAGGCTCCAACGGAGTCAGCTGGAGGCCAGCACAGGGCATCTCTGTTTGGGGCTGCACCTGGCACACTTTAGCCTCCAGCTTCACAGCTTGCTCTAATCCGCTTCTCTCTCCTGTGGGACACGCAGCCTCAGCATGCCCCACCCCCTCCCACCCCCAGCTCATCTATCTCCACAGAGAATGTCCGCTTGAGACTTCCCGCTTCACAGCCCGCGTGGTTCCCGACTCTCTCCTGCCGTTTGTCCAGCCCTTGGTCTCACTCCCTCTCCAGTTAGTTGTTCCTGTGGCCTCACCGGTGTTGGGGAGGGCACCCTTTGCCACGCCTCCTGCTGATCTTGGCCCTAGCACCCTAGCCATGTGCTGTGGACATGTTCATGGGCTCTCCTGCCTGTTTCTTTGTGGGGGTTCTCACCTGGATCATTAAGTTCATTGTTCAGTTATTATCTCTTTTAGGAATAGAGATTATTGTTTATTATCTTAACTGTTTTCTTTTATTCGCTTGAACCAGAAGGGCGTCTAAGTCATGGCCTTATATGGAACCTTGTTTTATTCTTATGAGTTAATATTTTTCCCTTCCCTCCCCTTCTCCCTCCACCCTTCCCCCATCCTCGTCCCTTCCCTTCCTTCCCCTTTTCCTTTCTTAGGTGTTAGGGATGGAGCTTGGGGCTCACATGTTTCAGGCAAGTACTCTGCCACTGAGATCCAGCTCTTATGTGTCGATTTGATAACTGAGTTTCATGGGCCCATTTCCTGACCTGAGACTCAGGTATTAGATTCACTCTGTCTAGCTGGGCTTCCTGTCACCCTCTGCTGGCAGCCTTGGCGCGCGCGCGCGCGCGCGCGAGAGAGAGAGAGAGAGAGAGAGAGAGAGAGAGAGAGAGAGAGAGAGAGATGGCTTGGGGGGTAGGAAACTGTCTTATTAATGTCACCACTGTGAAGTGGAAATGGACTCTTTCCTCCAGGGCAGCAGGACCCAGCAGGATCCAGCCTGTTCACCATGCTCGGAGTAGTGGTTAGGGCCCAAGGCTGCCTGCCTGACTCAAGCACTGGGCTCTCTGTGGGATGCGGAGCAGTGGAGAGCAGAGTCCTGGCTGAGCATGTGCTGTGCTCACAGGGTGCACTGTGTTCTCATCTTCTGCAGTCTCAGCCTCCTACACAGAGGGACCTTGGCCTCCATGGAAAGACTCGGACTCATAGAGCAGGTTATCCACCTCTTTGTAGATTTCAAAGAAGGTGCTGGAGAGGGGTGAGGCTGACTTGTATTCTGCCTGCCTGCAGGATTGGCTTTGCCAGTGCCCGAAGTCTGGCCTAGGATGGAGCCCATGTGGTCGTCAGCAGCTGCAAATAGCAGACCGTGTATATGCGGTGGCCATGCTGCAGGGGGAGGGGCTGAGTGTGACTGGCACTGTGCGCCATGTGGGAAAGGCCTGAGGAGAGGGAAGGGCTAGTGGCCAAGGTGAGAGGTCAGGGAGTGGAAGGACAAGGAGAAGGAGGCCCACAACCTTTGCTTCTCTGCGCAGGCCTGGGAGAGGCAGGGTGGGAGTGGGGCCTGGACCTTCTGCAAAGCGAGAAGGGAGAGAACTCCACAGCTAAAGAATGGATTAAGGATTGGGGGATGCCCCAGGGGATTCCTGGAGAATCGATTAGACCTCAGGACCTCTGGGCGGTCCTTCCATTCCTGTTTGAGGTAGCTGTTGTATCAGTGAGCTGTGCCCCCAGGTCCTGCACTCCCAGACTGCTCTCAAGAGAGTCCCCCTCGGGCCATCTCCACCCTCTCCCACACACTCTCTCATGGGTCTTGGAGCACTGTAGAGGCATGGTGTGCAACGCTGCAGTCAACCCTCTGGTGGCGAGCACTCTGGGGGCCAGTGAACAGGTGTGGGGCAAGGGGAAAGACCAACCAAATGGTCTGGGGGCCGATACTAGCTCCATACTGGGCTCCTTCCGGAAGGGCCTGCATGGTGGGACTTCGTTCCCTTCCTCTCCCGAGCTGTGATCTATTGTGCTTTATTTTAAAATCCAGCCCCCACACTCTTCAGGCTTTGTCTTCCCATCTTTTATACACTGACTTGCTCTGTGACTGTCATGATGGTCTGATAAAACATAGGGGGGGGGGAAGAACTGGTTCTCAGCTCAGAGTTTCTTAGCTTTGCTTGTTTATGGGTTGCGATGATGTCGTGGGGTCTGGAGGACAGGCGTTTCTCACTGTGTGGTGGCCAGGCAGATGAGAAGGGAGCAGATGCTGGCAGTAGTGGGTTTCCATCTTTCCCTCCTGTCTTAGTCACTGTCCCATGGTTGTGAAGAGTCACAATGACCATGGCAGCTCTTCTACAGGAAGCATTCCATGGGGGCTGGCTTACAGTTTGAGCTCATTTTCACCATGGCAGGAAGCATGGAGCGTACAGGCAGACCGGATGCTGGAGATGAAGCTGAGAGTTTTCCATCCAGATTCCCATGCAGGAAGAGAGACACTGGGCCTGGCTTGAGCTTTGGAAACCTCAAAGCCCTTCCTAGTAGTGCCGCATTTGGTCTAATAAGGCTGCACCTCCTAATCCTTCTCAAGTAGTGCCACTCTCTGATGACTAAGCACTCACATATATGCGCCTATAGGGGCCATTTTCACTCAAAGCATCACACCTTTTACTCCATCTGGGCATGTTGCTGCCAGCAGCTACTGCGAACTGGGTCCCTGGAAGAGAAGCTGGGGATAGATGGGGGGGGGGGGTTCGTGAGAAAGAAATGATATCAGGACAACATTGCTGTTCAAGATGTAATGATTTATTGGGGTCTCACAATATATATGGCTTTTAAGGGCAAGTCCTTTCCCCAAAACTCCGTGGGTGTTGGCTTCTGCTCAGCGGGTAGCCTGCTTAATTCAGGAAACAGTAGGGCTGGCAGATCAAAAGGACTTCAACACTCTCTGCTGGGCTAGCTCAGGTGTAGCTAGCAGCTGGCAGGTAAAATAAGCAGGAGGCTGTGTTGTTCTAAGGAGAACAGTGGGCCAGGAACTTTAAAGGCTGAGAACTAGTGATTAGCAGCGCAGAGGTAACCTAGCTCAAGCGCTGAGGGAGGAAACATGGGCGCTCTGCTTGTATTGGGTGGTGTTGCCCACATCATGGCGGATCTTCTCTCAAGAGTCTCTGGAACACCCTCATAGACAGATACAGGAGTGTGCTGTACTGATCTAAGTGTCTGTCAATCAATTAAGGGGCAGCCAAGATTAACCATCACATCTATTGAGCACTTGCTGTGTGCCAGGCACTGTTCCGGGCCTTGAGCATATGGCTCTGGGCGTATTGGGAGGAGTCTTAGCAGGCTGTGCATTGCTCACTGTGCTCCTCTGGGGATTTGGTCAGTCAGGACTGGGTCTACGGGCTCAGAGTTTCCGGGTACCACGAATTCACTCCCTAGCCTTAAGGATCTGGGAGAGATTGTAAAATGAGTCTAGGTCACCTTAGGGTCTGATATTCTCCTACTTCCTGCTCTATTAGGTCCTATGGTTTGTCCCCAATTCTCTCCATTAGATCGGATAGACGTGGATTGAGTCTCTTTATACCTGGTCAGTATTCCCTGCTGTGCTCTAGGCACTGAGTCAAAGCTCTTTCTGCCTGCTGACCTCGGTGTGTTCTGCCTCCCCGGCTTCCGTTTGGATGATGTCATCGTCATTCCCTCCTTTCTCTCTGCCCTTGGTTGAGTGCCCTTCACTCCACCCTCAGAGATGACCTGAAATTTGAACTGCCAGCAGCCACCGCTGTGTGCGTGGCCTCCCGGGCTCTTTGGCGTCACTTCTAATGTCTCTGGAAGATCATTCATGACTAAGTAGGTGGCATTTAGTTGCAAGCGGTCTCCCATTCCTTTGGAGTTACTCTTTTTGGTGTCTTAATTCACAAAATTACAACTTTTTTTCAGAATGTTAGAAACCATCCCTCGTGATGTGGCTAGAACATGCCTACCACGAGCCTGACTTTCTCTGATGTACTCCTATTATTCAAGGACTTGATAATAAATAAATCTTTCTGCTCACGGGACCGACATTTTTTGATGGAGTAATTGTCCCTGGATTATATCTACCAACATCTTGGAAGCATTGTCATAAAGTGAGTTTGGAATTTATGCTAATACCATCATTATGAAAATATCTCATATTCCAAGAGCCTGGAATTGTTGCTAGACCTCACAGCCGGCAGTAATAATACACCTCAAGGTCACTTAAGATTTGAGAATGCCATCCTACTGTGTGCTCAAGTTGTTTGTTTAACCTGCCTTTAAGAGAATAATCTAACAACCGAACTCACTTGCTCTGGATTTCCCATGTGGTTGGTGTTTAGAACCTAAACTAGCACATAGTTCACCTTCAATTATGTATCTTTCCACGCCCCTATCCAGAGGGCGATACGTGTGTATTGATATGTGTGCTTCGATAATCTGATAATCATTTGGCTTAAAAAAGCAATCATATGAAACAACTATTCACCATCAGTAAATGTTAAAAGCAGCATATGGACATTGCTTGATAACCTTTGCAGGTTTGGTATCTGTGTCTGCTGAAGCAAGTGACTTAATCCCTTGTGAAATTCTGCTAAAGATTTCTTGAAATGTATCCCATTCCTTCTCCACGTGATGTGTTCTGTGCTGCTCAGTAAAAGAAAGACCAAAGCCCTCTATTAGGGACAGACTCATTAGACAGATGTCAGGCAGTCATAGGGACACAGATTCAGACACGTACAACAGACAGATTCTAGACAGCCAGAAATCATATGTTACAGAGCGACAAGGGGTACAGGGAGAGAAGTGGAGAATTCAAATCTGGGCTGGCTCTTGGTCAGACAACTCCAAAAGGAAGTCTTCAGTTCTTTCCTTAATGTGACAGGGACTTGGTAGCTTTGAGTCTATCACTAATGTGTTTAACCAGTGAAAGATTTACCAGACACAAGTGGGCACTGGTGGTGCACACCTTTAGTCCCAGCACTTGGGAGGCAGAGGTAGGTGGAATTTTATCAGGTGCTCTTCTAACAGTGAGACTGGCAGCTGATGCCTGTGAGAGGCATTCCTTAACAGTGAGATGGCTTGCCCTGTGCCACTGTAGACCTGGTCTAGACTTCCTGCAGCAAACCAACCACTACAGCTACACCCCTCGCTCCCCGTCACTGCCCAGTCACTCTCTAGCATGTGCCCTCTGGAAGGGTCGTAGCCATCTTATTTAGGACCCCCTGTCTCAAGGAGAGGGTCACCCTTCTCTATCTCTCGTTTCTATTTGCCATGTCCTAACACGATACCTCTTTGGTTTGCTTTTTTCTTCTTCACTGACAGCAAGTCTTAAATTCTATCAGGACAAAGCACAACAACAACAACAACAACAACAACAACAGCAGCAGCAACAACAACAACAACGTGGCAGAGAGACGAAGATGACTGTTTTGGAGATCTGCCTGGCTCTTATACCTGCTTCCCCCAATCTATGTCTACCTCAACCTACCCACTTTCCAGTGGCTTGTTCTTTTTTGAGACAGGGTTTCTTTATGTAGCCTTGGATGTCCTGGAACTCACTCTGTAGACCAGGCTGGCCTTGAACTGAGAGAGATTCACTTACCTCTGCCTCCTGAGTGCTAGAATTAAAGGCAAACACCATCATCGCCTTCCCAGAGGCCTATTCTTAAAGGTTTTGTTCTTCACGGCCTTAGAACATAGTCTAGTTTCCGGTCTTTGTTGTTGCTGCCCCGCCCTCAACTGGTCCTCCTCTTCTTCCCATTTTTCTGTCTCCTTTTGTGAAAGGGTCTCATGTAGCCCAGGCTATCTTCAAATTTGTGGTATACCCGAGGCTGGCCTTGAACTCCCAATCCTCTGCTTTATCCTCCAAGAGCTAGGGCTCACAGTCATGTACCACCATTCCTGGCTCAGTGCGGTCACTTAAAAAGCCATGCTCTTCCTTAAAACTATTCGTAATTTTTTGAGGCTGTGCTCATGGGCCCATCTCTCTCTTAGCCAGGCTGCCTGTAGGTCATGAGCAGGTTGGAAACACTTCTTGAGGTTCCCACTCAGAAGGGCAACTGGTCTTCCAAGTCTGCACACATTCGTATCCACTGAACAAACAGTAAGACTCCAAGAGTTGCATGGCCAGGGCGGGCCAGGCCTTCCTCTGCCCCCGCCCCTCATTTGCTCTGGTTTCAGATCCCCAATGTGAATGTGAAGGCCCTGGCCCCGCTGCTGAGTGAGCTTCTGCCTCCCATGGAGGAGAGAGGGTGAGGCTGCAGAGTGAGGGTGGAACCCCTGGGAGCTGGGGAGGATTGAAGCAGGGTCAGAGGAGTCTGCAGGACGCTTGGGCACTACAGGAGCGGGCGAGGGACAGAAGAGGCTCTCTGGGATCTCCGCACTCTATGTCTCCTTGCCTTACTTCACCCTCTGTGTGAATAATAATTCTACTTCCACCTAACAACTGTGACGGGCTTTTCCCACTTCATCCCATTCTTTCTGAAACATTATTTGTTTATTTATTTTTATAATGTAGGCATGCTCTGTTTGCATGTACTCCTACATGCCAGAAGAGGCATCAGATCCCTTATAGATAGACAAGAGTCACCATATGGTTGCTGGGAATTGAACTCAGGACCTCTGGAAGAGCAGCTAGTGTCCTTAACCACTGAGCCGCCTTTCCTACCCACCCCATATCATTTCTTACTCTGTTTTCTGTCGCCAACAACTGCATCTGTGTCTAGACCCAGCCTTGCCGTTCTCCTCACTGACACATTACCTATTGGCAGAAGGTTGTCTCTGCCACTAGAAGAAAATGTCTCTAACCACCATTTTTTTTTCATTAAAACAAAATAGCATTATTTCATGTGTGTGGGTGTTTTGCCTGAATGCTTATGCCACCATATGTGTGTAGTGCCCATGGAAGCCAGAAGAGGGCAGCCAGTCCCTTGAAAATGGAATTCCAGAGCTTTTTGTGTTGTGGGAATTCAGCCCTGGACTTTGGGAAGAGCAGCCAGTGCTCTTAGCCACTGACCCGTCTCTCTCTAACCCCTGGCCATCATTTGCTTATGTGTGTGCATATGAATGTGAGGCCAGAGGTCAAAACCCAATGTCTTCCTCTGTCTCTGCTGAAGTGCGAACCTAAGGGTTCTTTAGAAATTCAGTTGGATGGTGTTTTGCTGGAGCAAACACATGAAGGAATATTTTGTTAAAGTAGATATAGGCGTGAAAGGCTAAGGCAAACTCATGAAGGAATATTTTACTGAAGCAGACACAGGAGAGAGGATGTTTTGCTAAAACAAACACATAATAAGACATGTGATGAAAGATTCTTTGCTAACAACATGTATGTATTGGTCTGCCTTACACTGCATAGTTGAGCTGCATTTGTCGAGACTCCAGACAGAGTAACGCATCAAAGCACTTGTGGTGGTGTTCTGCAGTTTGTTGTTGCTTCTGAGGACTTGGGCTGACTGGATGCATGTGCTGAGGCAAGGCACGTGGAGGACACGCGATGTTAGGACTCCATGGAGTGACAGAGACAGAGCCTGGCTTGCTGGTACAGGTAGCTGTGCAAGGCTTGTGGGTCTCAAGTCTTCTCTGATCTTCACTTCCCTGAGAGAGGCACAGCTGAGGCACATTCCTCTTGGTCCCTCCTGCTGACTTGAGCTGAGGCTGAGGCCTGGTTGTCTCTGCTAAGTCGTGTCATCACTGATCCTAACATGACTCTGCTGAACTGGTCTGCTGGTGTATCTGTGAGGTGTTTGTGAGTGGATCAAGCTGCTGCTGCCAACCTGTGCACTGAACTGTTGATTTCCAGACAGCACAGATGGGAGTTGCTCCAAAGAACCTTTCTAAACAGGCCCACTCACCCACCCCATCCTTTCCTTTCCCACCACCTCTGGTGGGTGGTGGGCTACAGGGAAGGTGAAAGCGTTTAAGGACCATCATTAAAAATAAGGTTTGTCAGCCGGGCGTGGTGGCGCACGCTTGTAATCCCAGCACTTGGGAGGCAGAGGCAGGCGGATTTCTGAGTTCGAGGCCAGCCTGGTCTACAGAGTGAGTTCCAGGACAGCCAGGACTACATAGAGAAACCCTGTCTTGAAAAACAAAAACCAAAACCAAAACCAAAAAAAAAAAAAAAAAAAAAAAGTTTGAAAAATTATACTCTGCTTAACTTTCCTTCCTTCCTTCCTTCCTTCCTTCCTTCCTTCCTTCCTTCCTTCTCTCTCTCTCTCTCTCTCTCTCTCTCTCTCTCTCTCTCTCTCTCTCTCTCTTTCTTTCAAAAAGACAAGGTCTCCAGCTGGAGCTGAAGCTCACTGATCTGCTTGACTGGCTGCACTTGTCTTTGCTCCTGGTTGGTTGGGATTGTACCTCAGTCTCGAACTTTCACTATAAGCGTTTACCTGACCGAACCAGCTTCCTAGTCTGATGGGCTCTAGTTGTGACTTATTTCATCTCTCTCCTGCACACTGATAGGCATTTGTCCCTTGTCCTGGCAGTCATTTCTCCAGACCTACTCTACACTTCCTTCTAACACTTGATGTTCTGCTCCTCTCTGCCTCAGGAAGAGGTGGCAGAAGGGGACAGTACACGGGATACACATGGAGATCTGCTCATGAGAAACGGCACCGGAATCTCAGCTCAGCCACTCATTGGCCTCAGTTTCCTAACACGGAGTAGGTAGTAATGGGACCTGCATTGCCCTGTATGGCTGTTATAACACCCTGACGGACAGTAGTCAATCTTTAGCTTCCCTTTTCTGTTACGGGGAAATAATAAAAATAAAAGCTCTCTGTACGGGGGGGGGGGGATAATAAAAATGAAAGCAAGTTCCCACGCTATGTTCTGCTGCTACTCTCTTCCCTTGGTGGGCTGGCTATGCACTGCTGACCAATGGCTGACTTGGGTTTTTTTGTTTTGTTTTGTTTTGTTTTGTTTTTGAGGCAGGGTTTCTCTGTATAGCCCTGGCTGTCCTGAAACTCACTCTGTAGATCAGGCTGGCCTCGAACTTAGAAATCCACCTGCCTCTGCCTCCCAAGTGCTGGGATTAAAGGCGTGCGCCACCACTTCCCCGGGCTGTTTTTTTCTCATGGAGACTGACTCAGAACTCCACAATCTCTCCACCCATCTTCCTAGGTTCCCACTGGTGAGTGGCTACCCTTCAAGTCCCAAGCTTCAAATCCCCCATGGCCTTTGTGGACCACCTCAAGCAAACCCACACTTGGCCACCATACCTTTCTCTCTTGAACCTAGATGAACCATAGTGTGAAAACACAACACGAACTTAGTTTAGAAATGACAGTAACTCAATTGCTGGGCGCAACAACTAAAATCCTAATCTTGTAAGCCTTGTTAAATCTAAATCTTCTGGTGGCGAATCCTAACGGATCTGCCATTGAAGCCAGGAGAGTCTGGTAGCTACATCTTGTCCTCATGCTATCCCAGTCCAAAAAGGCCTCTCTCCTGCTTCCTCTCTTCGTCAAACCCAGAAGTCCCGCCTACTCGCCCAGTGATTGGCTCCTTTATTCATTGGGGGATTGATTCACAAGAAGTCACCTGAGTATGCTACTCACTCCTTGTCTGCAGCCCCTCCCAGGAGAGCAGAATTAGCATAAAACCACAAACAACCCCAAGGCTATCCACAACGCTTCTCCTCTTGCCTCTCAGTTTCTTCTTAGGAGTGCTGCGCCATCTTTGTCTCTTCCATGTCAGCTTGTGTTCTGCTTGTGGTAAGTGCTCGGTTGGTGTACAGTAAGGGGCAGTTGTGTGTTCCAGAGTCACCCCCGGGGACCACGTCCAGGATAGACACTTGTCTTACTCCTGATGTCCTGGGCTGAGCTTGTTCCCATGTGCTCTTTGACAAGGCTGGGCAGAGTGAGTTTGAGCTCTGGGCTTGTCCGGCTGTGATCCTTGCGAGTGAGAAATCCAACAGATGCTTTTGTCTACTCCTTCCCCATCCCAAGCACCCGTCATTCTCTTTCAGAAGCTGGGTACCTACAATGTCAGCTAGACAGCCCTTCTAGGTTTTAGTAGGACACCGGTCACTGGAATTGGCTCCCAAGAACATCTGGGTGAATTGTCTGGTTCCAGGGATTATTAAGACTGACTTCAGCAAAGTGGTGAGAACTGTCCGTCTCCACCCTGCCTGCATGTCCTCCTCACTGTCCTCTGAACTCAGCTGGAGCCCACTCCCCAACATGACTGAATGTCCTCACTGTCCTCTGAACTCAGCTGGAGCTCACTCCACAGATGCTACAAAAGGCAGTCGTGGCTGCTTGGCCAAGGTAGCCACTTCAGGGTCTCACCATGTCCTTGTCTTAGCTGGGCTGACTCAATTCTCTCTTCTGTTTGTCTTGATACACAGCGACCAGGCTGTCTGGAACCACTTACAGGAGAACTACCAGCTACAGAGGCAAGTGGGTTTGCAGTTCTGGTGGTCTGAGCATGGGGAGGTGCTACTGAGGATATTTTATTTCTCTATCGACTGACCTTTCCTTTTGCTGAAGTCTGGATCCACACAGCTGGGTCCACCCCATTCCCCCCACGCCCACCCCCATGGCTTCTGTGGCCTGTGAGCTCCAGGGCATCAGAACCAGAGTGCAAATCCTCTTTCTATCCAGGATTGGGCAGCCTGAAGACTGTGTGTCCTTCCTGTGCTTGAAGATGTTAACACATCACTGGGGAGAATGTGGTGGTGGCTGGTTGTTCCTCTCTGCTTTGAGGGAGTTGGAGGGCAGATCATCTGAGGGTATTGGCCTAGCAGCTAAGGAGAGGGTCTGCCGCTTGGTTAGGGCAGCACCTTGATGCTCACCTATGCTGGGCTCGAGGAAGAAGGAAGCCCATCAGCACTCCCATCTCTGGATCCTCCGCAGGACCACTAGAGACTCAATGGACCTCACCAACATTTGAGGCTCTTGAAAGGAGGCTGTGGGCTTCTGGATGTAATGGGCTTGGCATTCTGGAAGAATCTTAAGGGAAAGGAGTGGAAGCTAAGGTCCTGAAGGATCCCAGAACTTTCTCTGTAATTTGTGCTTTTACAGCTCTTTTCTAAAATAAAATCAGATTTGTCCTCACTTCTGGAAGCTGCTGGGAAGGTTGAAGTCAAGAGCAACAGAGCAGGGGCAGGCCTCTCCTGTCTGCTGTGGCGGGCCCACCATGGTGGGGACTGGAGGCGGAGCAGAGGTGTGCTGACCCCTCTGACTCAGTTCAGTGAGAGTGGGGGCAACATTGCCTGCTTGCAGAGTAGTGAGGGGGTCACCAGAGGGAGAGTCTTGTTTCCAGACAGAGTATCCAGAAGAGGACTTTGCTTGTAATGGCACAATGTTCAAAGATGAAGGTTGGTGGCCCCGTGATGTATGTTTGGATAGGGGGAGACTGCTGTTGGGAGAGGGTGAGGAGCCATTACAGGTAAAAATGGGGCATGTATGTGGAGGGAAGCTTTGTGTTCCACACCCGGTTCTTGTCTCCCTCCTGTCCAGAACCAGTGAGGTGAGAGAGCGTCCCTAGCTATTCTGGGGTTAGGGGTGGGGGTGGGGTAGCAGAAGAACCAGTGGCTCTGACTTCATCTGCTGTGCCCTCGATGCCCAAGTGTCACAGCCTCCTCCTAGTGGCCTCCCTGGGCTGAGCAGGGATGAGGTCAGGTATCTTCTCTCAGCCCTGCTCAGCCCAGAGTGCCCAGCTCAGGGGCGGAGGATTGTGGATACTGCACACATCTGCTTTCTTGAGAGATTTAACCTCAGCATCTAGGGGCCGTCAACCAGGACCAAGACTTTCTCTTGGGCTAATATCTGGGAGGAAAAAAAAAAAAAAAAACAGAAACAAAAGACAGCCAAGATTGGTACTTCTGAGAGCTCCTCCTGGCCAATGGTCATTTATGTGGGAGAAAGATATGAAGTGCCATCAGGAAAGGAAGGTTGTGGGCGGGGCTACTGCACTTACCCATCACCAGCTGTTGGGGAGGAGGAGGGACAGGAATCTGAATAACAAACCCTCCATTGGGAGTAGTCTGTTGTACATTTGCACATTTCAGCTGGGGCTCCAGCTGTCTCTACCCCAGGGTCCACTGTAGTGTAGTCCACAGTGGAGTGACTCCATGCTGAATTGGGACAGAAGAAGTGGTCTTGGGGTAGTCCAGGACTGGGTAGCTGGAGTAGAAAGGAGGGTGTGAGATATTTGGGGAACTGGGTTCTTTGGGGGTGAGGTGAAGACAAAAATAGGGAAGTGTCCAAGGCTGCTGTGTTCTCTGTTAATAGATGGTAGACAACCTGGGCTGGATTGTACTAAGCCATGCCCCTCTCTAGTTTGAATGCATGCTTTACAATCCAATGGTTGGAGTCCCAGGTCCATGTATCAGCAGTATTTGGAGACTAAGCCCTTGGAGTTAATTAGCGGTAGATGAGCCGTGGGAAGGGGCTTTACTTAGGCAGTTCTCCAGCTTTAGCGTTTCTGTTCCTTTAATCTTTAAAGGCTAAAAGATACTGTCCATTAATTCAGGAAATGTTCCTGTAAATCCCAGTGACTAAAAGTGTCATTTTATTCCTGCGCTCAGAGAGGGTCTCCTGTCTGTGTTTTTATGTAGCTTGGGCAAGACTAAGATTTGAATTCAAGTTCTTCTCTCGGTTGGCCTCTGTGAAAAGTGACTGCAGGCCTCTGTCCAGCCCTCTCTTGCAGCGCTCACCTGGTCTGGTTCCTTTTGAAATCCCGGACCCAGCCAGGCTCTGGGGCGAGGGCTGAGAGTGAGGGAGGGAAGCGGGAGAAGCCGTGTGTGTGTGTGTGTGTGTGTGTGTGTGTGTGTGTGTGTGTGTGTGCTGTTACAGGCACAGATCAGAATCCAGAGGGCACCTGCTGAGCTTCCTCAGTTCTCATGTTTGGGGGCAAAGAGGTGGATCAAGGACACACGGACAATGATAAAAACAGAGACAGGTTTTAAAGAATGAGAACGGACACTCTCTGGAATTGAAGTAGGCCAGAGAATCGGGCAGGTCTGAGTGTCAAAACCTCTGGGCCATGGAGAGTGTCTGCCCTTTATAGACCGACTGTTTGTATGCGCCCCCTCCCTAGCATTCAGCATTTAGAGATAGCAGGCTTGCTAGTGCGCAGCCGAAAGGTGGGGCTCTCTCCAGTCCTGGAAAGGTGGGGCTCTCTCCAGTCCTGGAAAGGTGGGGCTCTCTCCAGTCCTGGAAAGGTGGGGCTCTCTCCAGTCCTGGAAAGGTGGGGCTCTCTCCAGTCCTGGAAAGGTGGGGCTCTCTCCAGTCCTGGAAAGGTGGGGCTCTCTCCAGTCCTGCTCTCTATCAGCTTCCTACAGATGCCAGTTCTGATGCCTTTGGCCTCCTCTTTCATCCCATTCTCCTACTTCATCACGGAGGAGGCCGGCACTGTGGGTCACAGGGCTGCCTCGCACAGCTTCTCCAATAGGAGTACAGCTTACTTCTCACAAGCGACGCGTCTCCTAACAACGGCAGGGGAGAGTTTATCTATGGGTTGTCTCCTTCTGCCCATCAAGAGATTCAGAGTTGGGGGATTATCCACCACCGTTTCCAACCAGAGAGGAAGACGCTGCTCCGCAGGGCACAAGGGCAAGCAGGCTGCTCCCTCAGCCACATCTGAAATTAAAATGAAGGCCAGAGGGTGTGAACAGGGCAGGAAACATGGCTGCAGCGGTCTCCAGGAAGCAGCAATTCCTGTGCTCAGATGTGTGGCAGGGACGACACTCTATCCTTTGTTTTTGTGAGGCTCAGCACAGAATGAGACAATCGCTTCACTTCCCGCAAGGATCGGGTGGGCATGGGGAGATGTCCGGAAGCTCTCAAGCTGCTAATCTCAGATCTCCACTAATGGGCTGAGCAGTCCTGTGGCTGTCCCTGGGGGGAGGGGGCGGGGGTTACCAGAAGAAACCAGAGAAAGAGAGGGATGGAAAGGCAGGAAGGGAGGATCAGAGAGAAAACCCTTAATTAGTTAATCCTGCATAAAGGAACCGGGTGTCTCTCAACAACTGAATGTTCTATTTGCTACAAATAGAATTGCTTAAATGCAATACTGTAAAAAAAAAATTCCATCACAATTTAAAATTTCCCTTCAATTTTCTAAGCTAACATTAGGACGTTTTTAGACTGTGATGACCCTGGAAGGGAAACTGTGCAGGGCTGCCTCCTGCCTGGTTTCTGGTGATGCAGCTTTTGAAGGCAACTGAGAAAAGGTGCAGGTGGCAACGGTGGATGCCTTGGTGACCTGAAGAATGCCAGGCTGAGATGTGGGGAACTGGGGGCTTTAACAGCTAGTAACCCCAAATGGAACACCAGGCGTTTAGAACTGGCCTGGGTCTGACTCCATCAAAGACGTGATGGAGAAGATCCATCTACAGAGAAGACCCTTTATATGACATTTGGCTCATTTATGGGGAGTTTCCTTTATTTTTTTTCTTTTTCCTTTTTATTGGTTCTTTGTGATTTCCCATCATGCATCCCAGTCCCACTCACCTCCCTGTCCCCTTGTATCCACCCTACACACATACAACCTTCCTCCACAAAGAAAAAACATTTAAAACACTCACTGTGGACGCTGCAGTGCGTCACAGTGTGTCCCACAGTCCACCCTTCCGTCCAAACTTCCTCGCTTGCAAATGTTCATTGTGACAAGTCACTGGTCTGGTTCAAGATCTATGGCTTCTGCTACACTATCAGTTCTGGATCCTCACTGGGACTCCTCTCGGCTATCCTGTTGTTGCCTGTGTCATGGATCCTGCAGCGTTGGATCCAGTGTTGTAGCCAGCAAGGTACAGAGCCTGCTCTCCTGCTCTCGTGCCCCCAGGGACGACTCACCCGAACCCATGCCAGTAGGCCAGGTCTACTGTGCAGGGCCTGCTCTCCTGTTCTCATGACCCCAGAGCCAGCTCTCCCACCTGCCGTAGGTGGAGAAGGATGGAGTAGGAGGCCATCTCTCCCTTGTCTTGGCCACGGGACAGCAGACAAGCTTCGGGCCAACTCTCCCACGCTCACGCCCTCAGGGCCCACAAACCCTCACCCCTGCCACCAGGGTCAGCTCTACTATGCAGGGCTTGCTCTCCTGAGTGCTGCCACAGGTGAGGGGCTGGGCCAGCTCTTCTGCTCTCATGATCCTGGGGCCAGCTCTTTCACCTGCTACAGGTGGCAAAGGCAAAGAGGGGAGGGCATCTGGGGGAGTTTCCTGTAATGGGTAGAAGGGATGAGTACAAAATGTCATGTGAAAGACTGTCATTGAAAGATTCTGCCTCAAAATTTTATTTACCCCTAGAAAATCCTGCTTTAAAAGGCCAAAGCGCTACCATTTTGTAACTCTGTAATTCCTACCCTTTCTGACCCCTATTCCAGGAACTAGCTAACCACAAAGGTTATTCTGCATTCTATAGATAGTTGATGTTTGCCCAACCTATTGCAGAATGCAGTTAATCCATTTTGCGGAATGTAGTTAATCCACCTTGCAGAATGCAGTTTCTCCATCTTGTGGAATGCAGCTACACCTGGCCCTCAGGGATGAATTGCCTCATGATCTATGTGTAACTTCCTTATCTAACTTCCCCCAACCCCTCCCCCTTCTGTGATTTTTTTGGTTTCAAATACTCTTTGCGCCAGATACGCGGGATCGATCTCTGACCCTGCGCGGTTATGAATCGATCCCAGTATACTGGAACCCCAATAAAGACCTCATGTGATTGCAGCGAGACGGTCTTTGGCTGATTCTTTGGGCGTCGCTTTATCCCGAGACTTGAGTACGGGGGTCTCCCTATCTCGTGGGGTTCTCCCCATTTTAGAGATCTAACATTGGGGGCTCGTCCGGGATTTCGCGACCACCCTAAATCACCAAGACCCTCTTGGAGGTAAGATCCTGTCGTGTTCTGTCTGTCCGTTGTGTTTCTGCGTTTCTGCGTTTGTCTGAATTTCTGAGGCGCCAGATCTGGTACTTTTGGTTTGCAGTCACCTGTGCTCGTGAGAGCACAGGGCCCCCCATTTGGGAAGTCGGGGGTGTTACTAAACAGACGTGTTGAGGCGTAACTGACTGCCACCCCGGAAGACGTTCCAGGGGACTGGAGGGAGACCCGAGGACGCTCGGAATTCTCCCGTCGGGGTGCCGATGTGGACTTTGAAACTCTTGTAGAACCAAGAGACTTCAGGTCCCCTCGGCCGTCTGATTCTGTTTCTTTTTCTGGTGTGGGGATCCCACAGGAGGTGGGCCCTAGTTTCCTTGATATTTGTTTCTGTTTCCTTGATATCTTTGAGTGTTTTATTTGTGTTCTGTGTAACTCTGACGATGGGACAGGCTGTAAGTACTCCCCTTGGACGGACGTTAGATCACTGGACTGAAGTAAGGAAACGAGCTCATAATTTGTCTGTAGAGATAAAAAAGAAACCTTGGAGGACTTATTGTTCCTCTGAGTGGCCATCCTATGGTCTTGGCTGGCCACTGGAGGGAACACTAGATTTAACTGTCATTTCTGCTATCAAGGACATTGTTTTTCAGAAGGGACCGGGGTCGCACCCCGACCAAGTTCCTTATATTTTTGTTTGGGAAGACTTAGCCCAGGATCCTCCCTCCTGGCTTAAACCTTGGACACAAAAGACAAGGCCAGGCTCCCGAGTCCTGGCGGTCCAGCGAGACGGACCAAAAACGAGAGTAACCTCGGCGGAGCCCGAACCGCCTCGGAATTCTACGGCACCTCCAAAGATCTATCCCGAGATCGAGGAGCCTGCCCTCTGGGAAACTCCTCCACCCTACCGCTCCCCTCCACAGGGACCCCCACCTCCAGACCAGGGTGCAGCAGAAGGACCAGCCGCTGGGACACGCAGCCGGCGTGCTCAGAGTCCTGGGGGACCTGATTCAACTACAGCGTTGCCTCTGCGGGTCTACGGCCCCCCGGCTGGCTCTGGACAATTACAGCCCTTACAATACTGGCCCTTTTCATCCGCTGATTTATACAATTGGAAATCTAACCATGCCCCATTCTCTGAGAACCCCTCCAGTCTTACAGGTTTAGTGGAATCGCTGATGTTCTCTCACCAGCCAACTTGGGATGATTGCCAGCAGTTGCTGCAAGTTCTTTTCACTACTGAAGAAAGAGAGCGAATCCTTTTAGAAGCCCGAAAAAATGTCCCTGGTGAAAATGGGCAGCCGACCCAACTCCAGAATGAGATCGACGCTGGATTCCCCCTGAACCGTCCCAACTGGGAATATAATTCAATTGAAGGTAGGGAGAGGTTGTTGGTGTACCGCCGGGCTCTCGTGGCGGGTCTCAAAGGTGCCGGACGATGGCCCACTAATTTGGCCAAGGTAAGAGAAGTATTACAGGGAGAAACGGAGCCCCCTTCTGTCTTTCTAGAAAGGCTAATGGAAGCTTATCGGCGCTACACGCCTTTTGACCCCACGTCTGAGGGGCAGCAGGCAGCAGTAGCCATGGCCTTCATTGGGCAGTCAGCCTCAGATATACGCAAGCGGCTACAACGGTTAGAAGGGCTCCAAACCCTGTCGTTGCAGGATCTTGTTAGGGAAGCAGAGAGAGTTTACCTTAAAAGAGAAACGGATGAGGAGAGGAGAGAGAGAAAGAAGAAGGAGGCTGAAGAGAGGGAGAATAGAAGAGACAGGAGACAGGAATGGAATCTGACTAGAATTCTGGCCGCAGTAGTAAGTTACAAAGAAGAACAGACACAAGGCTCAGGGAGGCGACAGTCAGGGTACCTGGGCAACTCAGGGCTGAAGAAACCCCCTTGTTCAGGGGGAGGAGCTCGCCCACCGCTAGCCAAAGACCAATGTGCATACTGTAAAGAGAAGGGGCACTGGGCTCGAGACTGTCCCAAGAAAAGGGTGGGCCCCAGGACCCCTAAGGTCCTGGCCTTGGAGTCAGAAGAAGATTAGGGGAGACGGGGCTCGGACCCCCTCCCCGAGCCTAGGGTAACCCTAACAGTGGAGGGGACTCCTATGGATTTTCTTGTGGACACTGGAGCCGAATTTTCAGTTTTACAACAGCCTCTAGGAAAAACTAAGTCCCACCAGACAATAGTAATCGGGGCCACTGGGAAGAAACCATACTCATGGACCACTGATCGAAGAGTTGATCTCGGGAGAGGACAGGTCTCTCATTCCTTCCTTGTCATTCCCGAGTGTCCCACTCCTCTACTGGGACGAGACTTGTTAACTAAACTAAAAGCCCAGATCACCTTTGGTCCGAGGGGTCCATCAGTTCAGTGGTCACCACCTACTTCTATGATCTTGGCACTCAGATTAGAAGAGGAATATAGATTACATGAGACTCCCATCAAAGCAGCCATTAATGAGAGATGGTTGAAAGCCTTTCCTCAAGCATGGGCTGAAACAGGTGGAATGGGAAAGGCCGAGCAGGTGCCTCCTATAGTCATAACCATGAAGCCAGATGCCACCCCTATTGGAGTCAGGCAGTATCCGATGAGCAGAGAGGCCAGAGAAGGAATCAGGCCTCATATTCAGAGACTACAAAGACTAGGCATACTAGTACCTTGCCAGTCCCCATGGAATACCCCTTTGCTACCTGTGAAGAAACCGGGGACTAATGATTATCGACCTGTTCAGGACTTGCGGGAGGTCAACAAGAGAGTTCAGGACATACATCCCACTGTACCTAATCCATATAATTTGCTCAGTTCACTCCCACCCGAGAGACAATGGTACACTGTTCTTGATTTAAAAGATGCTTTCTTCTGCTTGAGACTATACCCCACCAGTCAAGCCATCTTCGCCTTTGAATGGAGAGACCCGGAATCAGGACAAACTGGGCAGCTGACCTGGACCCGCCTACCACAAGGATTCAAGAATTCTCCTACCATCTTCGATGAGGCCCTACATCGGGACCTAGTGCCTTTCAGGTCAGGTAACCCCCAACTATCTCTGGTTCAGTACGTAGATGACTTACTTCTTGCAACGACCACCCGACAAGAGTGCCAGGAAGGGACTGAGAGACTGTTGCTAGAGTTGGGGAAATTAGGGTATAGGGCTTCAGCAAAAAAAGCCCAAATTTGCCAGACTGAAGTTACTTATCTCGGCTACACCCTTAAGGAAGGCAAAAGATGGTTAACAGAGGCACGGAAAAAGACTGTGATGCAGATACCAGTCCCCACCAGCCCCAGACAAGTTAGAGAATTCCTGGGGACGGCTGGCTTCTGTAGACTGTGGATACCGGGGTTTGCTACTCTAGCTGCCCCCCTGTACCCTCTCACCAAAGAGACTGGAAATTTTACCTGGACTCCAGCTCATCAGGAGGCCTTTGAGAAGATCAAACGGGCCTTATTAGAGGCACCCGCCTTAGCTTTACCAGACTTGACCAAGCCCTTCATCCTATACGTAGATGAACGGGCAGGGGTCGCCCGAGGGGTTCTCACCCAACCCATAGGCCCATGGAAGCGGCCAGTAGGTTACCTATCTAAGAAGCTTGATCCGGTGGCCAGTGGCTGGCCGACCTGTCTCAAGGCTATAGCAGCTGTGGCTCTGCTCCTCAAGGATGCAGATAAACTAACTTTGGGACAATCAACGACCATAGTAGCCCCCCATGCCCTTGAAAGCATCATACGTCAACCCCCTGACCGGTGGATGACGAATGCTCGCATGACCCACTACCAAAGCCTGCTACTGACGGAGAGAGTGACTTTTGCGCCCCCGGCTACCTTAAACCCTGCCACACTGCTGCCGGACTCCGATGACTCAGCGCCCATACACCAATGCCTTGATATCCTGGCAGAAGAGACTGGGACTCGCAGAGACCTTACAGATCAGCCATGGCCAGGATGTCCCAACTGGTACACCGATGGGAGCAGTTTCATAGTGGAAGGTAAGAGAAGGGCCGGGCGGCGGTAGTGGACGGCAAACAGGTCATCTGGGTCAGTAGCCTGCCAGAAGGGACCTCTGCTCAGAAAGCTGAACTCATCGCGCTCATCCAGGCCCTGAGACTGGCAGAGGGTAAGAGCATCAACATCTACACGGACAGCAGGTATGCTTTTGCCACGGCTCATGTGCATGGGGCTATTTACCAACAGAGAGGGCTGCTCACCTCGACTGGGAGAGAGATTAAAAACAAAGAAGAAATCTTAAGTCTGTTAGAAGCTATTCACCTGCCTAAGAAACTGGCCATCGTGCATTGCCCTGCCCACCAGAAAGGGCAAGATGCAATAGCCAAAGGAAATCAGATGGCTGATCTGAGTGCAAAGCAAGCAGCTCAGGGAGCCATGATTCTGACAATACAAAAGCAGCCTAAAACTCTGAGGGAGATCAGCTTTAATTACACACCAAAAGATTTGGAAGTGATAGAGGGACTTCAGCTTGCCGCAGAATGGACCCCCCAGGGAGTTGCTAGAACTAATGAGGGAAAAGCAGTTCTGCCATATGAAGAAGGAAAGAGATATGTTACCCACCTACATCGACTCACCCATTTAGGGACTAAGAAACTAAAAGACCTCATCCATGAATCTGAATATTTCATCATGGGACTGTCTGATATCGTGCATGACTCTGTAACCAACTGTCGGGCTTGCGCCCTAACTAACGCAGGACATCACGTAGGCCCTCCGGGAAAATGGCTAAGAGGAGACCGTCCTGGAGCCCACTGGGAAATAGACTTCACTGAAGTTAAGCCTACTAAATATGGTAACAAATATTTACTAGTTTTCATAGACACTTTTTCAGGATGGGTCGAAGCTTTCCCCACGAAATCAGAGACTGCTAACGTAGTAGCTAAGAAGATCCTTGAAGAAATCTTCCCAAGATTCGGAATCCCTAAGGTAATAGGTTCTGACAATGGCCCTGCCTTCGTTGCCCAGGTAAGTCAGGGACTAGCGGCACAACTGGGGATAGATTGGAAATTACATTGTGCTTATAGACCCCAGAGCTCAGGACAGGTAGAGAGAATGAATAGAACTCTAAAAGAGACCTTAACCAAATTAGCCATTGAGACCGGCGGGAAGGACTGGACAACCCTCCTTCCCTTCGCCTTGTTCCGAGTCCGGAACACCCCTGGCCACTTCAAACTTACCCCCTTTGAACTCCTGTTCGGAGGACCACCTCCCTTGACTGAGGCAGGAGGCATAGTTGATCCTGATGCTTCTCTTTCTCAACCCCTCCTAGCCCGACTGAAAGCTCTTGAACTGGTCCGCAAGGGTGCGTGGGAACAACTCAAGGAGATCTACAAACCAGGGACCCTCGATACTCCACACCCTTTCCAAGTGGGAGACCTAGTCCTGGTCCGACGCCATCGTGCCGGTACTCTGGAACCTCGCTGGAAGGGACCCTACCTCGTCCTTCTGACCAGTCCCACTGCGCTAAAAGTCGAGGGCATCTCAACTTGGATCCACGCCTCCCACGTCAAGGCCGCACCACCCGCTGCCCAAGATGAATCCTGGAAGTTGGAAAAGACTGATAATCCTCTTAAGCTGCATCTACGGCGGCTGCCTGGCAAGCCCAAGGAACAATAACCCCCATCAGCCGATGACCCTCACCTGGCAGGTATTGTCCCAAGCCGGAGACCCCATCTGGAGCATCTCTAAGGTGACTCCTCCCTGGACCTGGTGGCCTTCCCTGTACCCGGACATCTGTAAGTTGGCATTTGGGGCCCCTGCAAACTGGGATATGGAAGGATATTCTGACCCCGATATGAAGGCCCCCAACGTCCCCTCACCGCCAGGGCGTTATGGTCTAGACCCCTGGGGAGGGTGTGGACACCCTTCCCGAAGGAGCCAATTAAGAACCTTGCCTTTTTATATATGCCCAGGATTCCATCGGGCAGTGGCCTTGAACCCCACGTGTGGTGGGGGAAGCTATTTCTTCTGTAAAAATTGGGGGTGTGAGACTTCAGGAAACACATACTGGAACCCCACCTCCTCATGGGATTATATCACTGTCACAGCTAACTATTCTAGACATGAAACAGGGAGCCAGGGATGGACTTACAAGCCTGAGTGTGAAAATTGGTGTCTCCCCTTAAAGATCAGTTTTACTGAGCCAGGCAAGAATCAGAGAGGTTGGACCAATGGATATACCTGGGGACTTAGACTTTATAAAGAAAGATTTGATGACGGTCTCTTCCTACGCATTAGGCTCAAGGTCACTAGCATACCTCCCGTCGCTATAGGACCTGACCATGTTATAGTTGAGCAGGGACCCCCTAAAGAACCTCTTCCCCCCCTTCAAAAAGGGTTTTACCCTCACCTCTGCCCCCCTCAATAATTGAGGCAGTTCCCGCTGAGGAAGGAGTGCCCACTGCTCTTCAAACAACCTTCCCAACCACTCTGTCCCCCACTACAGGTGACAGACTCTTTAGCCTCATACAAGGAGCCTTTTCAGTACTAAACGTCACCAATCCTGAGGCTACTGAGTCTTGCTGGCTCTGCTTAGCCATGGCTCCACCCTATTATGAAGGAATAGCGGTGTTGGGTCAAATTATTTACACTTCAGACCACACCCAGTGCCGTTGGGGCACTCAGAGCAAACTCACCCTTACTGAAGTTTCAGGGTCCGGAATCTGCTTAGGATGCGTGCCCCCTACTCATCAGCATCTCTGCAATCAGACCTTACCTGTTAATACTGCTCAGGATACCCAATATCTACTCCCTTCCAATGATAGCTGGTGGGCCTGCAGCACCGGGCTCTCCCCTTGCGTCTCTACTTCAGTTTTTAACCAATCTAAAGATTTCTGTGTCATGGTTCAGTTAGTTCCTCGTATCTACTATCATCCTGAGGAAACTCTGTTACAGGCATATGATAACTCTCCCTCCAGGATTAAAAGAGAACCTGTCTCGCTTACTTTAGCTGTTATGTTAGGATTAGGTCTAGCCGCTGGCGTTGGTACTGGCTCTGCTGCTCTAATTAGGGGCCTATAGACCTCAAACATGGCCTCGATAACCTCTGAGCCGCCATGGACACTGACCTCAGAGCCCTCCAGGACTCCGTCTCCAAATTAGAAGACTCGCTAACCTCATTATCTGAGGTAGTACTCCAAAATAGAAGGGGTCTTGATTTATTGTTTCTTAAAGAAGGAGGTCTTTGTGCTGCCCTAAAGGAAGAATGTTGCTTCTATGTAGACCATTTGGGCGCTATACGGGACTCCATGAAAAAACTCAAAGAGAGACTGGACAAAAGACAGTTAGAGCGTCAAAATAACCAAAACTGGTATGAAAGTTGGTTTTCTAAATCCCCTTGGATGACCACCTTGTTTTCTGCCCTCATGGGACCCTTATTGATTCTTTTGCTACTTCTCACCATAGGACCCTACATAATTAATCGATTGATTACTTTTATTCGTCAGCGTGTCAGCGCCATTCAAGTCCTAGTGCTCCACCAACAATATCAGCGGCTCCAGTCAGATCAATTAGAACCAGATGAAGTTGAGACAAACATTTAGTTCTAAGGTTAGAACTACCTCCTAGAGAGAGTGGGGGATGAAAGATTCTGCCTCAAAATTTTATTTACCCCTAGAAAATCCTGCTTTAAAAGGCCAAAGCGCTACCATTTTGTAACTCTGTAATTCCTACCCTTTCTGACCCCTATTCCAGGAACTAGCTAACCACAAAGGTTATTCTGCATTCTATAGATAGTTGATGTTTGCCCAACCTATTGCAGAATGCAGTTAATCCATTTTGCGGAATGTAGTTAATCCACCTTGCAGAATGCAGTTTCTCCATCTTGTGGAATGCAGCTACACCTGGCCCTCAGGGATGAATTGCCTCATGATCTATGTGTAACTTCCTTATCTAACTTCCCCCAACCCCTCCCCCTTCTGTGATTTTTTTGGTTTCAAATACTCTTTGCGCCAGATACGCGGGATCGATCTCTGACCCTGCGCGGTTATGAATCGATCCCAGTATACTGGAACCCCAATAAAGACCTCATGTGATTGCAGCGAGACGGTCTTTGGCTGATTCTTTGGGCGTCGCTTTATCCCGAGACTTGAGTACGGGGGTCTCCCTATCTCGTGGGGTTCTCCCCATTTTAGAGATCTAACATCATCATCCTTGTTTTAACCTGTAAGTGCTGTAATCAATCAATCAATCAATCAATCAATCAATACAATCAATCAATCGATTGATCAGTCAGTCAGTCCATCAGTCAGTCAGTCATCAGTCAGTCAAACAGACAAACCAGACAAACAATGGTATAGAGGCTGGAGAGGTGGCTTAGCAGTTAAGACTATTTGTTGCTCTTGCAGAAGACCTAGGTTTGATTACCAGAATCCTCATGGTGCCTAACAAACTGCCTTTAACTTCAATTCCAGGAATCCATCAACCTCATCTGGCTTTCAAGGATACCAGGCACTCAAGGTACACACGTACACACACACACACACAAACACACACACACACACACACACACACACACACAAGGGGGGGCAAAACCACTCACATACAAATCTTTTAAATTTTTCTTTAAAAACCATAGAATAGAGATTTGCTTATTTGTTTGTTTGTTTATTGAGATGGCATCTCATGTGTCTCAGGCTGACCTGGAACTTGCAATGTAGCCTTGTTTCTACCTCCTGACAGATAGGATTACAGATCTGCCCTACCACACTAGGTTTATGTAGTGCTGGTAACGGGACCTCAGGTGTTGTGCAGTCTAGGTAAGCATTTCACTAACAGTGGCATTCACAGCTCATACTGGAGAATCTGTAAGGGCAAACTTTATTCTTACAGCTCTAGAGGCTGTGACTGAGTAGCATTTGGTGTCTGGTAAAGGTTGCTCTCTGCTTCTAAGCTGGCATCTCACTGCTGTGTCCTCATGTGGTAGAAGAGTGGCACAGACCATATTCCCTTGAACCCTCTTTTTTTCTAATTTATTAGTTTTTGAGAGGTTCACACAGTGTGTTTTGGTCCAACTCAGCTCTTCCTCAGCTCTTATTATCTATCATACCCAACTATGATCCATTGAGATGCAATAATCAGTGGCCTGGAAAGATAAGCCGGCTGGTGCAATAGTTGGTAACCATCACAGGAGAAGCCAAACACTTTCCAATTAGGTCTAAGTCCCATCCCACATGGTACCATTATCAGGCCAAGGACTATGGCTAGACAGGTCAGAAGGCCTGTGTGTGTGTGTGGGGGGTGGGGTGGGAGAGAGTCTACGGTTATGCTGCTAAGTGCATATAGGGTTAAACTGATTCCTGATTATTCATAGGACGCTTTAAAGGTCCTAATTCCACCTAGAAGGCAACACCATTCCGCCAATTCATTTTTTCTTCTTCTTCAACCTCCCAAACTCTACCAGCTAGCTTCACACCGTACCTGGACTCCATATTAAATCACAGTCTTGCAATAAGCAAAGAGAGGAACAGAGAAGTCTTAGCCGCTGCGGCTGATTTTAAGCATATAAAATTTTATTTGCAGAGAGGCACACTGGCTGCTTTTTATTCATTCTGAGCTCTTTTTCTGAAACAGAATGTCACTGTCATAGAAACTGCAGAGTTGTTTATTTATTTTATATGTATTTATTTTTTTTTGAAGCCTTGCTTTGTAGCCCAGGCAGAGTTCAGTTTGGTGATCTTTCTATTTTAACTGTTTAAGTGCTGGGATTATGGGTGCGTGCCTGCCACCCACTGTGGAAGCTGCAGACTTTTAAAACATGAGCCTGCCTACGCGGCTATAACAAAGTGTCTGGGGATGGGTACTTCCCCAGAACAGAATGTCATTTACTTACAGTTCTGGAGGCTGGGGAGTCCAAAAGCAAGGTGACAGAAAACTAAGGCTCAGCCTCTTCACTTCTAAGATTATATATATATTTGAGACAGAATTTCTCTGTATAGCTCTGGCTGTCCTGGAACTCACTCTGTAGACCAGGCTGGCCTCAAACTCAGAAATTCTCCTGCCTCTGCCTCCCAAGTGCTGGGATTAAAGGTGTGCACCACCACTGCCCGGCCCTAAGATAATATCTTGAAATCCTGCATTTTATGGAGGAGAGAAAAGAATGGCAGACAAGGGAAGAAAGAGTCAGACACAGCGCAAGGCCTCTTTTGAAAAAGTTTTAATCTCATTCACCAGCGGGGTGACTTTGTGGCTCAGTCACAAAGGCCTATCTCTTTAAAAATATTTAAATTTTTTAAAAAAAGTTGTGGGCGGCCGCGCTGGGACCCGGACTCCGCGCCAGCACCCCCTTGCCGACGGCTCCGCCACCATGGAGGACATGAATGAGTACAGCAACATAGAGGAGTTCGCAGAGGGATCCAAGATCAACGCGAGCAAGAACCAGCAGGATGACGGTTGTAGACTGCACAATTAAAACAGACCCAGTCACTGGCAGATCGAGAGGATTTGGATTTGTGCTTTTCGAAGATGCTGCTAGTGTGGATAAGGTTTTGGAACTGAAAGAACACAAACTGGACGGCAAATTGATAGACCCCAAAAGAGCCAAAGCTTTAAAAAGGAAGGAACCCCCTAAAAAGGTTTTTGTGGGTGGATTGAGTCCAGATACTTCAGAAGAACAAATTAAAGAATATTTTGGAGCCTTCGGAGAGATAGAAAATATTGAGCTTCCCATGGATACAAAAACAAACGAAAGAAGAGGACTCTGTTTTATCACATATACAGATGAAGATCCAGTAAAGAAACGGTTAGAAAGCAGATACCATCAGATAGGTTCTGGGAAGTGCGAAATCAAAGTTGCACAACCCAAAGAGGTGTACAGGCAGCAGCAGCAGCAACAGAAAGATGGCAGAGGGGCAGCAGCTGGCGGAAGAGGAGGTGCTAGGGGCCGCGGAAGAGGTCAGGGCCAACACTGGAACCAAGGATTTAATAACTATTATGATCAAGGATATGGAAATTATAATAGTGCCTATGGTGGTGATCAGAACTATAGTGGCTATGGCGGCTATGATTATACTGGGTATAACTATGGGAGCTATGGATATGGACAGGGATATGCAGACTACAGCGGTCAGCAGAGTACTTACGGCAAGGCGTCCCGCGGGGGCGGCAATCACCAGAACAATTACCAGCCCTACTGAAGGAGACACTGGGAGTGCAGCGGGAACTTCATTGCAGGCCGTGTGTCACCCTGACCACGTCTATCTCTGGGGGTCGCACGTTGCGGGCAGAGCGCAAGGCATACACCAGAAAACGCTGTCCTGTGGAGGTGTAAAGAAACCATCTTACAGGACGACATTGAAGATTACTTGATCTTCTGTTGACCTAAGATGATTATTTTGTAAGAGACTCTGTAGTGACATGGCACACTTGTGCCGACTGTATATAGCTGCGATTAGTTCCTTTCTTCACTTTGTCCTTTGCTACCTGTGTTATGACTCGGTGTGGATTTGTGTTTATACAAACTTTTATTTGTGTGGTTTCCTGTTAAACCTCAAATAAATGCTTCCTTCTGTGATTAAAAAAAAAAAAAGTTGTGGGCTGGACATCCCCGTGGTTGAGAACACGTGTTGGACATCCCCGTGGCTGAGAACACGTGTTGGACATCCCCGTGGTTGAGAACACGTGTTGGACATCCCCGTGGCTGAGAACACGTGTTGGACATCCCCGTGGCTGAGAACACGTGTTGGACATCCCCGTGGTTGAGAACACGTGTTGGACATCCCTGTGGTTGAGAACACGTGTTGGACATCCCCGTGGTTGAGAACACCTGATGCTTTTACAGAGGATCCAGGCTCAATTCCCAGGATCCACAATGGCTCACAGCCGTCTACGACTGCAGTTCCAAGGGATCTGGTGCCTTCTCCTAACCTGTGAAGGCCTACATGTGGTGCATAGATGTACATGCACGCAAAACGCTCTGACACACGCCATGTGTGCTTTTGGTGCCCATGGCGGCCAGAAGCAGGTATTGGATCATCTAAAACTGGAGTTGCAGGCAGTTATGACCTCTTATGTAGGCACTTTAACAAACCCAGCAAGAACAGCAAGTGTGTTTAACTGCTGAGCCATCTCCACAGCTCTAAGACCTACCTCTTTTTATTTTTTTTAAGATTTATTTATTTTTATTTTATACAACGGTGTTTTGATTGCATGTATGTCTGTGTGAAGGTGTCAGATCCCCTGGAACTGGAGTTATAGACAATTGTGACCTTCCAGGTGGTTGCTGAGAACTGAACCCCGGGTCCTCTGGAAGAGCGGCCAGTGCTCTTAACCGCTGAGCCATCTCTAACCCAAGGCCCATCTCTTAATACCATCACATTGGCTGCCAGGTTTCAGTGCCTGAGTTTTGGGAGAGGCACACTCACCCACAGCTAGGCAATGGCTGTAGGAGAGAGATGAAACCATTCGGGCTGGTTTTCCATCAGCTTAAATCAAGACCAAAGTCCTTTGAGTGGCAAGCATCCCCCAGATCCTGCCTCTGCCTTTCTTGCCACTTTTCCCTTCAACCACCACTTGCCCTTGAAAGCTTTTCTGCTGCTTATAGGACAAGGGCATAATTACTGCCGGGCCTTGCTCCCGCTGGCCATGGGTGCCACCGGTGCAGCCTTGCTCCCGCTGACCATGGGCGTCACTGGTGCAGCCTTGCTCCCGCTCTCTATGGACATCACTGCTGCACAGCCTTGTTCCTGCTCTCTATGGACTTGGGCATCATCGACCTTCTCCATGTTTTCCCTTAAGGCCTCTAATGGGGAACTGGTCATGCGGAAAGTCCTCAGCAAGAGTTTGTTAAACAAATGAGATGTGACTGGATTCCTCCTGCACAGGATCATTCAGACATGTCTAGTTCCTCCTGCTTCTTGGGAACTTTTCTTTGGGCATGGATTTTCAGTAACATAAGAAAACTGCTCTTTTTAAAATTAGCATGCAATTCTGGCTCCTGCCCACTCCAGAGCTTCAGGAGGAAGCTTTCTTTGAGGAAAGAAAAAAGAGAAAGAAAGAAAGAAAGAAAGAAAGAAAGAAGGAGGAAGGAAGGAAGGAAGGAAGAAGTCAGTCAGTCTAGCCCAATTGGCATGCTCCAGGACAATAAGAGACTCTTGTCTGGAGGCGGGCAGAGGTGGACAGCACATGAGGAATGGCACTATGTAGTCTGGGCTCTGAATGAGAAGGGCCCCTGTAGGCTCATAGATTTGAAAGTTTGGTTCCTTGTCTTAGTCAGGGTTTCTATTCATGCACAAACATGATCAAGAAGCAAGTTGGGGAGGAAAGGGTTTGTTCAGCTTACACTTCCACACTGCTGTTCACCACCAAAGGAAGTCAGGACTGGAACTCAAGCAGGTCAGGAAGCAGGAGCTGATGCAGAGGCCATGGAGGGATGTTCCTTACTGGCTTTCTCAGCCTGCTCTCTTATAGAACCCAAGACTACCAGCCAGGATCACTACCAGCCCCCTTGATCACTAATTGAGAAAATGCCCCACAGCTGGATCCCATGGAGGCACTTCCTCAAGGGAAGCGCCTTTCTCTGTGATAACTCCAACCTGTGTCAAGTTGACACACAAAACCAGCCAGTACTGGTTGGTGGAACTATTTGGGAAGAATCAGGAGGTGTGGCTTTGTTGGAAGAGGTGTGGCTTTGTTGGAGGGGTGTGGCTTTGCTGGAGGGGATGTGGCTTTGTTGGAGGGGGTGTGGCTTTGTTGGAGGAGGTGTGGCTTTGTTAGAGGAGGTGTGTCATTGGCACTGTCATGTGGTAATTGGTGATTAGTCTTATGCAGATCTATGATGATAAAGGGCAAACAGTAAAAAGAAATATAAAATGTACAGTTTGAAGTAAAAAAGAACACTAGGAAATTCAATGTCAGAGTCAAGGCCCATGCTGAAATAGATAAAGGTGCTTGATGTGAAACCACAAAGGGAGAGGTGCCCTCAGTGCAAGACCCACCCAGATAACCTGTAAGATGGACAGGCCGGAGAATTTTCTGCTTCAGAAAAATCAATAAAGAAAGGCTTCTACAAATGTGATTCAAGGAATGGACCAGGTTCTGTCCCAAGTGGACTAAACTGGACACTGTTGTCCATGAGGTTCTGGCTTTAGAGTCACTAAGGATGTGAAAATAAAAGTGTTATAGAATTTTCCTCCACAGTTAAGGAGAGCCAGTGAGGCCTGGTGTGAGGCAGGGGAGTTCCAGTACAAGAGGCTCTAAGAGGTCCTAGCATGAAACTATGAAAGTGAAGCCTTGATTGTTCTGGAGATCCCACGATATGGGAGATACCAGAGACATCTGTCAATGAGAGCTGTGCAGTGGGGGGTGGGGCAGCCAAGTGTGTTGCACTCAGCAAAGCTGAAAGGGAGAAGCCATCCAAGCCCTTTGACACCAGATATGGAGCAACAGGATTTGGAGTTTGTACTGCTGGGTTTTGGTCTTGCTTTGATTCAATATTTCTTCACTAGGTCCCTCTTCCTTCTTTTCAGAATGTCTTAGTTCGGTTTACTATTGCTGCAATGAAACCCTGTAGCCAAAGAACGTGGGGAGGAAAGGATTTATTTGGCTTTTGCTTTTACATAACAGTTCATCATGGGAAGAAGTCAGGACAGAAACCTACACAAGGTAGAAGCCTGGAGGCAGGAGCTGGTGCCGAGGCCACGGAGGGGTGCTGCTTATTTGCTTGCTCCCCATGGCTTGCTTTGCCAGCTTTCCTACAGAGCCCAGGACCACCATCCCAGGGATAGCCCCACCTACAATGAGCTTGGCCTCCCCCTCAATCACTAATTAAGGAAATCCCCTACAGAGTTGCCCACAGCACAAATTTATTGAAGCATATTCTCAATTGATGTTCTCTCCTCTCTGATGACTCTTGTTTACTTCAAGTTGACATTAAACTAGCCAGCACAGAATGGCAATATATATTTTGTGCCTTAGTATGGTGAAAGCATGTAATTTGCTTTTAGCTTTTGATTATACAGGGAGTTACCATGAAGAGATTCCCCTTGAGTCTCTGAAGAGACTTTGGACTTTTAAATACTGTTGAGACTATAACAGACAGTGAGGTCTTTTGAAATTGGACCTATATTTTGCATTATGAAATGATCACAAGTCTGTGGGGTCCACAAGGGAACAGAATGTGGTGGCTTGAAGAGAATGGTCCCTTTAGGCTTGTACATTTGAATGTTTGATCCTCTGTTGGTGGAATTACTTGGGAAGGGTTAGGAGGCGTGGCCTTGTCGGAGAAGGTGTATGTCACTGGGGGCAGGATTTGAGATTTTAGAAGTCCACTCCATCCCAGTAGCTCTCTCTGTCTGAATCATGGCTGTTGTGTCAACATGGCAAGTTCTGGCTACTGCTCTAGAGCCATTCCTGCTGCACGCTGCCATGTTCCCCTCTATGATGGGTTTGGACTCTCTGAAACTGTAAGCCTCAAATAAACTCTTCTATAAGTTGCCTCGGTCATGGCGTCTTATCATAGCAATAGGAAAGTAAGACAGCATTCAAATGTACCCTGAGCAACATGCACACACCCTCCAGATAGAGAGAGACAGTGAGACAGAAAGACAGAGTCAGAGAGACAGACACACACACAGAGGCAGAGAAGAGACATAGACATGGATCAATCTTCTTCCCATGTAGAGTGGGAGGGAAAAGCGGTGTGTGACTGAGGAAGAGTACTAGATCCACCAGACAAAGGAGGTCTCTGCTGTTAAAGGTTTCTAAGGAAGTTCAAGGAAGCAGGCTTAGTTCGTAAGGTGACCTACATACCCTACAGGGCATGTTGCCTTGGACTATGTGACTAGAGCCACATCTGCACTGGGCACCGGATGCAGCTGGTCAGTGTGCAACTGCCGTTAGGCTGCTTCAGATTCTGGGCGGGCGGGCTTGGGTTTGCGCCCCACCCTCCTTCATCTCCAAGGGGCTGGGCTCTGCTCTCAGGCTTCGCTGCTTTGGGCTGGGAAGGCCTGGGTCCTCTCACAGTGACGACACCCCCACCTTTAGCACAGTAGAATGTTATGAGAAACCACATTGTTAGCCTTTAAAAATAGGAGCTGAAACAAAAACAATCTCCATCTAGGATCCAAAGGAGTCAGAAACAACAGGAAATGCTTTGGAGAACAGACCTACTTTGCCCTTACGTTTGCTAAGAGGAAAGCCTAAACCGTTCTTACAGTACTGATCTTTACCCTGCCGCCGGGTCTGATTCAACCTCTGGTTGCCTTGAAGGAGAACAGCATCCCTTCTGTTATTAAGTCGCAGTCAAGTAGGGATGGGCTTCTGATCCTTTTAAAAAGGCGAGTGTAATAGGGAGAGATTAGAGGTTCTTGGAGGAGGCTGTCTGCCCCAGAGGCAATCACTCTCAACCCAGCTCCACCTGGCTGTGCAAACATCTGTTTAAAAAAAGACTAGGTGGCTCAGAAAACCCTCGAGATCTGTGGGGAGCCCAAATTATGCCAAAGCCCAGGTTCCCGGTTTGAAAAACAAAAGAGAAAGACCCATAGGTGAGAAAAGAAGATAACTTCTGGAGAATGGGAACTCGTGGGTGTTTGTTTCATTATTCAAGGTCTTATACGTAGAGGAAGGATATTATTTTCAGCTGTTCGAGCTCATGTCATAGAAGAGTGGTCCCAGGGGCAGGTCAGGGTCGGAGAGAGGCTGAATTCTGTGTAGACTTGGGAAAGAAGAGGTACACAAGCAGTTCGGTGGGCAGAGAGGGCTTCTATGGACCACCTAAAGGACAGGTGACCCTTAACAGGTGATACTTTTCTGACCTGCAAATTTTATATTGTATAGCCAGAAATTTGAAGTTGAAATTTGAAGTCCTCTGTGGCTACCAGTATGACAGCACTTCCGGTTGGGAAGCTGGTTCTCTGTGGGGCAGGGGCCCTGCGGGGCGGGGGCGGGAAGAGGAGGGCTGAAGAGCTCTAGCAGGAGGGTCTGCTGGCCTTCAGCCCCTCCCTCCCACCCTCTCCCTGCAAAGGAGGCTCATTTCCCAGGAGTGTTCCCATGAGTTCGTTTCCAAGGCCAGACGTCCTTTCCACACAGATCCTTTTTATCACCATGGAGACCATCTGCAGCTCCGACCAATCACAAGTCTGAGCAGCAGGCACCATGACAACCTGTGGGGGCTGAAAAGAGCTCCAGAACACCTCAAAGACCAAATCCATGACAGCAATCCAATCTGGAGATGCAGTGATTCTCACAAGTGTGGTCGGGGAAGGGCAGCCGCCTCCCTCTGAGAGTGAGCTGGTGCCCTGCGGGGGCACAGCCAGCCCGCCTGGTGGGCTGAGGTCCTGGGCTGCCAATGCCAGTCAGCTTCATTTCGTCTGATTTCATGTCTTGCTTTTTTTTTCTGGCTAGGCCAGCTAATAGAAACCCGGAGAGATGGCAGAGAATGATCAAACGACTCTGGGGCAGGGACAAGAAGCAACATTCCCCTGGGAGACCACCTGCTACTGAACAAGTACTTGTTGCTAGGTTGCTGTCTTAGCAGCAGGACTTGCTTGTAGAAGGAGGCCAGAACCCTGTCACATCCTCCCTTGTGGATCTCAGCATCGCCTCCCACCTACTGGTGTGTACCTGGCAAGGGCAGACCTGGCGACTTCAGTGTTAGTGTAGCTGGTTCTGGTGCAGAGCTGGCTAGGAGCCTTGCCTGCCCGTCCCTCCTAGGCTTTCTCCTACCCTGTGCTTCCTGTTGGGCCCTCCGGTGTTCTTACATCATCTGTCCTTGGTGTCTCTCCCATATCCTTCACCCAGGAGGGTCAAAGAGGAACAGAGTGGTACTGAGATCTGCTTGTTTCTGGTGGAGGGAGGGGCTTAGGATAGCCACAGACACGGCTAAAAGCTTATGCTCTGCTGGGGCTGTTCTCATGGAGACCACATCTCAGGAAGGGCGAGTGGCCTGCATGCGTGTCCCTCACAGCTAACCAGATGGCTGGATTTTCACAACAGACACAAGTCATATCTCTCTGGTCTAGAGGGCTGTTCCAGTTTGCTTTTCTGTTTCTATGCTTAAATACTATGACCAAAAACAACTTGGGGAGAAAAGCCTTCCCCCATATCCTTCCAGGTCCCAATGCATCACTGAGGGAATTAAGGGAAGGAACCCAGGGCCGGAACTCAGGGGTAGGAACCAGACAGGAGTGCTGATGTGGGGTGTCTTAGTTGGTTTTTTATTGCTGTGAAGAGATGCTATGACCAAGGCTACTCTTAGAAAGACAAACGTTTAATTGTTCTGGCTTACAGTTTCGGAGGTTTTGTCCATTATTGTCATGTCAGGGAACCTGGCTTCGTGCAGGCAGACATGGTGTTAGAGGAGAGTTCTATATCTTGATCGGAAGGCAGCAGAAGGACTGTCTCATTGGGCATAGCTTGAGCATAGGAGACCTCAAGCCCTGCTCCCACACTTTCCTCCAACAAGGCCAGACCTCCTAATAGTGCCACTCAGCTATGGGCCAAGCACACACACACACACACACACACACACACACACACACACACGAGGCTATGGGGGCTGTATCTATTCAAACCACCTCACCAGGCGACTCCAAGTTGTGTTGTCTTAACAAGAAAAACTAACCAGTATGAGGATCAACCTCTCTCTGGCTTAGTTTTCTCACTTTAAAACTTAAAAAAAAGAAAATGCGTTTGGGTGTTTCGCCTACAGTCATGTCTGTGCACCGCGTGTATGCCTGGTGCCCACAGAGGCCAGGAAGAGTGTGTCAGATCCTCTGAACATGGAGTTTCAGGCAGGGAGTCAAACTCAGGTCCTCTGGAAGAGCAGCCAGGTCTCTTAACTGCTGAGGCATTTGTCCAGCCCCAGCTCAGTTTTCTTACGTGTAAAATGGGAAGAAACTCTTAAGGCTGTAGGAGCATGAAGTGGATGGGTGCAGGAGCCTGACTTAGGGTATATGTTAGCCGCTATGACAATAAGTTCTTCCACGTGAAGCCACACCCCACTATTCATCTTCTGTAAGCAGCCCACTCCCAAGGGTATTGCTGGTCCCTCACCTGCTGGGCTGAGAGGCAGCCTCCGCCTGCCCTTGTCAGTGTGCATTGAGTGTCTGAGGTGCTCAGGCTTCGTATCATCCTGTTCTACCCCAGCTCGACGCACTTCTCGGTGCTCTGAGCTAGTGGGCTTTCGTCTTACCCTTCTGTAAAGAGAGCGTCTCTCCGGCCTTCCTTGTATTGGGGGTTTGCTCCTCCACTGTTAAATCTGTCTCACAGACTCCTCCATACTCTGTCCCCCAGCACAGAGCACAAACTTCTGACTGCTAGCCGCCGACCCTGTAAGTCTGCATATAGTCAAAATGTCAGCTCTTTGCACGGATCTCTGTCCGAACCCTGCTGGTCGCACCTTCGTGTTTTCCCCTGTCCTAACAATCCCCGCAGTCGGAAGCCTCGTCTCCTCTCTGTAGGATGGAATAAGAACATCTACCTCTGGGGTGTGGTAAGCGTTAAGTAGGATGGCGCCTTGGAGGCTCTCAATATGGGGCTGGGAATAAAGCAACTTGTTTGTTTTATTTATTTATCTTATTTATTTACTTGGTGAGGGGATCAGGTTCTTCCTGTGTACCTTTGGCTGGCCCACGACCCATCATGTAGCTCTGCCTGGCCTGAAACTTACCGAGATCTACCCCTGCCTCCTAACTGCTGAAGTTAAAGGCGGATGCCGCCACACCTGGCCTTTTTAGGTTTTGTGTTCCTCACAGATTTATGTGTTGAAAGACTGAGGGGGCTGTAGAGGTCCTTTACCACCAGAAGACAGAGGCCCGATGCTGTCCTGGCAGATGATGAATTTGTTGGTCCAGGGTAAAGAACTCACTGTGCTGTCTCTCTCTGTTTCCTGGGTGACAGAGCCTCTGGAAGACCCAGCAACAATGAGATGAAAGCAAAGCGCCCTGCAGTATAATAAACATGACGGAGATAGAGCCAGCATCTAATGACAGGTCAGTTGTAGCTGAAGAGCAGGAAGAGGAGTCACACCCAGAAAAGGGAGAGCTCTGCTGTGTCACTGGGACTCAGCCATCTAGAGCTAGTTTTGAGTCCTGGTGTGGTAAGACTGTCAGAGAGGGATTACAAGGCAGGCCCAACTAAAAGCTTCGAGGAAGCACTGTGCTGTTCTCCGTGAACAGAGTCCACCAGAGGAGAGCTAAAGATGTGGTAAGCATGACTTGTCAACAGTAGTTGTGACATCACTACCTTACAAAGATTTCTTGATTGCCAGCTAAGTATCAGAAAGCTATCTGTAGGCATGGTGGCTCATGGCTACAATGCCAGCCCTCAGGGGGCCAGAAAGGAGGATCTCCATGGACTTATGAAACAAAACAAAATGAAACGAAACCAGCCAGAAACAGTAGAAGGAAAATGATCTGCTACAGTTTGGGTCTGGGAGGTCCCACAAAGGCTCTTGTGCTTGAGGCTTAGTTGCTAGCTAATGTGCTTTGGGGAAGGGATTTGATTTCAAGGGCTCTGACCTTACAGATTGTAGAGAAATGAGTCCACATACTCTGGCTGATGACCCACAATGGCCTACTCATGCACAACAGCTGTATCCACCTTTTACAGTCTTAAGATCTGCCTGGCTCATGGAGACAAATGACGACAGAGGCATGACCTGGTCAGCCAATCAGATGGTGCCAACAACAAGGGGTGATGTCAAAGACCAATGGGGCATGGTGGGGGGGGGTATAAAAGTACTCCCCAGTTCGGCAATAAATGAGTCTAGCTTCTTACCAGACTTCCGTGATTCTATGCCTTCTTACCCCCTGACCCCCAAGGATCCTGAGGGACTGAGGGCCGGGGCAACAATGGGTGAATTTATGGCCTTGCTAGGAAGTGATGGAAACTGGGGGGGGGTAGCATCTCGTTGGCAGAAGTGGGTCACTAAGGGTCTTCTCTGGCAAAACACATTGGCCCCCTGCTCCTTCCCTCTCTGCAGGCCGGCGGCTATGGGGGAAGCAGCAATTCCTTCTGCCACAGCCATTAATAAAAGCAATGGAGCCAGTTGGTTGGTTGTAGCTCGGAACCTCTGAAAGTGCGGAGCCTTTGGTGACACGGAAGCGACGCACGTGTGGTATGAGAGCTAACGCTGCCTCCTGCCCACGAAGCAGGGCGGAGGGCACCTGCCCGCTTTCTTCTCCCTTGTTCAGTCGGTTGCCTGGTGCACCTGCCAGGAAAAGCAGATGTTCCCAGGAAGGAGGTGCTGCAGGGACAGCTGCCGGGGAGCCTTCTGGGGCCAAGCCCTCCAATAGTCTTTCTTTCAAGCTATTTTCTAAAATTTAAATTAAATGTATTTTTGAATAATGAATGCATGCATGTAGTATGGAATTCAACGTGGAGCAAAAAAAGATACAGTGGAAGTAAATAGCCCTTCTTTCTGAGCCCCACCCCAGCCAATAGGCTTCTTTTCTAAAGGCAACTATTGAGATTTGCTAAGTATGAATAAGTGCATGTATACACATGCATGGATACACACACAGATACACACACTCATGGACACACAAACACACACACACACACACACGGATACACACATTCATGGACACACACACTCACTTTAAAGAACACAATGCTAACATACTAACTGTATAAGTAGAGCTGAAGAAATCAGATAGCACACATCAAGTGAGTGGAGTTTGGTTTGTGTATTGCTTGCAAAGCCGTGGGCAGACTATGGGCAAAGCCCAGGACTGGCACGGAAACCAGGACAGGCATCAACTGAGTGAGATGCTGTGGCGACTGTGTGAACCATACAGCTCACCGAGGGGCAGGGCGAAGAAGAAACCTGGGCACAAGTACCTGTTCTTACTGCTTTCCTCTCACTGCAAAACCCACCGAGAGGACCGAGCCTGTGTCTCAGGACAGGAGAGCCTGCTGTATAGTTTACAGTGCTGAGAATGGATGGGAAGGATGGGAGGATGAGAAATGCAGACGGTGGCCACTCAAATGCCGAGTGGAGCCTTTCTGTTTTCCACTTAACAATCTGTCTGGACGGGTAGCCCCTTCCTTTTGGATGGCTTAGAGTCTTTTTTTAAAAAAAGAGATATAAAGATTTATTTATTTTTATGTATGTGAGTACACCATTGCTTTCTTCAGACACACCAGAAGAGGGTAGCAGATCCTATTACAGATGGCTGTGAGCCACCATGTGGTTGCTGGGATTTGAACTCAGGACTTCTGGAAGAGCAGTGCTCTTAATCCCTGAGCCACCTCTCCAGCCCCTGGCTTAGCGTCTTCTACTGCATTTCTTTTGTTGAATACTATTTTAACCTGTGCTGTGCACCTAACCATGCCCCTTCCCTATGCTGAAGTCCTAATGGGCAATGTGACTATTTGGAGTAAAAACATCATTTACCCTAAATGATGTCATGAGGGCAGAGCTAAGGGTTAGGCTTCTAGCAGAAGATATCCTGTAAGAGAAGACACCGGAGAACTCTGTCTCTGCCCTATCTCTGTCTCTGTCTGTCTCTCTTTCATCAGGACACAGCAGAAGGTGACACCCAGCAGGTCCCGAGAGAGCAGCCCTCACTAGGAATCCAATCAACAGACTTTCCGAGTCTTCAGAGCTGCGAGAAACATGAGGCTTTTGGTTAAGTCACTCAGCCACTGGTCTTTTGTTTTGGCAGTGTGTGCTGACTTAGAAACATATAAAAATGATATACTACATATGTAACAATATATGCAACTATACATCCAACTACTCCTCACTAATGGAGTGTTAAGGCCACTGCACACAAACAATGCCACCAGGCACAGCCTTTCACCAAGTCATTTCCCATGGTAAGGGTGTGCTCAGAAGAAATCCCCTGGGAAGGTGTTGCTGGATCAAAGAGTGCTTTAACATTTTGATGGACAGAGCCAGAGGCAGCTGCCACAGGCTTCACACCTGCTCACCGCAGCCATGTATGAGGCTCCCGTGCAATTTTTAAACACCTGGGTTAGAAAAATGTGGATGACTTATTGAGTTACTGTCAGCAGTATCTGTCACCTTCACAATGCACAAACTCTGTCTGGATTTATGAGCGTGCACATTTCCTCCTCGTTTTCTGACATCTCTTCCAGATTTATTCAGCAGGAATAAAATTCCTTTACTGAATGGAATTCTCTGGAAGCAGTCCCGTGTGTCACTTTAACTCACAAACAACAGCCCCTGCCCCTTCGTACTGAAAACCTTTCACAATAAGATTAACCTAGAGGAATGTCTAACCAAGAGAGTCGTCAATATTTAATACTTGATTTGCAGATAGCTTTCTCCCCTCAATCCTCTTTTTCTCCCCAGCCAGGACCCAGGGTAGGGGTCTGATTTATGAAGGAGTAACAGCGACTTTTGCTCTCTTCCCCCTCACCTCCTCTATGATCAGGGTTGAGAGAGGTGATCAGGAGACAGGACAGTTTACTTGACTCTCTGAATCTGGCAGATGTCTACAACAGCTTTACCTGTGGCACAGTTTGGGAGCCATCAACATGGCTAGTGACACTAGGTCTTGTGGTTTGAGTGTAAAATGTCGCCATTGGCTCATTTGTTTGAACACTTGATCCCCAGATGGTGGTGGTGTTTTGGAGGGCCGTGGAACCTTCAAGAGGAAGAGTGTGTGGTTAGGGGCAGAACTGGAGATTTGACAGTTCCCCACTTCCTGTCTGCTCTCTGCTTCCTGATTGTATATGTAATGTGACCAGCAGCCTCCTATTTCAACCACCAAGTCTTCCCCCACTGTGAAGGACAGAATCCCTTCATGAACTGTAAGCCAAAATAACTCTTCTGTTTCCTCCTCCTCCTCCTCCTCCTCCTCCTCCTCCTCCTCCTCCTCCTCCTCCTCCTCCTCCTCGTCCCTTTCCCCCTCCTAGTCCTCCCCCCTACTCTTCCTCCTCCTCTCCCCCTTTTCCCTCCCTCTCCTCTTCCCCTTCCTCCCCTTCTTCCTTACCATCCTCCTCCTCTTCCTCTTCTTCACCCTCCTCTTCCCTTTCCCCTCCCCCCT
Organism: Apodemus agrarius; assembly: GCA_964023405.1. Taxonomy (NCBI): domain Eukaryota; kingdom Metazoa; phylum Chordata; class Mammalia; order Rodentia; family Muridae; genus Apodemus; species Apodemus agrarius. Next base: position 71,809,053 of record OZ030013.1, on the reverse strand, counting down.
CCTCATTCTCCTCCTCCTCCCTCTCCTTTCTTTGAGACAGTTTCTTTATTTAGCCTTGGCTATCCCTAGAACTTTCTTTGTACACCGGGATGGCCTCAAACTCAAGGAGATCAGGGCCTTTGTCTCCTCAGTGCTGGGATTGCTTTTATGTGACTGAAGCAGTCAGAAGAGCTTTCTTTCTTTTTTCTTCGTACACATAGAAGATGGCATGTTTTGCAAACATTGCTTTGGGCAACATTCTCATATGCAGTGCTTTCTGTTTTAATGGTGCCAACATTTCTCCCTCTGCTTGCTGGCTGTGGATCAGTATGACCAGCAGCCCCATGCTCCTGCTGCTGTCCCTCTTCTGCCATGATGGCCTTCTGCTTGAAATGTGAGTCAGAATAAACCCCCTCTCCCTTAAATTGCTTCTTGAGAGGTGTTTGGTTTCAGCAATGATAAAAGTAGTTAATACACATACGTTTAATGCTTTAGATATAGTTTCATAATGGGTCTTATGCCATTAAACTTCATTTGTTTCTAATTGCATCATGCATAAATTATCTATTACTACAATAGCCAGAACACCAATGCCACTTTCTCATACACTATCTGAGGGTCTGGAATCCATGGCCAGTTTAATGGGGCCATTTTATTTCGGAGCCTCCTGTGAGTTTGTAGTCTCAAATGGGCCTGGCATCACCTGGACGCTTGCCTAGAGAAAGGGCTCCTGCTTCCTGGAGCTCACATAACCGAGCGATAGTCAGCTCCTTACCTCATAGGCTTCTCTCTAGTGCTACTCAAGACAGGACCGTTAGCTCCTGGACGAGTGGTCCAACAGAGCAAGGAAGCCATAGTCTCTTTCTTGACAGCCTCGGAAGGGATCTGTTACCACCCATGACAAAACATTGAAGAGACAAGGGACAAGGGACAAGGGTGTGAACACCAAGAGATCAGGACATCCTGGAACCTCCCAGAGCAGCCCATAGCATCTACTGATGTCACCCAGAGTATCCTCATAGTCAATGCCAACTGTCCCGTAGATGTTTGGTTGACAGTTATAGCTGTGGGAGAGAATCCCTCCAATGTTTTAGGGCTGTCATTTGCTCACTTGTTACAAACACAGAGTGAGGTGTATCCCGCTGTCTCCTAGAGGTCATGGCAGTAACTCTCTTTGCCATGAGTTTGCTCCAGATGACAACTTTTTTTTCCCAGTGGGTGGGGAATGGGTCTCGAGATAGGGTTTCTCTGTGTAGCTCTCCTGAAACTTGATCTGTAGCTCAGACTAGTCTCAATCTCAGAGAGCTGCCTGCCTCTGCCTCCCAGGGATTCAAGGCATGTGCCACCACTGCCTGGCTCCAGATGACAACTCTTATAGGCTGTGTTCCGTGCGGTTAAACTTCTCCCATGATGCCTTGTGGTTGTGCCTTACTCATAGATTTTGTAAATAAAGCCCTGGTGGCCAGGAATACTAGTATGAACTGCATTCTACCAAGAATTTAGCACAAGCAGAGATACTTCTAACATCCCCCACAAAGCCATAGTACCATGCTCACAGTGTAGAGGTGGGGACCAGGCTCACGGGGTGCACTCTGCCTGGAGCAGAGTCTATCTACCTTCCTGTCACAGGAGAAGTGAGCACGAATATGGAGCAGCACCACGAGAAGACGTATGCCTACCCCATCTTCGAACAGTCAGAAGATCTGTGAGTTTAATGGTTCTGTCATCACCGTGGACCTGCTCGTGCAGGAAGCGCTCTTTTCGAGCCTGGTGGAAACCGTCTACTTGACATTTATATGCAACTGAAGGTCTAGTTCAGTCTACTCGCAACCACAGAAGCGTACATCACCATGGCTTTATGGATGATGAAATGTGCCTGCAAGGGGTACATGTCACTCTGTGTTTGCTCCCAAACACAAATCCAGCCAGAAAAACCCTTCTTTCCCACAGCTGTAACTCTGTGGGCCATAAGTCTATGAGGCAGTTTATCCTGACTAAGAGGATAGGCAGGAACTGTCTCAGTCTGTCAAGGCTGTCCTGAAACCAGCGAAGAGCTTTAAAACCTGAAGGCTCAGAGCACACACCCTAACTGGCTTGTTAGAGTGCCTCCCGAGGCTGGAGATAGGCTTTGACAGTGATTGTCATGTTCCCCGCACTTGAGCCCCGCCTCCCTCAGTGGTGCCTTCCAAGTCTTCCTGCTTTGAGAAGAAGGCTCCTCTGACCCGCGTCCTTCCCGGATTACGGGATTACTGTCAGATCTACGTGATGCCCCGATGTTTGCAGCAGTAGGTTTCACCTACTAGCCTTTTGGTGCAGGGCTGTTTCGTCACAGTCTGTCCTTTGGAAGTAACCGGGGAAGACAGGAATAAACCAACACATGCTACTCTTTCCAGATCATTTCGTCTGAGTGTCTTCTACGCAGTACTTAGCAGGATTTAGAGAGATCTGATCTGAGATCCCGCTCACGCTCACTTTTAAAGGGATATTTTCAGTTCATTCTTTGGACACTTTCACACGCAAATACCATGTAGCTCTCCCTCCTGATTCACAGACCCCCCCCACCAACCCCCTCCCACCTTCTGTCCTTCCACCTCTCTCTTTTTTTACAAAAAAATCTTCTACATGGTCAGTGGAAAGCCCAGGAAGCCTCAACCTGGCAACCAAGAAATGCAGAGAGTGCGGGTGTGTGTGTGTGGGGGGGTTGGTGAGCATGGGGAGGGGGATGGGATAGGGTGCTTTCGGAGGGGAAACCAGGAAAGGGGCTAACATTTGAAATCTAAATAAAGAAAATATCTAATAAAAATATGAAAAAAAGATATATGAAAAAGCCATATGGAAAGCAACCATCTTATAACTCAATTAAAATATATAACTTAAAAAGAGAAGGGAAATAACTATGTGGCTGCATACTACTCCTCCCAGAAGCCCTGGGTTATTCAATAAAAATGTCAGTGCAGATGAGGCATTAAAAAAAAAAAAGAAATGCAGAGTGGGAGAAGTGGTGTTCCCCAGGGAAGAGCACACGGGTGGCTGTCCAAGGCCAATGGCCAGCCCAAAACAGACATACAAGGAACATACAGACTGTGCAGGCTGCACATATGTATTTGAGTGTGTGTGTGTGTGTGTGTGTGTGTGTGTGTATGTGTGTGTGTGTGTGTGTAGCAACAGTTAATGAAAAAAGAGGCCATGGATTTGAAAGAGAGCAAGGAGGGATATATGGGCAAGGTTGGAGGGAGGAAAGGGAAGGGGGAGTGCTATAATTATGCTATAATATTAAAAAATAAAACAAACAATTAAAGACTTATGTATAGTTCACCTGGATATATGTGCACTACATGTATGTCTGGGCCCGAAGCGGTCAGATTCCCTGGAACGGGAGTTATGGGTGATTGTGAACCACCACGTGGGTGCTGGGAATTGAACCTGGATCCTCTGAAAGAGCAGCGAGTGCTCCTAACCTGTCTCTCCAGCCTCTTTCTCTTTCATTTTGAGACAGGGTCTCATATGTAACCCTGACTGGTCTGGAATGAGCCCAGGATGGCTTTAAACTTATGGCAATCCTCCTGCCTCAGCTTCATGAGTGGTAGGATTGCAGAGGTGAGCCGCTGTGACCAGTTCTGTTCCCCCTTTCTTCTTATTGATTAAATTATTATACAAAGCAACGGCACCTTCCATTTCTAACTCGTTTGTGCTGATTCTCCTCCTCCCTTTTCCCTCGGCCCCGTCTCTTCCTCCCGCCCTCCCCCTCCAGCATCCCCTTCCCGGTTCCATGGCATATGCATTCTCTTACTTTCTCTCTTCCTAAGAACCTCTTTTCCTCTCCTGTGTCTCTTCTGCACTTTGTGACATACTTACACATACATAAAATGAAAACCTGGGAGCCCCATGTGGAATGCACTCCCGTCAGCATGCCTTTCATACATCCTTGCCAGCATTTGTTAACTTGTTTTATGTTAAATCACAGCAATGGAATCTCAAAGTAGTTTTAATTGCACTTCCCTGATAACAGGATGTTGAACATGTTTTATATCTGTTGGCCATTTCTGTTTCCCCTTTCGAGAGCTGTCTATTTAGTCGTTAATTCTTTTATTGATTTTCAATTTTGTTCTTATAGTATTTTTTAATTGGGATATTTTATTTGTTTACATTTCAAATGTTATCCCCTTTCCTGGTTTCCCCTCTGCAACCCCCCATCCCATCCTTCCTTACCCTGCTTCTATGAGGGTACTCCCCCACTCCCCCACCCACTCCCACCTCACCGCCCTAGCATTCCTCTATACTGGGGCATAGAGCCTTCACAGGACCAGCCAAGGGCCTCCCCTCCCACTGATGCCAGATAAGGCCTCTTCAGCTCCTTCAGTCATTCCCCTAACTCCTCCATCAGGGTCCCCATGCTCAGTCCAATGGTTGGCTGAGAGCATCCTCATTTGTATTGGTCAGGCTCTGGCAGAGTCTCTCAGGAGACAGCTGTATCAGGCTCCTGTCAGCAAGCACTTCTTGGCATCAGCAAGTCACCATGACATGGTGTCTGCATGAGGGATGGATCCCCAGGTGGGGCAGTCTCTGGATGGCCTTTCCTTCAGTCTCTGTTCCACTCTTTGTCCCTGTATTTCCTTTAGACAGGAACAATTCTGGGCTATAATTTTGGAGATGGGTGGGTGGTCCCATCCCTCAATCAGGGAGCCATGCCTAACCTCTGGATATGGTCTCGACAGGGTTCTCCCTCCCCTCTGTGGGGTATTTCAGCTAATGTCATCCCCGTGGGGTCCTGGGAGGCTCTTGCTCTCCTGGCATCTAGGACTTTCTGGTTGCTACCCCAGTACCCCGTCCCCCATTGCTACACACCTCTGTTCAATTTCCTGACATCTCCTCCTTCTTCTCCCATACCTGATTCTGCCCCTCTTTCCCCTCCCCCTTCTATCTTCCTCAAACGTCCCCTCACCCTCTACTTCCCTTGATTATATATTCCCCCTTCTAAGTAGGACTGAAGCCTCCACTCTTTGGTCTTCCCTCCTCTTGAGCTTCATGTGGTCCATGAGTTGTATTTACTGGCCTTTTAAGTTGTGAATCTTCACTCTCTTCTATGCCTATTATCCTTAGGTTTGGTCTTCTCATTGTGTCCTGGATTTTCTGGATGTTTTGGGTTGGGAGCTTTTTGCATTTTGCATTTTCTTTGACTGTTATGTCAATGTTTTCTGTGGTATCTTCTGTACCTGAGATTCTCTCTTCTATCTCCTGTATATTGTTGATGCTTGTTGTGATGACTCCTGATCTCTTTCCAAGGTTTTCTGTCTCCAGGGTTGTCTCCCTTTGTGATTTCTTTCTTTCTTTCTTTCTTTCTTTCTTTCTTTCTTTCTTTCTTTCTTTCTTTCTTCCTTCCTTCCTTCCTTCCTTCCTTCCTTCCTTCCTTCTTTTCTTTCTTTCTTTTTTTTTGTTTTTTGAGTCAGGGTGTCTCTATGTAGCCCTGGCTGTCCTGGAACTCACTCTGTAGACCAGGCTGGCCTCGAACTCAGAAATCTGCCTGCCTCTGCCTCCTAAGTGCTGGGATTAAAAGCATGCGCCATCACTGCCTGGCCCTTTGCGATTTATTTGTTTCTAGTCCCATTTTTAGATCCTGAATGGTTTAGTTTAATTCCTTCACCTGTTTGTTTGTTTTCCTGTAATTCTTTAAGGGACTTTTGTGTTTCCTCTTTAAGGGCTTCTACCTGTTTACCTGTGTTGTTCTGTATTTCTTTAAGGGAGTTATTTATGTCCTTCTTAAAGTCCTCTATCATCATCATGAGATGTGATTTTAAATCAGAGTGTTGCTTTTCCGGTGTGTTGGGTATCCAGGGCTTGCTGTGGTGGGAGAACTGGGCTTGGATGATGCCAAGTAGCCTTGGTTTCTGTTGCGCATGTTCATGAACTTGCGTCTCACCATCTGGTTATCTGTGGTGTTAGCTGGTCTCTGACTGTGGCTTGTCTGGGAGACCAACTCTCTCCCAGTGGGATTTGAGTATGGAGAGCTGTGGCACAGGGTCAGCTCTGGGGCACAGATGGAAACCAAAAGGGTCCTGTCCCAGGCTGCTCTTTGGTTCCTGTGCCCTGATGGTTCTAGGCGGGTCCTTCCTGGGTCAGGTATTTGAGTAGAAATGGTGGTCTCACCTGTGCTCTCAGATGTGTCAGCATTCCTGTACCAACTCTCTTCCAGTGGGATTTGGGTCCAAAGAGCTGTGGCACACAGTCAGCTCCAGTCACAGATGGCAACCGGCAGACCAGAGTATGATTTTTAAAGCTGTCACTGTAGTAGATTTTAATCTAGTTTTCTGTGTATACTGGAATCCAGAAGTAGGTTCCAATGCTAGTGAAGGAATTGATGTGCTTGCAAGGCAAGGGCAAGCAGATAAAGAGCCAGTTTTAATTTTTGTAGTTAAAGAATATATTCTAGATACCAACTCCTTGTTGTGGTTTGAGTGTGAAATGTTGCCCCTAAGATTCATATTTTAAACACTTGGTGTCTAGCTGGTAGTGCTGTTTGGAAAGTTGTGGGACCTTTATGAGGTGGAGTCTTTCTATGGGAAGTGGGTCACTGGGAGTGGCTTGAACCTTGGTAGCCAGGTCCCACTTCCTGCCCACTCTCTGCTTCTTGAGTGTGCTTGTAATGAAATGAGCCAACCTCTTGCACCCATCACTGCATCTTCCGTGCCTGCTGTTGTATCTCCCCGCCATGGAGGACTGTATTGCTGTGGAACTGTAAGCCCAAATAGACCCTTTCCTATTTAAGTTGTACAGTGGTTTGAGTAAAATGGCCCCCATGGGCCCATAGGGAATGTCGACATTAGGAGGTGTGGCCTTGTTGGAGGAGGTGTGCCACTAGGGAGTGGTCTTTGAGGTCTCAGAAGCTCAAGCCTGGCCACTGTCACTTCCTGCTGCTGGTGAATCCAGACTTACAACTCTCAGCTCTGTCTCTAGCACCATGTCTATCTGCATGCTTCTGATGATAACAGACTAAACCTCTGACCTGTAAGCCAGCCCCAATTAAATGTTGTCCTTTATAAGAGTTGCCTTGGTCATGGTGTCCCCTCACAGCAATGAAACCCTAAGACGAGTTGCTTTTGTAGAGTGTCTTATCTCTAATAACTAACGCAGCCCCTGTCTGAAGCATGGCCGGCCAAGATTGCTCTTCCATCTTGTAGCCTGCCTCTCCACTTTGCTCTTAGTTTCCTTTGCTGTGCAGGAGCATTTTAATTTCCTGCCTCTGCATTTCTCAGTTCTTGGGTTCCCCCCAATATCCCCTTCCCATAGGAAGTCCTTGACTATGCCTATGTCCCCTCCTCCACCAGTTCTGTGAAGATTGTCATTGGGTTTTGATGGGTGTTGCATTGACCGTGTAATACAGTCATTTTCAAAGTATTAGTTCTGCCCATTCTATGGCTTTGTCATCGTCTAGGACTTGATGTCTCCTTGAGCGTCTCTCATTTCCTAGGCACTCAGCTTTCTCCCATTACTGTGAATGGGATAATTTTCTTAATTTCTTTCTCAACACATTCATTAGATGGACTAACCATCTGAAACTGTAAGGAAGCCCTCAATCACTTGCTTTCTTTTATAGGCTGCCTTGGTCATGGTGTCTCTTCACAGCAAAAATAAAACAGTTACTAAGACACCACTACTAAGTTGGTTCCAGTCCATTAGTACATATGAAAGTTCCCGAGTTTGTTTTACTTTTTTGGCTTTTTGAGATTGGATTTCTCTGTGTAGTTCTGGCTGCCCTGGAACTTGCTCTGTAGACCAGGCTGGCCTTGAACTTAGAGATCTGCTTGCATCTGCCTCCTGAGTGCTGGGATTAAAGGCATGTGTCACTACTGCTTGGCTTTTGAAAGTCATTGATATTTCAATGTTGATTTTTTTTATCCTAAGACTTTATGGAGAGTGTTTATTAATCTAGTAGTTTTCTGGTGGAGTCTGTAGGGACTTTTGAGTATAGAACCACCTCATTTGCCCACAGAGATGAGTTGACTTCTTTCCTACTGGTATTATTTTTATATCTTTCTCTTATCTTATTGTTCTAGCTCAGATCTTTAGCATAGTTTTGAACAGGAGTGGAAAGAGTGGACATCTTGTCTCAGTTCAGATTTTAGAGAAAATGCTCTCACTTTTCTCCCACTTAGTATAGTATTGGTTATGAGGATATAGCCTTTATTGTGTTGAGGTATGTTCTGTTTATTTTAATTTTTTTCCAGAACTTTTATCATCATAGTATGCTGAGCTTTGTTGAATACCACTTCTGCATCCATTTATATAGTAAGATACTCATGTGATTTCTGTCCTTACATTTGTTTACATGGTATATTACACTTAGTTATTTGTTATGTTGAACCAGTCTGCATCCTTGAAATAAAACCAACTTGATAATGGTGTCTTAGTGACTGTTTTCCTTCCTTCCTTCCTTCCTTCTTTCTTTCTTTCTTTCTTTCTTTCTTTCTTTCTTTCTTTCTTGTTTTTTTTGAGACAGGGTTTCTCTGTATAGCCCTGGCTGTCCTGGAGCTCACTCTGTAGACCAGGCTGGCCTCAAACTCAGAAATCCGCCTGCCTCTGCCTCCCAAGTGCTGGGATTACAGGCGTGCGCCACCACCGCCTGGCTAGTGACTGTTTTCTTATCGCTCTAAAGAGACACCTTGGCCAAGGCTGCTTATAAAGGAAGGCATTTAACTGAGGGCTTGCTCACAGCTTTAGCCCATCAGTGGACCGTCCTGGCGGAACGCATGGTGGCAGGCAGGCAGATATGTTGCGGGACAAGTAACTGAGAGCTTACATCTGGTCTAAAAGTTAGAGAGAGAGAGAGAGAGAGAGAGAGAGAGATTGGGACCTGGCATAGGCTTTTAAGATCTTAAAGCCCATCCCTAGTGACACACCTCCTCCAACAAGGCTACACCTCCTAATTGTTCCTAAAATATCCACTAACTGAGAACAAAACATTCAAAATATATAAGCCTATGGGAGCTATTTTCATTCTAACCACCACAAGTGTTAAATATTTATCTTATAATTATTATTTAAAATTTTTATTTTAAAATTCTCTCTCTCTCTCTCTCTCTCTCTCTCTCTCTCTCTCTGTGTGTGTGTGTGTGTGTGTGTGTGTGCGTGTATTTCTGTGTGTGAGTACTCATATGTGAGTGCAGGAGTCTGCTTAGAGGTGTTGGGTCTGGAGCTGGAGTTGCAGTTGACTATGATCCGCAGGATGAAGGTAGGGGGAATTGAACTGTGGTCCTCCGCAAGTGCGGTATATGCTCTTAACTGTCGAATCTTCTCTCTAGCCCTTATCTTTAAATTACCTCCCCTCCCTTTCTCTCTCTCTCCCTCTAAGTCTCTGTCTCTCTGTGCAGATGAGTGCAGGTGCCCACTGAAGCCAGAAAAGGGCACAGGCAGTGGAGAGCCACCTGATGTGAGTGTTGGGAACTGAACTGCAGTTCTCTGAAAAGAAGTAATATTAACCCGCGTCATCTCTCCAGCCCCTGAGCTGAAACGTGCTATTGACTTTTTGTTATTATTTTTTAAAGTCTAGTTTGGGGATTAGGGTAATGCTGGCTTTGTATGCGTTTGATTGTGCTCCTTCCCCTTCTTGTTGGTGCAATGGTTTGAGAAGTGTTGGTGTTATATCTGCCTTAAAGCGTTGATAAAATTCATCAGAGAATCTGCAGGGAGCCTTTTCATAGGGAAGCTTAAACCACTGCTTCAATCTCATTGTTTGATAACACTTCATTTAAATTTCTGTCTTCTGACTTTGATTTTGGTAGGTCACATTAGTGTGAGAATTTATCCACTATTTTAGGTTTCCCAGATTTTTAAAATATAGCCTTTCACAGTCTTTGCAAATTATCGACTGGGTTTCATTGGAGTCTGTTGTAACAACTCTTCTTTAATCCCCTATTTTCTTTATTTGTATCTTTTTCATTTGTGTTGGTTTGGCTAGGGGTTTGCAGTATTGTCAATTGTCTCAAGGAACCACCTATTTGCTTACATGACTCTTTTTAAAAAGAATTTTAAGATTCTCTCTCCCCACTCCCTCCCTTCCTCCCTCCTTCTCTCTCTCTGTGTGTGTGTGTGTGTGTGTGTGTGTGTGTGTGTGTGTGTGTGTTGGATATTTGCATGCTTATATGGTGCACACAGATGCTAGAAACACTGGATTTCCACAAAGATGGATTTATAAGTGGCTGAGAACTGCCTGATGCAGCACTGCTGTATGTGCTCTTAACTTCTGGGCCGTCCCTCCAGGCCCTGTTTGAATAATTTCATGTATTGTTCTCTTAGTATCTGTTGTGTTTTTTTTAAAAAATCTAATCTTATTGTCTGTTACTGTGTATTGGGCTTGGGTTTGGCTTCTTCCTGTTTATCTGAAGAAGTCTCAAGGGGCATCATTAGGTCACTTGCTTGAGGGGCCTCTCTAAGTCAGCATGAGCACTTACTGCTAATTCTTTCTTTCCGCTGTGTTCTAAGTTTCTCTGCAGCAATTTGATTAGAAATTAATCTCTGATTTCTTCAGCAACCTACTGTTCATTCAGAACTATTTTCTTCACTTTGCACGTATTTGCGTAGTTTCTGTAATTATATGGCTGTGGATTTCTAGTTTCGTTCCACTGCGGTCTGATAAGGTGCCAGGAATTATTTTAAAATTTTTCTTGTATTCCTTAAGGTTTGCTTTGTGGCCTATGATGTGATCAATTTTAGAGAAGGCTCCATCTGTCACTGAGAAGAGTGTGTATTCTTAACTTTTGGATGGAATATCCCAGAAATACCTTTTAATCAAGTTGTTCTACGGTATAATTTAACTGTGGGCTTTCATCACTGATTTTAGTTTAGAAGACAAATCTAAGTATGGGGGTAGGGCATAGAAGCTGCCCACCACTCCTGAGGTGGGATCAGCGTGACCTTTGATTCCTTTGGTGTCTGTTTTATAAACCTGAGCACCCCACTGTTTGTTGCACAAATACTTATTATTGTAATATCCCCCTGATGGTTTGTTTTCTTTATTAGGTATATTGTGGCCTTTAAAAATATCTTCTGACCAGTTTTGTTTGAACTACACTTTATCAGATGGAAGCAACATCAATCACTCTGTAGGCTGCTGTGTCTTCTGTGAGCGACAAGCCAATGCCTGGCATGCGATTCAGCTTTGGGATGTCCTTCCAAGTTGCGTGAGTTTCTTGGGGACAACAGATACTGAATCTTATATATTTTTAATTCATTTACTCCACATTTTAAATTGATGAATTATTTATTAACTTAGGTTGTTATTGGGATGAGTTTGGTATTTCCTATGGTTTTGTTAATTGTCCTGGTCAGTGGGATTGCCTGCACCTCTTTCGTTCCTGTTCTGTTAGTATTGGAGGTTTTCCTGTTCTCTGTGTTGGACACCACGGGGTCTTTCCCTGCTCGTTGTTCACCCGTTCCGCTCGTGGGATGAACTTTCTTGCAGGTGGGACTTCCTCCTTCTTTTCTGTACACTGTTTCTTTATGTATTTTCTACAGTGATGGCTTCATTGCTACATGTTGGCGTAATTTCTTTTTGCCTTCAAACATTCTCAGCTCTCCATCATCTTTAAGAGGTAACTGTGTTAGATAAAGCAATTTCGGTTCTGTCGTTTACTCTCAGAGCTTTAAATATATCATTCCATGCTTTCAGGGTTGCTGGTAAAACTGATATTGTGGTGCTTCTGATGGTGTGTCTTGGTGTTTTCTTCCTCATTCCCCTCAGATTGTTTCATAGTTTCTTTGTTTTGTATTTTTGACTATGAGATGTCATGGGGAAGTTTTTTTTTTGTTTTTTTTTTTTTTTTTGGTTTTTTTTTTTTTTTAACTGCTCATGTTTATTTGGGAATTTAAATGTCTCTTGTGTTTAGATGTCCATTTCTTTTTCTAGGTTTGGGGAAATTTCTCCTATAATTTCACTGACTGAACTATCTACACCTTTTGACTTTGTCAAAGTGATCCTTTTATTCCATGGACTCTTAGGTCTGGTCTCTTGACTACATTTCAGACTCCTTGAAAGTTGGGTCACCTCCATGAGTGTTGTGTTCTGTTGCGTAACACATTGAATATAGGCTTGTCTGGAATCTGTCCCCGGCTCTTTAAACTGATTCTCCTGTTTGATCCTGTCTGTTGACCATGCTTTCTATTGTGTTTCTTACTTCAATCGTCACTCTTTTTCTTTTTTTCCCCTAGAAATCTAGTTTCATTCTTTCCCAGAAATTTTTTTCTTGTCATAGTCTTAAATTGATCCCCTTTCTTCATCCACTTGTTTGAGTCCTCTTATGGTCACTTATCCTTTTAAAAATAAGACTCTAAATTCGTTCTCAGTCCACTCAGCTTTCTTGGTGTATTTCACTTCCATTACTGGGAGCTGTGGGGTTCTGGGTTTCCACCATACTCTTTGTGTTCTTTGTTGTGTTTTGTGCATCTGTTGGGATGGGTGAGTCTTCCACTCCTGCCGGTTCCCAGTCCTCTGGCTCATCGCCTTTGTTTATGTCTGTCGTCCTGGTGGGTCATCTTCACTAGGAACTATGTTTCCTGTTGCTGTTGATGGCGTAGACAGCTGTAGTTCCCTTCAATGATTCACCAGCAATTTCAGCATTGATTTGCAGCAGGAGACACTTGGCAAGTTCACTTGTGTACCAAATAAGGCTCAGAGATAGGCTTATTAGGGGTCCTGGTTGGGGAATGTGTCCCTTATAAACTCTTTAGTGCTGAGGACAATGAGCTCCCTCAGGAAGAGGTAAGGGTGGGAGAGGGGGCAAGCCTGGAGCACAGCAGTATGAGGGGGAGCAGAGGCACTGTGACTGCAGAAACACGTAGAAGACACGTAAAAGCTGAAGATGACTGTAAAAAAAATAGGTGCAGAAAAGCGAAGATCCGTCATGGAAGTCTTTCCAGTGAGATGGAAATAAAAACAGAGTAGCTTCATGGTTAAAGTAGAAAACTATAAATAACAACAGATAAAGAAAAGACTCTGCAAAACTAAGAATTAAAAGCATAGGTAATAATGTGAAGTGGAAGGAGGTATGCTCGTATGGGCTAGTCTTTTGTCAACTTGACACAATCTGGAGTCATTTAAGAGAAGGGAACCTCGACTGAGAAACTGTCCTAATGAGATTGGACCATAGGCAAGTCTATGGGGAATCTTCTTGATTGATGATTGATGTGGAGGGACCCAGCTCACTGGAGGGTATGATCCTTGGGAAGACAGCCCTAAGTAGTATAAGAAAGCAGGCTGTGCAAGCTGAGAGGGGAGAGCCTGTAAGCAGCACTTCTCCTCGGCGTCTGCTTCAGTTCCTGCCTCCAGGTTCCTGCCTGGAACTCCCTATTTGAATTCTTTTCAGGAAGGACTATGAGCTATGAGCTGGAGCAAAGCGTTTCCTCCCCACGCTGGTTTGGTGACAGTGTTTAGCCACAGCAATAGAAATCCTAACGAGAACAATTTTCTCAGCCAATATTCGGCCTCGCTCTAATGGTGTGGCTTCTTTCTTCCCAAGATCACCATGATCAGTTTTCACAAGTGGAAGAGAGGATGGCTCTTCCCAGCAATCCAGGCAGGTTAAGTCAGCGCGTCTTTCTTGATGGAAAGGATTACTGTAAGCGTAGATTGCTTTCTGTCAGAATTGTCTGGTCAAACCCTATCCCTCCCCAGCAAACTACAGCCTCGTCCCTGGTAAGTCACGGATCAATGCCAGGGCTCTCTATGACTCAGGCTCTGAAGTGGGGTGGAAGGTTTTGCTCACTTGGTTACCTCTGTGGAACACAGAATACTGTGCCAGGCTCCAAAACACACACCACTGATTCTGGTAGTGTCCACCAGCGACATTAGAGAAAGTCATTTTTTTCCTATCTCAGGTTCGTGCTCGCTGGTCACA